>CM049814.1:16061477-16250984 GCA_027422405.1 Ptychobarbus kaznakovi | reverse complement strand
TTGTATTGTATTAATGTAATTATTATTTTTTTTCCCCATAAGGTATATTTTAATGTCTGGTAAGCTTAGTTGAAATTTTTATCATAATGTTTTGGTGCCTTGCTGTATATTTTTGATTAAAGTGATTAAAATAATAATAATAACCCTCCAGCCACCATGCATGAAATCCTCACTTTTTATGAACTTGTTAATTCCTGATGAATAAAGTCCAGTCCTGCCCTTCATTTTTCTCATTTACCATTTTGTTTCTTGGAAATAGTACACAATGTTTAAGAAAAATGGCTTGCAAAAGTAATTTTATGTTGACTTATCTCTAGAATTATCTTCTGCATGTTTTCTCACCTGCAGCAGACACAGCTGTAACTCGAGTACCACTGAAGAACCAACCTGTGCACGTGAGACAAAATGTCAAGCATAGAGTGAGAAACATGGGAAGGAGGAATAATGAACTTATTCCTCAGCAAGTGTGAACCGAACTCTTTATAGACACGAGTATGTGTTTCTGTGCCGAGTGTGTCTCACGTCAATCCCACCTAAATACACACTGAACCGTCACTCCTCCTGAAGACACAGAATCAGTGCCAGTGTTTCGTATCCCAGTATTTCTGAATCTTCCCAGTAGCCCTATTATACTGTTTTTTACATGCCAGCTTCCAGAACACGCCGTTTCCAACAAAAGTTTCCTGAACACTTGCGGTGCATTAACAATGGCAGAGTAATGAACTCTGAGGGGAAAGCACGGGCTACGGGAGGAAATTTGACTCAAATTGGCCCACCATGCGCCAATCTCTGCTCTACATGCTAATCAAATGTGTAGAGTTAAAAAAAAAACAGGAGTTTGCCTCTGTAATGAAGGAAAGTCTTGCTTGAGGAGTCTGAACTTAAGTCAGCCGGGCTAATCTTCTCAAATCCACGACACACTTCCTTTAGCAGCTGTCACTGTTATTATTGCTACTTCATATTCTTCCTTTAAAGAATAGTGGAACTTTTCTTTTTACTCGTTTGTGCATGAAAATAGCACATTCCAGGAAGAAGAGAAGATTAAATACATTTTAATTTACAGTATATAATTCATGAGGCCAAAAAGTGCTTCTAATGAAAGACATGACTAGGCCTGTCGCGATAGTCGATAAATCGATTAATTGCACGAAAAAAAAAATGACCTCGATAATTTTTCCGGCCGCGATAATTTCATTTGCATACTTGTTTGTTATCCGCGACTGAATGACAACTCTCGTTTCCTTAGCATAGGAGAAGTGAACCCTCTTCTTCTTCTTCTTCTAGTTTTACGGCGGATCGCAGACTAACAAGTGCATTACCGCCACCTATCTCTAAAATGGACCATTGACACTCTACCTACAATCTCATAATTAACCTCCCAACCCATCTTCAAACACCTTTATCCTTCCCTTTTCTCCTCCACCCGCCCAGAGTCTTCATAGAGTTTCATTCGGCGCTGCGTGTTAGTGAACCCTCTTGTCAGTTGCATTGTCTTTTGTGTGGGGAGGCGGCGCTTGTCAGTCACATGGACTTTGTGTGGGAAGGCGGGAGTGTTTGAGGCGACTGCAGAGAAGAGCGAAAAGACGAGACGCAAGTTGTGACATGGAATTGGTTTCAAAGCCAAACGCGACAGCTGCAGTGTGGGAGCACTTCGGATTCAAACCAAATGACCGTGGTGAACCACTTAACCTGAGCAAGCCGGTATGTCGCATTTGTTTTAAAACAGTATCGACTAAAACCGGTAACACAACAAACATGCACATGCACCTAAAACACAATCATCCGTTGCAGTTTTCCCAGATGGGAAAAAAAAAGCTACAACAGACTTCGTCTTCCCGACAGTGCACCATAACTGGGGCATTTAGTCGACAAACAAAGTACAAACAGGACAGTGCAAAATGGTGTGCACTCACCGACAGTGTAGTTCGCTTGATTGCTAAAGAGATGCTGCCCTTTAGTATCGTCGAAAAGCCGGCATTTCGACGAATGCTGCAAACATTTGACATCCAGTATGAATTGGCTTTTTTGTTTGTTTGTTTACAAAGGTCCTAACAGGCAGTTTTGCCTGTTATGGACTGCATGTTGCGCCTATTGTTTAATATTTTTGAAGTGCAATTTTGTTTACATCCATTTTATTTATTGTTTTTGGTATTTATTCAAGTGCATTTTTTGTTAACAGAGACTGAGAGTCCATTGCTTTTATTGTTTTTGGTTGTTTTGTTCATTGTTATTGTGGATATTTAAAATGTTTTCCATTTTCAGTGTTAAATAGTCTTTGGAAATAAAGTTTATTGAATTTTGAAAGGTGTATGTGCATTATTATGCCATTATCATTATTCTAGATGAAAATGGTCTCAGATCGACAATATTATCGTTTATCGCGATAATTTCTTGGACAATTTATCGTCCAGCAAAATTTGTTATCGTGACAGGCCTAGACATGACTGAAACTCAACCTCAATATATTTATTTATTCATTTTTGTACTTTATTTACTGCATGATCTCAATTTTTGTATATATATAACTAATATACCTAATATATATATATATATATATATATAATGCATCTACTTTGCAACAAGCTGATTAGGTGACATTATGGATTGGTTTGAAATATATTAATTATTTATTTATTAAGTAAGTTAGTTAGTTTTTGGCTATTATTTTTACCAATCATTGGGACTCTCTGATTGTTAGAATTTATCTCTATATAAGAATATTTTAAGTGTTTAAACTTTCCACTTTTATCCACTAAATGAGCTCATTTCAAATATGATGCCTGCTACAGATTTAAAAAAAGTTGGCACGGTGGCAACAGAGGTCTGAAAAAGCAATACTTTTTTAAAAGATTCAGCTGGGAGAACATCTAGCAACTAATTAAGTTAATTGACATCAGGTCTGTAACATGATTAGCTATAAAAGGGATTTCTTCGAGAGGCAGAGTTTCTCAGAAGTAAAGATGGGCAGAGACTCTCCAATCTGTGAAAGAGTGCATAAAAAGATAGTGGAATACTTTAAAAACAACGTTCCTCAACGTCAAATTGCCGTGTCCTCCGGGCTAAAGAGGAGGGAACCTTCCAGCGTGTTATCAGCGTTTATTACAAAAGCCAGCATCTCTGATGGTATAGGGGTGCATAAGCACATACGTTATGGGCAGCTTGGATGTTTTGGAAGGCACTATGAATGCTGAAAGGTATATAAAGGTTTTAGAGCAACATATGCTCCCCTCCAGATGACGTGTATTTCAGCAGGACAATGCAAAACCACATACTGCAGCTATTACAACAGCATGGCTTCATAGTAGAAGAGTCCGGTGCTGAATTGGCTGCCTGCAGTCCAGATCTTTCACCTATAGAGAACATTTGGTGCATCATTAAACGAAAAATACGTCAAAGATGACCACGAACTCTTCAGCAGCTGGAAACCTATATCAGGCAAGAATGTGACCAAATTCCAACAACATAACCCCAGAAACTCATAACCTCGATACCCAGACGTCTTCAAACTGTTTTGAAAAGAAGAGGAGATGCTACACCATGATAAACATGCCCCCGTCCCAACTATTTTGAGACCTGTAGCTTGAAATGAGCTCATTTTTTGCATAAAATGTATTAGTCTAAACATTTGTTATGTTATCTATGTTCTATTGTGAATAAAATAGTGGCTGATGTGATTTGAAATTATTTTAGCTTTCATTTTATTAACAAAAAAAAAAACGTCCCCACATTTATGAAATTCGGGTTGTAATATATGACATATAATAACTTTTTTACACCAAGAAAACAATCTGTAGAACAAGGATACTATTTGTTAAGTTTACAGACATTCCTTGAACCCTAAAACACAACACATCGCATAAATCAAAATACAGAAAATTATTTAATATTGACACCATACATCAGGCCCTGTTTTCACAGAAACAGAGTTCACTTGTGATACACAAATAATGAAACTGCATGGCCTACTTACTATCCATATTTGATGCAGTGCAGCCCTGACAGACAGAAAGAGCCCTGACATTATGTCTGTGTGCTATAGCAAGAGATTGCATCTTGGTGCTCATGTGGGAAATGCAGAATCGAATGCCTTTGTTTTGTCCCTCTCCAATTCCCTCGTTTCCTCTCTATTGTGCTTTCAAAAGCATTGGCACAAAGGAAAGCGTCTAGATGTCTGTGTTTCACCCTCCTTTACTGCAATATTTCTTTGGTGCCGCCTTCATGCTTTGCAAACTTCATTACCTGGAATGCAGCCCACCGAAAGAGATTGTTTTATATTTTTTCGTGGCGCGGCGGATGTGATATTTCTCACCCTCATTCCCTCACTGTGCCTTACGGCAATACTACACAATAGGAAAAATAAGACAAAAAAGCAGCAGTTTTATAAAACGGATTTGTGCAAAACAGCCTGAAGGAACATTCTGCACTTGGAAAGACTGAATCTTCAGGGAACGGAGATTGGTGTGCGCCTCACATCTCCTCACCCATTAGGAGGAAAGCGATAGGAAATGAAGAAATAAGAGAGGTAATCTTGGAGTTTGGTAGAGTTTTAATAATCATCATGTCAGCGGCGGTTTGTGTGCGTGTCTGTTATAATGTTACTGGTCTCGAGGAAGGCACAGTTTGTGAGTGTGATTCCGCCTGCGGTTCCTCGTGTGTGTGCGTGAGTGTGTTTCTGATAACTAGCGCCTCTGGAGCGTGAGCCTCGGCACATTAATGTGCGGTACAGATGACACACCGCAGGGGTTTATGGGTATGAAACCGGAGCGAGATGCTCTGCAGAGCGGAGGCAGAAACAACACACTGTTAAAGAAGGTGATGTGCAGGCCTTGTGTGTGCTGCAGTGATGCATTATGGGGATTAAATGACGTCTCTGCTGTCTCAGTGCAGCCCATTCTCTTGCAGCCTCTTGTTAGACGCATGCTTGGCCCGAGACCATACTGTGTGATTTGTGTGTCGGAGATTTCCGTGGCTTTGATGCCGTGATCTTGTCATGCTGCCGTCTGCTCGCTGAGGGTTTGTGGGACAGATGCACGTGTCGCCCAACATCTGGCCTCTGTGCTTTGTTGCCCCTCTCTTTAAAAGCTGATTGGTTGTTTTTTCTTCCGGCTGTTAATTGTGTCAAATTTGATACTCTACCCATATTTTCAGCTATTTATCATTTCTCAGTATTTTTTAGTCGAACACTACTGTTCAAAAGTTTGAGGTTTGAGGTCTCTTCTGCTCATGAAGTCTGTAATTATTTCATTAAAAATACAATAAAAACAGTAATAATGTGAAATATTATTACAAATTAAAATAACTGTTTATTTTTTGAATATGTGTTAAACTGTAATTTATTTCTGTGATCAAAGCTGTATTTTCAGCATCATTACTCCAGTCTTCAGTGTCACACGATCTTCAGAAATCATAATAATATCAAGAAATATTTCTGATTATTATCAATGTTGAAAACCGTTGTGCTGATGAATATTTGTGTGGAAACCGTGGTACATTAAATTTTTTAGTATTCACAGATGAATAGAAAGTTAAAAAGAGCAGCATTTATTTGAAATGTAAATATTTTGTAAGATTATAAATATCTTTACTATGTTTTTTTGGCATTTTAATGCATCATGCATCAACAACAACAAAATGTTTATGCACCATCATTAAGGTTTATACTAATATGAATTATTTTAATATCATTATTTTAGTACATTAAGCTACATAAAGTACATTTAGTACATTAAGCTACATTGTTCACATTAAGCATTTTAGAAAGTTCTGCAGTTGAAACAGTGGCAGTGGAATAAATGGATCACAAGAACCCAAACCCGCAATTTGTTCACATATCTTTGTTTTTCTTTCTTTTTTACAGAAACAATCTAAATATTCACGGCCTAAATCAGATAGAAAACTGTTGTTATTATGAAATGTTGTGATTGGCTGTGTGTGACTGTGTCACATGATGTACTATTTACACATGTAGTGCATACAAACATTAACAAACTGAGCTCTGTTTGTTTGAGTGACACAATCTGTTCATCTGGCTCAGCCAATGGCGTGAGTTTGGGGGCGGGACTATCTGTTTGACTGAAGTGCAGCTTGCAGTAGGAGTGATTTTTACAATCATTTGATGCAGTTTATGTTATTCTGGGTGGAACAGAATTTGTGTAAACCTGTAAGAGCTTGGACATAATTTCTTGTGTTGTTTACTGTAAAGCTCAGGTGTATTTCGATGCTTTTCCTCAGCTGTATGTTATTCCTCTCAGAGACTCGTAGCATCAGGCAGGTGTTGACAGTCGACACCGTCACCTGCCTCTCGCCGTGTCTTTCCTCCAGACACCTGCTTTACTTCCTCCGTCCCCCGAGGAGCCCGACTGCTTAACCTCCATCATTCCTCTGCAGTCCTCCTCGACAAAGAAAAAGCTCTGCTGTTAAATTAACTCAGAATGTGACTTAATTGAACTCTGTGGGAGTACGTTTAACTCGGCTGGAGTTCGTTTAACGCTGCTGATTTAATTGTACTGTAGTACAGATAAAGTTCTGTCATCTCCATTCCATACAAAAGACAGACATCAGCAAGATTTCAAAGCCTTTCAGCATGTCAGTGTCTTATATTCACCTTCCAACAGGAAGAAAAATCACAAACGAAGACCTATTTAATATGCCTTTGGGATCTTAGACACAGTGAGATTGAATGAAGACACTTGCTTTTTCTCTCTTTCTTCTTTCTTTCTTCTCATTCAGATCCTGTAATCTCGGTCTCCTCTCCTGAATTTCAACAAAGTCTCTAAGTGTCCTCAAATTTGCCAAGATACAAAAGTTTGCAGTCAGTCTGAGATTTTAAAATCATCTCAAACATTTCTCATCAAATTCTTCCTAGAGTAATGACATCCGCATTAATTTTATAGGAATTAAAAAAAAGAGAATTTAGGAAAACCATCTGAGACAAAGTAGCATATCTACATGAAACATACAGTTTTAAAGAAATCATTACTTTTATTCATCAAGGATGCATTAAATTAATCAAAATTAACAGTTTAATTTTACAAAAGATTTCTCTTTCACATAAATGCTGTTCTTTTGAACTTTCTATTCATCTGTGAATCCTTAAAATGTATCACAGTTTCCACAAAAATATTGGAAATATAACAAATACAACAGTTTTCAACATTGATAATAATCAGAAATGTTTCTTGATATTATTATGATTTCTGAAGATCATGTGACACTGAAGACTGGAGTAATGATGCTGAAAATACAGCTTTGATCACAGAAATACATGACAGTTTACTATATATTCAAAAAGTAAACAGTTATTTTAAATTATAATATTATTTCACAATTTTACTGTTGATGTTTTGATCAAATAAATGCAGCTTTGGTGAGCAGAAG
This sequence comes from Ptychobarbus kaznakovi, assembly GCA_027422405.1. NCBI lineage: Eukaryota > Metazoa > Chordata > Actinopteri > Cypriniformes > Cyprinidae > Ptychobarbus > Ptychobarbus kaznakovi. Next base: position 16,243,607 of record CM049814.1, on the reverse strand, counting down.
AGACTTTAAAATATTAAAAATCTAACTGACCCTAAGCTTTTAAACAGTGGTGTATCTGAGATATTAAATCTCAAGCAATACATTTTGGTCTGAAGATGTTATTACACACAGCAGATGAAGCGTTATTGTTCTCGGTCTGTTTAGCCCCTCCCCCGCTGCAGTGTCATCTTCCTGTATAATCGACCCAGAGCGGGGGACGTTTAGCTGAGTAATTGGGATAATAATTATTGTCTGGTTAGTGGCAGCTGGGTGACTGAGGGGGTCAGAAACAGATTCCATGTGGCAGGAACAATACAGCCAGCAAGATCCCTAGATAGTGCACACAACATATGCAAAGTAGGTTTCAAGAGTTAACTCTGAGCAAGACATTTGTTTGTGCTATTGCATTTTTTTATTAATATCACACTTATTACAACAGTTGGAGACACTCCAAGGGGAGCACTAACGCTCTGTTTAGCTACGCGGATCCAAATTAGTCTCCAATAAAGCGCTGACACAGCATCGTGCCACATCTGCCGAGGCCGCTGGGAAATATCAGGCAACGAGAGGTTAAATATCCATTTGTCCCACCCCTCACCCGTCCCATGTGACCTCGGCTCTCGTAGCCATAGCAGTGAGGCGACTCTCGCTAGAATACATAAATCAGAGAGTACTGCCCACCGATTTATTTGACTGGCTCTTTATTTGAAGGGTGTTCTGTGAATGCTCGCTCTGTGTTGTGGGTGGTAAAAAGCTCAGAATACAATATGTTTGGTCCTCCTCCGCAGCGCTCAAGGCCTCTCCAGTCTGTGTGCGTTCACACAATGTCCTTCTTCACTGTGACTTTGGAGCAGATGACAGTGTGAAAGTCGTTCTCTTTTAACGCCAGTCGTTAATCCTGCGACCGAACCTCGCTTTCACGTCTCAATGAAGACCAGAAAGCTTTTTTTTCCCCTCAGCCAAGGTGTTTAATGTGATTTAATTTAATTAAAAGGGAAGTTGGCTATCTGGATATATTAGCTAATTCATAAATTACTTTGTTTCCCATCAACCTTGTAATCGGCGGAGCTCACGGGAGAATAAAAAAGCGTGTGATATGAGGATTTAATGTGCGCGAGACCAGATACTGATCTTAATGCCATGCAAACATGACGGAGATGTAAGAAAAACTCAATTGTAGCAAATTGACCAGAGAGATTTTCATTCGAAAGCCCCAGGACTTGGTTTTTAGTTTAAGACACCATGAAATCAAAAGTTTGACTTTGTCTGTTTGTCTATATGGCCCTCTATTTGCTGGACAGACTCCTGCTGGAATACATCGACACAAACAAGAACACTTTCTTGGGGTCTTTGCAGCATTTGTTTTAAACAATAAAACATATCAATATTTATATATAATATTACCAGATATAATTAATATTCTAGAGGTCTTCTGAAAATGTATATACATATCTACTGTGTTTTTTACTTTATTATTTTATTAAATTACAGTAAATATTTTTACAGTAAAAAATATAGACAGGATTATTATAGTTTACTAAAACCTAAAACTACTGTATAGGCATTAAAAAATATTAAAAAAAATACAAAAACACACAACAAAGCTACTAAAAACAGAAAAAAATTAAACTAATTAAAAATATTGATAAAAATGATAAAAATAAATCACATAGAAATGTATCAAAAAAAATAAAAAAATAAAAAAAGTAAACCTTAAATTTACTTTATTTCAGCTATTTGCCAAGACAACATCTTTTATTTTATTTTGACAATCTGCTAAAATAACTAAAACTGAAATAAATCAATACTGTGCGGTATATAAACATGAAAACTAAAAAAAATAAAAAATGACACAATACACAACTAAAACTTTAATTTGAATTCAAATGAAAACATAAAATATAAAATGAAGCAAATTAAAAATATTAATAAAATCTATAAATAAATAAAAAAAACTAAAAAAATACAAAAAATAAAAATAATAGTATTTCATCGACAGTAAAATAAAAAGGTACAGATAAAATATGCCTAACACTTTACACAAACAATAAATAAATACATACATACATTACATATGTACATACTTCCTTACCATGTGCTTAGATTTTATTTGTCATTTTAGGTCGTTTTTCCTTGACATTGTATGGCACTACTGGTTTGCTACATCCACTGGTAATGTGCTTGTGATATTGACGATAGACATACCATAAAAGGCATTATTCAGTATTTATTAATCTTTGCAGCCTTCCTGTGATTGACAGAATGACAGGACACGCAGCTCTGAAGTGACCTTATAGTGATAGCCCTGTGCTATCAGTAATAATATGATCTATTACGGTTTATGGTTATTTAGTGAGTGCAGACTGCAGCCTCTCACCTCTTTCCGACCTGTCAGAGATAATGTTGAGCCTGCAGAACCGCAGGGACGAAGCGCCTCTATTCATTTTTCTAAGTGCCGTTTCACAGTGTCACTTCATTTAGTCTATTACTGTAAGTCTCTGAATGTCGTTACTGGACCGGCGGCATCAGAGGCGAAAAATCACATGCATCCACACTGTATTAAGCAGTGCACGCTATTTTACAGATTTGCCAGCTCTCAGGGGGATATCATAACGGCTATGTGCAAATATAGACATATGTTAGAGAAATCACACTTGCCAGAAGTGAAATCACGGGCTTCCAATGCTTCAATAGTCAGGGGATACATAACGATAAAACCCAACAACCCCCAGAGGAGCCACAAATCCATGATTCTTCTAAAGACACGCAAACATACTCACCCGCACGTGCACGTTATATAACCAGCAGGACAATAATGTGAGTGATTAATCACTTTTATCCTCGCTCTATCTTTAGTTTAATTGAAGTGGAGGATTCTAATTGATTCCTCCTCGTGTGTAAATGTGTGGGGCGTTTACAGCGCTGCCAAACGGTGGATTTTCCCAGGAATTCGTTCAGAAATGTGTTTGCTGGTGATTTGGCATATGTACATAGAAGAAGAGGAGGAGTTTAAAAAGGGAGATTTCCAAACGAACTCTCCAGTGATGATTATGAAATCTCTAGATTTATTTTCCTCATTGGAGGTATTAAAATTGCCCATTCAGACACACATCAGGTGATGTGCAACAGGTTATGGCTTTTCTAGTTCACTCTTATTTTTATGTGTAAAATGTGTAAAATTTTTTTTATTCATCCTAAGTTATAAATGCGTGTTATGAATTAATTAATTAATGTGTTTTATTTTCCTGCTTCTTTTTTTCTTTTCTGATAATTTGTTACACTCAAGTGCATCACAATACAAAATAAAATATCTATTGTTATTCCATTCAGTGTTATTATAGTTAACTAAATCTGAAGCTGAAACTAATAATAAAACAATTTAAGTAAATAGTAAAATAAACATTAATTGAAATAAAATATAAACACAGCCAATGAATCCCAGGGATGTTATTGTGTTTGATTCTCAAGAATGTTATTGTGTTGTATTTCCAGAGATGGTCATGGGTTCGAATGGTTTTGATTCCCAAATCGATTCTCACCCAGGATCATGGGTTGGGTTGTGAGTTCGATTCCCACTTCAACTGATCGAATGTATATCAAACAAGTCCCTGAAAAAACTGCACTGTACTTGTACTATGTACAAATTCTAATGATTTTTGAAAGATTATGAAGACAAAACATTTTTTTTTACACTTTCTAACATCTCGTATTAAGAACATATGAAGAAAATAAAGAGTCGTTATGTGAAAGCATTTGAACTGAACTTTCCCTATCTCTGTCACCTTGCGACCGTGTTGACTCACATGTGTGACTCTTGTGTACACGAACTGACCCGAGACCTGTTCCTCAGTCATATCATCCCTACAGGGAAGCGGTCAGGCGCTGTGAAGGTTCACCTCAGCCTGTGTCAGGGACCGCCAGGCAGGCTGTTTAAAGGTGATAATGACTTTTAATTTAAGCCCAAGATGATTTATCTGAGCTTGGCTAGCCTCCCAAACCACAGACCTGAAAGCATGAAATGAAATCTAATACCTTGGACGTCTCATCAGTCACTTTGAATTTTCTGAAAGTGGAAAAGAAGGGAAAATGAAAACTGGAGAAGAAGACTCTATTTACAGTATTTACGGTGGATCTGGTTCAATTCGTCAGAGGTTTGAAGCTCTGTAGACTTGACGAATTAATGTGAATGGCGATGATCAAAAGAAAACGTTCTTTCGCATATGCATAATATACGGTCTGTTTGTGTCAACCTTTGACACAAGATATGAATGTATAACAGGCCATATTTATAATATGGTATGTTGGTCTGACTTCGGCGATGAATAATAATTTGTATTGTGATCTAAACACGGTCATTGTTTAAATATGTCAGGACGTGATGACAGAATGGGCTCTTTGTTTATGCACTAGTCAAGCTAATAGTGATGAGTGATAATCGCTGGACGGAGAGGAAATGTGCAATCGTTTCATTTGCAGTGAAAAGAGAGGACAACAAAGTCAAAGTGAAAGCTCCTGCTCCTCCAGTAAATAAAGAAAAGATTTACTGGGGGGACATTTTGATTAAAACTTAACATAGCTAACAAGTTTGAGTCTGGTTCCGACTCTTTTCCCGCCCAATGACCCACCATTTCCTAATAATCTGAATGATATTACACCTATTAATTGTTGCATATAGTCAAGACATTTATAATATTACAACATATTTATGTTTCAAATAAATGCTGTTCTTTTGAACTTTTTATTCATCTAAGAATCTTGAAAAATAAAATGCATCACAGTTTCCAGAGAAAAACATAAAGCAGTTTTCAACATTGATAATAATCATGTTTCTCTAGCAGCAAATCAGCATATTATTATGATTTCTGAAGATCATGTGACACTGAAGACTGGAGTAATGATGCTGAAAATTCAGATTTGATCACAGAAATAACTTACATTTAAACAGATATTCACACATAAAACAGTTATTTAAATTATTATAATATTTCACAATATTTCTATGTTTACTGTATTTTTATCAAATAAATACAGCCTTGTTGAGCATAAAATGATTACAAAACATAAAAAAACATTCTGCTTTACAAACGGCTACATGAAAACAGAAATAAAATTGCACATCTTGCCAATAAACAAAACTGGAGTAGATAAAACAGCAGAGAATGGGATTTGTCCCCTTCCAAGTTAACAGCATCTTCCCTCCAGGTGTTTTGGACCCCTCATTAGAGTCTCCCTAAAACCACCAGTGTCCAGTTACCACTGTTACCCCGCTAGATGAGCTGCAGGGCATGTGTCTCATCTCTCACCTGGCTTAACTGTCAATCACACCTGAATGAGATCTGTTAACCAAGTAGGTTTGAGAATTACCAATAAACTCGTCCTATTGTGTGGCTAATGGTATTTAGTAAACAGTGGTTTTAATTAAAAACCTCTCACACATGCCCGTGTTCCCAAATAGCCCCGCAGTGTGTGTGTGTTGGGTGTTTTCACATGGTCATTGACTGGCCATCTGGAAGGGACTCGCAGTTGTTTGGTGTTTGTTTGTGAAGCGTCAGAGTATCAGCGACTGGTTTAATCCTCCTCAGCTTGTCTGGCTTCTCAGACTGACTGAGTGACTTTAATCTGCCGTTCTTGTCTTATCACTCAGCCTGAGAAGTGACTGTTCTCTTTCAGACACTTTATTTACACGAGTGCTGGAGTGAAATGCCTAAGCCAGTAACCAAATTATTGGCAAGGAAACCGCAACCACACGGTCCCATTTTTATACAATTTTTATGTGGAAATTGAGCAATGCTAGAAGCATTCGTTCATGTATTTGCATAATGTTTTGACTGTGACCTCAATTATTGACAAGACATTTCACTGTTTGTCGGTTTCTTTTTCCCCTCCACATTACTTGTATTACTTCATCCAAAAATGAAACTTCACTCCTGCTTGTGTTGTTCCAAATCTCTTACTATTATCTTTGCATGCTAAAGAAGCTATTCAGTGTATTTTGTCCAATTAAATTCAGTTGTGTCTAAAACATCATTGGACCCCACTGAAATGTAGATAACACTTTAGTATGGGGACCAATCCTCCTTAGTTGATTACTAGCATTCCTATTAATAAAGTATTGTCTGCTTATTAGTACTTATAAAGCACTTATTCTGCATGACCATATTCTACATCCCTAATCCTACCTAATCCCTAAACGTAACAACTACCTTACTAACTATTAATAAGCAGCAAATTAGGAATTTACCGAGGCAAAAGTCATAGTCAATAGTTTGTTAATAGTGAGAATTAGACCTTAAAATAAAGTGTGACTGAAATGTATTATATGGGCAAAAACAGCTCTACAGCAGATATTAAGAAGACAAACTACTACTACTCTCATGGCTGCTAGTTGACATGTAGTTGCAAGGTTACTTCTAGTTAGTAGAATGTCTAAAATAAAGTGTTTACCTAAAAGGTTAGTTTAATCCAAATGTTAGGTGAAGTATTTTTTGACTCTGGAAACATGCATTGTTCGGGACAAATTAAACACATTATGTTGCATTTTGTCGGCGTTTTTGTAAAATGCATGCATGGAGTCTCACTGCTCAAGTAGGAAAGAAAGCAAGCAAATCCGAGAAGTATGGTGTGCCGTTACATAACCGAAGAGAAAGAGATGAAAAGAGAGGCAGATCCTCCAGGGAAAGAAGAAGCGGTTTCTGCACAGAAAGTAGGACTGCTCAAGACTGCAAAGCACACCAGAAGTTTTCTGCTCTCATCATCGCTGTTGAGTAACCGGTTGAGTTGAAAAGTGTAGCACCATAGTTAAAGAGAACTGTCTGGTAACCTGAGGGGATAGCTGGAGCTTCTCTTTATTCAGCTGTGGTGAGACTATGGGTGAAGGATTAGTAGAGATTACATTGGGATCCTCGTTCAGATAACTTCATCCTGGGCTTTTTTTCTTCGCTTTCTTTCAGTCACTGCGTATAAAGCACCTGCAGTGAAAACGCTTCCATCTGAGACGATGACAGTCGGACGGCTCGTTCTCTCGCACCCTGTCACCCTCATTAAGCCCGTCGATGAAAAGTGTGGAAACTCTCGTCAGATATCTGCATGTTCCAGCGGCCCGCTAGGCTTCTAAAGTTACAAACCTCTAATCCTCCGGCTTTGGCAGAAACAACGTTGGTATTGCGGCTTAAATGGGTATTTTGAAAGTTTCTCAGGCCTTTTAGTGGTGGGTGTTTTTTTGGCCGTCCGTGTTGAGAAACAGATGTTGGCTGTCGGCCATCTTCTCGGTCTCATTGACTGAGCTGTTCTGGCAGTTAGCTTCACTGACCTCTACTTTGAGCGTATTTGGCAGGCATTGTATGACTCTTTGAAAAGCTGCTCGAAATCTTGTTACATCACAATGATCAGACCATTGCAAGCGCTTTATACAAAGACACAAGAGCATCATAACAGGTGTCTTTTACTAATAGCTGGCTAATCCTTTCTGCTGAACAGTCTGGAGCTGGTTAATCAGCAGTCACTCCAGGTTTACAAGTTTCCATTGTATCGCTTTCACTCTTAATCTGGAGACTAAACCAATACCTCCAATTACTCTGAATGTCATGTCTATAAACGCAACGCTTTCATGATAATCAAGAATATAAATGCCATGAATCTCATAAAAACTGCACAGTTTAGATGTGGAATAGAATTCTAGCACACGCTCTTAAAATTCAAAGTTCCAAAAGGAATTTCGCAGTGATGCAACAGAAGAACCATGTTTGGTTCCCTAGAGAAGGTTCCTTGCATGTTAAAGGTTGTAATGTTGAGTATACATTACATACCAGTATATTAGATAGATAGTTAGTGAGTTAGTTTGTTCATTCATTCATTTTACTCTACAAACATTTAATAGAGAAGTACGGCATGTTAGTGTCACACATTATTATTTTATTTGATTTTATATGTATGTATTAGTTGTACAAATATTAACTATATAAAAATGTCTTACTGAAATGATAGAATGAAAATCATTCATACATAAAATATTAATTAATTAATTCACTTTACTCTACAACCATTTAAAAGAGTCGTATGGTACTTTAGTGTCACATTTTTTATTTAATTTAACTGAATTTAATTATTAAATCATTCCTACATATTTTTTTATTATGTTTAATATTTTATTTTAAAATACCTACATTTATTTACTACAGTATTTAAAAGCGTATGGCCATTAGAGTCATGGGTGTGTGTCACATTTGTCTTGAACAGAGGAACTGCTGCATCACCAAACAATACCAAACATTGCAGATAAATACATCATAACACCCAACACATTACAAAAAATTAAGCCATATAATATAAAATGAACTAATTAATTTAAAGACAAATAAACATACCCATCATAATACATAATTCAGTATTCATCCCAGTAATCTCCCCACTGCTCTATCTTTTCTTTTTGTTGGGTTTTGAATCAACATTGAAGAGTATTTAGTATGAAATGACAGTTTTTTATATAGTGCCGTTGTGTCTACATTTAGCGGTCCCTTTGTCTCGCATCCTACGCGTGATTGATGTCTGATAGTGTCTTCTGGATGTGCACGTGCAGAACTCTGATGGCCTTTTGGGTGTGTTCTCAAAAGACCTCTTAGTCTGAACCTATAATGTGTCTTCATTAAGACTGAGAGCCTCTTGCAACCATAGATCATTACAATGACAGGACTTGCACTATGCCACAGTCAGCAGATAATTGTGATTCGAATACCGGGGTCATTTAGGGTGAGCTCATTAACATACGTATAGCCCAGCGGATTGGTCGTCAATATGATGTCTAAGTCTCTCATTTTCTCTCTGTCCGCTCTCTTCGCTTCAATCATCCATCTTTATCCATCCCACCTGTCAGTTATTGGGTACTTCATATATGCCCATGAAGTGACCATTCAAAACACAATCGCTTCCTGTTGCTGAGCGACTTTGCTTGGGAAAGCAGCGACTGGATTTAGGAATGTGGATTGGATGTCCATAAAAAGAAAGATTGTGAAGATGAATTGATTTCGTTTAGCTTTGAGAAAAGAGGGTTCTGTCTGTTTTATGTGCCATCTGTCTGCATATGCCAACCTACTGACCTTGCATTGATTATTACACAACATTGAAAACTTAATTGAAATGATGGCCCGTGTCAGAGCTTTTTTTGTTCATCAGTAGCATGGCCATTACTAAAGGTCATGACCCATGACCCCTTGTGAGGGGTCCCAGAAGGGGCTCAAGGCTCTCATTCAATATTGTGGGTAACTGGGTTGGACACACAGACACAAAACACATTGACATGCTTTTCTAAGGTCATGTGCACTCTTTTTTAATTAATTAATTGTATTATTACTATGATTATTTTTTCATTGTCATATTCATTTGATTTTACTCTGACTTCAGTGATTTAAAAAAAATAATATTTGTAATTAATTCTTATAATCAGTTCATATTTTCTGATTATAATAAATAATTTGTATATTTTCTATTTGTCTATTTTTTTGGTTGACATTTTAAAATAAAAGTCATTATTGACAATTAGTCATGCCATATTCTTTAATTTTGTCAATTTTTACTGACTGAAGTTACCTATTTTATTTTATTTCATTGTATTTTATCAACAGCTCTGATTACAATCATTTAATTATCCAAGGCACATGTATGCATATTTTCTATTTCTATTTGTTTTGGTACAAATAAATAAACATAGATACATTTCTTGTAAAGATTCTGCTTTTAAGACTGGATGAAAACAAAGCTCTTTAACTCTTCTTAATGCTCCTTACATCAACATTGCTATGTGGCACTGAGTAGATGTTCCAGCTTGGCATCCTTTGTTCTTCTTTTGTTAATGAGGACAAGGCAGGTGGAAAAACGCATAGCGAAAGATGAGAAAACGTGAATAATTGACTAGCACATGCTGGTATATACTACCATTGACATTTCAAATGTGTTAGCATTAGCTCTGATTCCTTCTGAGTTTTTTAAACCTAATGCATGAACTTTTTGTGTTTTTAATCTGTCCTGCATATTCTGAAGAAGCCATGAAACGCAAACCGCCAGGAATCGTGCTTCAGGAATGACTGAGAATAGATTGCCCAGACAATCCCTCTCACAGATTCAATCACACAGCTAACTCGTACAACAGATGTCAAATAATACTCCTCTGCGCGATGTCGGTGAGGGCCCACCTCTGAAACCCGATCTCCACCTCCCCGCGATGGGTTGGTGCCCTGGCGTCTGTTAGCTCATCTGGAGAGGAGCTTTTGAGAGTGAGGTCAACGGTGTGTGTAATAAGCTAGCGCTAGCGGACGGCTAGTGCCCATTCACATGCTGATTTTCTAGTCGATCCATTTGCATTAAGTGCAAACTAATTGCCAACTGCGGCTTGATTATGGTGCGTGTCGGCCGGGATGAAATATGACCTTCCATCTGCACCCGCCGCTGCTCAACTGATGTCAGATGGGTGTACATCTAAAGCGAAAAGATCGTTCGAGTTTTCAACACCAGTGAAATACTACCACTTTGAAATGGGTGATGCGTGCTTGTATTTATGGAAAAAAGGACATAAATTAGTTCATGCACTAGAACAATCCCTCTCTTTGTTCATGTAGGCTGTGTTTTCCACATCTTGCCATTCAGTATTTTTCTCTTCTTCTTTTACCTGTGATGTGGTCCGGATAAGTTTCCCAAGAAGAAAAGCTTGGTCCCTCTCTCGGTTTGCTAGGGTGTCTATCCAAATGTGACTCCTCAGTTAGTGGCCGATGGAATTTTGATGAGCCGGAGAGGAACAGCTGGAGTCTGCAGTGGTTTAAGTGACCGTGTCGCCTCTTCTAGAGACTGGAGTCATCGGTTGCAGTTGTGAGAAGAAGCTGAGCAGCTGGGTATTGGGATGGTCACATGGCTCTCGAAATGATGATGCCATGATGTGTCCATTCACTCTTTTCTTGTAACATGTTTATATTTGAGGAGGTGCAGAACCTGCGGTCCTCTCTTATTCCTGGTTTCTACTCCACCATGGTGGCTTTCAAAGACTAATGCATTACATTCTCCTTCTAAGGTGCTCATTGTGTTCCTGTTAGATACGCTATGAATCGGCTCCTGTTCAGATCCACTTTGGAGTCTAAATGGACTGGTCAAAGAGTTTATCGATATAGTCTGTCGCCATCAAGATTTGCAGTATCATCCACTTGTCATTCAGGAGAAGTGAAACCACCAAGATCTTTCTGAATTAAAAGAAAAACCACCCACATTCCTCTCATTGCGATGTAGTTGTTAATTAACCATCTAATTACAATAACGGCTGGCGTTTTAAATTCATTGTGAAAGGTGTCCTTCAAAGTCAGTTGAAATATGCAGTCATTAACGGTGTCTGTATCATTAGTCGTGTCCCTCCCCACCTGCAGCAGCGACTGAGATTAATGAACTGGAGTGGCATATTGAGACCTTGTGAAGGCAGACTGAAGGGCTGTGAGGTCTTAGACACGTGTATCAGGCCCTGAATACATTGAACAGTCTAGGCAAGCTCTCTGCCGCTCTCTCAGATTCAGCACCAACCAATCAATGATACTGGATTAACGGCCTTAACTTCAAAGTTCATCTTTCTTTTTATGGAGTCTGCAGCTGCCAGTCAAACCTTTGCCCTAATGCTCACTTCCCAGAACTACATTATAAGACGCAAACTTATTTTGGGTTTTAACTTGAGATCAACTTCACTTTTTGTCTTGGTTCAGGTTTGGGGTTTCTCATTAGTGTGTTTGAAAAAAGACAGCAAGCGATGGATTCCTAAAAAAGGTTCAAATTAATTAGATGTATACAATTGAACTTCTTCAGTCAATTCGAAAAATCTACTTATGCATTTACAGTATGTCATAAAACTGATGCTTTCTTTGTATTTCACATAGAGCCTAATGTTTTATGGATTGAAGTCATTATACACTATTGTCTATAAGGGAGCTTGTTTTTTTGGTTTTACTGACCATAAATGTGTAAGATTGCCGAGCCCCCGAAGGAGTATGACGGATTGGATTTAATAATTGATAAAGGTCTGGTGTTGCTGTAGACAAATACATCTGTTTACCGGAACATCTTCAGATTAAAGTGGTGCTTCTCCAATATTTTGGCCGACTGTCAAGTTTTAGAGTGTTCCTCGTGAGACAGCATAGTAAATTAGGAAATACTAATATTACATGTTTTGTTGGTTCAGTGTTGTAAGACCTGGTGGGTGTGGCCAACAGGGTCAGGGCATGATCTGCCATCTACACCAATGAGAGAGCTTTTGCAATCATCACTACTAATCACTGACAGCTGTTCTGGTGTGGAGACCAAGGATTATAGCACTAGTTGGACTGCCAGATTAGGCGGATGGGAATGCATTGTGTTGGAATCGGCATTTTCTTGTTGCTATGCTACTTTCTATCACTCATTTTAAGTTTCTCCTTCTGTCTGGCCTTTTCTTCACATTTGTGTGGCATTTTACGTTTGTTTCAGATGTTGATTCCTTTAGAAGTTTCTAGTGAATGTTGTGGTTCGGCAACTTTTAAAAAAATTAAAAGGGAGGTTGTTTTGAAGAATTCATTATTTATTGTGCTGGTCACCACTAATGGCATACAGCCAAAAATAATCAAGTGCAACCTGAGAAAATGTATTTGTTTTGCTCATATGGTTTGAACAAACTCCTAACACCATGTAATTCACTTTGAATGTAACTCATCCCATTTGTACTACAGACTTGACAAATCAAATCACGTGGATTGTTAAGGAATGGAGTGTTATTGCTTCTCTATTGTGATATTCTAGTTGTGATTTTCATGTCTGGTTTTCACACCCATAGACTTGCATTGCAGGAGGGAATGAAGCTACATAGACTTGAGGTTGAGCACCTTTGACTTGGACCAGTAAGCAAACACCAACTGTAGCAATCATGCACAATGGATTGTTGTTTTTCAAGTCAAAGTACTAAATAGTTCAGCAGCAGGTTAAGTGTTAGTATGCAAAATAAGTGTTAAGACACGAGACCCGGTGAAGTTTTACTCTCAGCAGTTGCCATTGTCTGCTTGCCTGTGTGATTTGCGTTTGAATGTTAGCCAGACTAAAGAGCTTTCTCACACTGAGGAACAGGTGCAAGATTTAGTCTCACCCTCAAACTGAAAAAAGACTGAGAGGGCATGTCGGCGAGAACAGCGAAACCAAATGTGTAGTCTCTGTCAGTGTCTCACAGTCGTGGCAGTTTTGAACATCCTCGGTTATATATGTGAAGAACGTTTGGTTGAGAATGTGTCTGTGCACATTTTAGAAATGAAAGATTTCTTTGCCACCTCATCGTGCTTTTATCATCTCCTCTTTATTCCTCACAGAAGCCCTCCACATCTACTCAGGGAAGGTGTGTGTAGGTGCTCACGTACGGGAAGAAACCGGGGCTCCACCTCAGACTTCCCAATAGGGGTCCAAGCGCACTGATCAGGACCCCCGCCGCGCACTTAAGGGCCCCTACGCCATACATACATGAATCTCCAGCCTCTCTAATCGGGCCAGCCCGCTTCTCTGTCATGCTGTGTGTATCTCTGAAAGGAGCACTGGAGGCTACAGAGAGAAACAGGAACAAAAGCACGCCTCTCATCCACAGCAGGGCTGCTTATTAGGTAGCGGCACCCCTCTGGGAGCGGGGCACTTGGCAGAGGACATGGGGTTGTCGGGGACACAGCCATACATCAGTCAGGGGAAATGTGGGTGAAGTCAGAGACCCCTAAGCCTGCAGTATTATCACTCCCTTTGTCAAACTGCACCTGTCACTCATTCGGTACGAGAACGTGAACCGGTCAAACTTTGATTCACAGCCAGGCCTCACAGTGCAATAAAATGAAAGAAAGCAGCAGCTATAATGGATAAGCGATCAAGAGGAAAAGGAAGAGCTGTGGGAAGATAAAAGAGATAAATGAGACAAAGGAAAGCAGGCAATGATGAAGAAAGGAAAACTCAGAGAGAGATTGAATTAACACAAATGTGTGAAGAATAAAACCGCTTCAAACTCAGCGGACCAAAGAAAGTTACGTTCACAGTCTGTTGTGGGCTCTGTTGTGTTTTATTGCAGATTGTGTGATGTGCATTGATTTCTTGTATAGATGAATGATAAAAAGCTAACTTTCGTTTTATCCCTGAAAATGACCAGCAGTAATTCTGATTTAATCTGTCCATGCCGTCTGTACAGATCTATGAAGGGAGCTGATAGATATGACAGTCTTTGAAGGGAATTGAGTCCGCAGGGGTATAGAATTAATATGACTTAAGCTTTGAGTTGATGCAATATGACTGAGGGCACCAGCAAACCCTTCTTTTCATCTCTCATATCTTCTATGAAGATTTGGAGGACATGGAAAGAAATCAGATAGTTTGACAGAATATCAATCTGATAAAAGGAATTGGGTATTCAACAGAGACTCGGAATCACCAATGCGTATTCCTCTCTCACACTGTTTTGTTGAAAATATGTAAAGTTGAATTTATCACTGTTAGATAAGAGTAGAATGGCTGCAGAATCTCTAAATCCAGACACTGAGATATAGACCCTGTCCCAAATACCACTTAAAGGCATTAGGCACTGTTATCAAACCTAAAATGTCAAACGGGACGTTACATTCTTGCAGATTTGACAGACAAGCATCAGCCATCTCAAGACCACAAGTTTAGTGAAGTTTTTCATTGGGGACAAGACCAGAGATCCTTAATGGGGAAAAGAGGTAACATGCAGTTTTTTTAAACATGGTAACTGTTAATTGATGGTTCAAGGTGGTTTAGATTCACCAAAAACAACCAGCTGGTAGTCCATCTGCCCTAACTAGACTAGCTTGGACCATTTACTGGCCATCTAAAAACATATACAAACCATGTCGAAAGTAAGTACAATTCTGTCATCGTTTATTCACCCTGCTGTTGGTCTCAACAACAATAGACCCCACTTTATTTGATTTAAAAACTATTTCCCACAGAAGAATTCATGTCATACAGGATTGAAATTTTATGAGAGCGAGTAAATTATTTTTATTGGATTTTTCAGTGCATCATGACCAACCCAATGACCAGACACACACAAAGAAGCAAGCACAGTCATACGTCAGCGTACCAGATGCTTCTCGGCAGAGTTTATAAGCGAAAGATTTACAACATCAGACTTAATATTAGATGCATTCATCTCTTCCATTCCCTTAGCATTCCACTTTCTACTTCTAGACCAGATCACTCTGCCAATCTGTGATCACTGTATCCATAAAGCACATGGCAATAACTTGGATCGCTTCATTGATGTCTCCCAGTGGGGTTCTGCCTCTTTGGTTTCTTTTCTTCCCTTCTTCCATTATGGTTTTAACTAGGCATAATCTTAGTACTGCCACATCGAGTTTTCTCTGAGCAAGAACAGGTGAGCAGCCCTGTTTAGTCAGACGCCTCTGATGTCAGTGCTACCCATGCATCACGCTCGATTCAGAGACTTTAATCTGCAACAATAACCTTCTGTCTTCAGAGAAATTGCTTTCTGGGGCCGTAAAGTAAACAGGCAAAAGGTGTTATTCAGCATATCGAGAGAGAGTAGTGAACAGGATAGACAAGAAATGAATACAACGAACAAGAAAATGAGGGGGAAAGGCCGAGCAAACGTGGTGTGGACAATCGCAAATTGACCTTTCAGTCAGAGAACACACAGACAGATATTGAATGGGTCTCATTGTATTGGGAGAATGAAACTGCTGGCTTGTTAAATGCTGTGGCATATGGATATTTTATCTTCCTCTGCCTTTAATTGCTTTACTGTCAGACTGTTTCCCCCTTGAATCTCTCTTTAGGGAGGAGAGACGGAAATAAACATGAAGATGTCTCCTGGAGGAGAGGCTTGACTGTGCACTATCTCTCAAACAACATGGGCCCGTCCTTTAAGCCGGCTTCAAGTTGCATACCGCCTGACCTTTAATCTGATGCATAAACAAGAGGCTGGGGAAAGCGATCCCTCATCATCCTCCCTCATACTCTACCACCTCCTCACCCACCTCCATTGTTTGGCTTACGGATGCATTTGTTCTAATTGTCGCAGCTTTATTGATGCAAATTGCTGCAGGTCTTTGTGAGGTCTTGTTTCGCCGGGCCCCATGGCTGACGTTGATGCATGCCTGGAGATATTTATAACCCACACAACACCTGATGTCAAGCATGCGCCGAGACTAATCATGCGCGGTGGTGTTGGAGTGTTCATGGACTCCACCGAACAGATAGAAAGATTTGTCTTCTTTTGTAAGTGAGGATTGAATAGGGAGAGTAAATGAGAGGGGCGGCTGCCAGCACTTAACGCACATGGGTGCTCTTTTACGATTCCAACTGCTAATTTTTCAGTGCCACTTTTGCAGGACTGTCATTTCAGATTGTCCAAAGACACCAATTGTAATTGAACTGCTGCGTATGTGGTCTTAAGTTCTCCAGTTAATCTAATAGCATTTAGGGCTGGTCCAAAAAAATTTTTTTGAGCTTCGTAGCTTCGGTAGTAATCAACACTGAATATTCGGGAGGGAGAGGGCATATTCTTCTCCCTAATAAAGGCAGGAATCTGTGTGTGTCTGTCTGTCTGTTTGCATTTTTACTATGTCGAGAACCGTTCATCCAATCGACTTCACACGTGATGGGTGTGTTGCTGCGGACCCAAGGGAGTGCAGTGTCACATGTTGGTGCAATATAGACATGCGACACATTCAGAATTAATATTTTTTTTTAAACTACAGAACAGCGCAAGCCGGAAGCGTCGCGCCTTACGGGACAGGGTTTAAATGCTCCAAGAACGGACACTGTCCTAGTGATACAAAACACACAGATCTGTTAAGAGCAATACTGTTAATGATGTAGCCTAACATTTTCTAACAAACAAATCACTCCCAAATCAGAAATTAGCAGCACAGTAATTACTGACACTGTAAAGGGTAGGCTATTTAAATAAAAGAATAACGAAAAATAAATGAACAAAGTTCAACGAACTGTAATAAATAAAGAACACGGTAGCATACTTTCAATAACAGTATCACACATTTTAATTAACGAACAGTTTAAATAAAATTAAATGCATTCCCTTATATACAATAAAACAAACTGTAATCGGCTAAATAGAACAATGTAACGTTAGGCTGGCTAGATAACTCACAAGTCAAACATTCAAATAAAACTCAGGTGATTTTTTTTTTAAACCTGATGTGCTGTTGTGGCAGGCCAGTTTCAAATTGCATATTTGGCACACTGCCTTTGTCTTGTCCTCACTCAATGTAAAGTGCTCACACACAGCCGAGGTCTTCGACATTTTTATCTTCTCTTCCAGATGAACTGAATCATGACGTTCACTCATGGGCGATTCATATTCAAGCGCGAATGAGAACCGTTTTGCGCGGGATGCCAGGTGTAAAAAAAAAAGAAGATTATTCGAATCTCACAATTTAAATTGAATGCCAACCCGCCGAACGAATATTTGAATAAGCGAATATTCTGGTCCAGCCCTAATAGCATTATGTCATTTGAACCTCATTTCATGAGTATACCGATCTGGTTCAGCTTAGTTCCTCTTCAACAATCCCCTGTTTTAATTGTTTGCCAATCTTGTAATTTCCTGATTTCTGTATGACTCTTAGTGGTCTTCTCCACATGTGTGGTTGTAAAAGTTCAGTTTTCATTTTCTAAATTGACCTCTTTAACCACAATGGAACATAATTTGAGGTTGGTCATTTGGTTTGTTTAATGGGTTGATCACAAGCCTCAGCTGGTTACCGTACTGAGTGACTCAGCTTATGGTCGCTTTAACCTTTCCAAGGTCTCGCTTAGGCATTTATGACCAAATCTCTGCCGTTTGTTTTGTTTTCAGAGGATTCAGAGGAAGGCTGTTCCTAGGCAGGAGGATTAAGCTAATGGAACCATCCCTGTTCATCTCCTAATGGATAAAGAAGGGGAATAGATAGAACACAGGCTTTAATAGGAGTGTAGAATGATGGTTTAGTGTCAAGACTGGAGTCCACCGTCTCCTGAAAAACAAGCTATAATCCAATCATACGGCTAAATCTTTGATGTTAGCCATGCCTGTTACATGCTACTGCGGATAGTTTACATCAGAATTAGGTTTCCTAATGAAAAACAGTGTCATGAATAAGACTAGAGCATATTTATCTGCAGATATACTGTCTATTGTTCTTTCTACCAAAGCTTTGTTTGCTAGTTTCCTCTGTACTGCTCAAGCTTGTTAGCGTTTCTCTTGCCGCGAGCATGGACACCAGGCACATTGCCACCCGATGCTAATGTGTAATCACACGTTTACAGGAGCTAATGGCCAAATTAATTTCCCCTCACAGATGTGCGGTAATGGCCGAGTGATTTGTTTATTTTTCTCAGGCTTTGACTGCTTTGTGTGGAAGATGCAGCTGAGAGTGGTCATCGGAAGTCTACAAACTTTGTCTATGACAAATGTCTACGATTACTGCAATTGAATCTCTTCACACATCAGCAAAGACTTCATGTCTTGCATGCATTTTCTTCAAAATGTATCGTCCTTAGCTTCATCCGCTTGACGTTTCTTTGAGAACAACTTTTCTTTCAAATTTCTACTTTTGCTAAAATGTCAGTAAATGTCAGTGGATGAAGATGATACACTTTGCACATTTTATGATAAGTTATCAAATGGCATTTAAAAAAGTCTTACTTTTAGCTCAAAACTTCTCATGTTGATAGCATCTCATTTTTTTTTAAATGGCTTTGAAACGCTTTTCTGTGCCTGTTTTAGTGGATTATTATACTTGGTAATGGTACACTATTTTAATGGACACATATAAGATGTGTTCCTTGAAAAAGCGAGTAGATTACCTGCCTGTATTTGCAACACCAAATGCACACGGCATATGGCTCGATGATTTGCTTAATTTGCAACACTTCCATTTTCTCCGCCTTGCAAATGCATTTGATGGCATTCGAGCTCTTCCACCACCACATATGAATATAGGAAGGGGACGTTAAATGAAGTATAGCTAATACAATTGATTCTAATGACTGCATGTAACAACAGAACAAGGATGTTCAGTCATCACCACTCATACGATTCTCATTCGGCTCCATTTGGTTTTTATGGCAGGCCATTTAGCAGCAGTTTTAATGAAGGGTGATTGGCAATGTGTCGGAGTGGCCATTTCAGTCAGTGGGCTGTTCCTGCTTGCGAACTACAATTAAGAGCACATTTAAACCAGACATCTCATCTTAAGTAAGCTATCAGCATCAATGGAGGCTTAGCCACCTGTATCAGCTCCCCACAGAGATCACATCTCCGTAATTCATCCGTATGCTGTTCTTTTTTTTCTCAGTGTTCCATATTTTTGCAAGCTTAATGTTTTACCTCTTTGTGTTCTCAATTAGTTTTTTTCACCCTTTTTTTGCAGATTCCCTTCCTCAGTTCTCCCTCGCTCGCTCTCTGTATAAATTAGCCGTATTATCAGCCAGGATGTTGTATAATAATGAGGGGTTTGTCACCAGAAGCCCGTGTGGTGGAGTAGATAAAAAGCGGGGCTTGATTAGCGGGACGAGGCATATTGATTCCTATTGACGGTCACTTTCCCCAGCTCTTAATGAAAGGGATGCAAATGAATCTCTCTGAGTTCTTTAAAGGGTGCGGGGCTGAGATGTGGGCCTTTGACTCTCTGTCGTAGGAGGGACATGTATCATTGGCCATGGTTCACTGGGGAGTCCTTTGCGGAAACGTTTGGTCCGTTTCATGTTCTCAAGATGCCGGCGAGCGCTAGCCAAATGTGGAAAAACTAATGGACTGTGTCCGTACGTGTAATTTAACAAAATGGATAGGGGGCACATGGGCTCAAATGGTGCTTGTGCTATTGATTCAGGAAACAAGCTGTATTCTAAGGATATATGTATATAAGGATTCGAGCTGTACTGTACCTTATTCAAGTGCTATCGTCTGTAGTGTACCATCTGGTCTTTGTTCTTATGTTGATCATGTTTTTTCCTCTCTCCTCTATAGCAACCGACTGGCACCCAGCAACCATGACCGGATACAGCATCTACGGCATGAGTTCCATCAGGCCAAGCAGGAGGAGGAACCCGATGACCGCCGTCGATCCTACAGCTTTCAACAACAACAGAGGGTGAGTGTGTAAGACTACTGGATAAACCTCAGCTTAGCATCTGCACCCTTTCCCTGACCCTTAAAGCTTCCCAGCATGCACCTCTGCAAAAGAAACACTTTAGCTCTCTCGTCTCATTACGTAGGCTACACCCACCGGAGGTTGCATTTATTGGCTGCATGCATCATCATGGGTGTCTCATCTCAGAAAGTAACCATTATAAAACATAAATTGACTGCAATATATTTCTTTGGAATGGAATGCTTACTTTTCTGAAATGAACCAGTGTCAATGACGTATGTGGCAGACAAATGCAAACTCTTCCAAATGAGTCAAAGCTTTTAAGTCAGCCTGGTGTTTGGTGTTCAGGGCAAAGGGTGACATGTATTATAGTGGGATATTGTCAAGGATCTCAGATAACGCATGAATGGTGGTTGTTCTGTGAGGTGGGGGGGGGTGCATTTGTTGTAAGCTTGCACATCACAAATGCATCTCAGTTTATTTGCCCCCAAACTTGCTTGTATTTGTTAGGTCTGCACAGAGGTGAATGTGCTTTAACATTGTGTCCTTGAAAGTCAGTGCTTCATTTTATTAACCGATGTTAGAGGCTAGCCGTTATTTTATCTTTATCAGCAAGTTAAAATAATATACACTGCTCAAGAGGCTGGGAAAGAAGCTGCAAGGGGTCAAAGTTCAAATAGCTGTGTATCTTTACTCTGTAATGGCCTGAGCCAGACATGACGGCCTGTCCTATGACTTCCTGTTAAGGGTATTGGGGGGGATTTTAAAAGATGACAGCCTAATTACCTCGAGGAATAGAGCCATTTCCTAAATTAGAGGTCAGCTCTCTGACCCTGTCTTCTCTGACACATATTTGGCCTCCATTTTCCTCTCAGGTCTTGAATAGCTCTACAGCGATTAGAATGTGTTAAACTCAATTAATGCATTAATGTTCTGTTTCACTCAGATCAGCAGAGGAAAAAAAAAATCTTAGACAGAAAGATTAGTGATGGATGCAGAGTGAAAATGCAGTCGCTTATTAGGTGAAGCACATAATTTATGTCCCACTAGTGGCACCAAATGGAACTGCAAAAAAACTTTTTTTCTGAAATGTGAGGGGTGCTAGTCATTGCAAAATCACTAGCCGCATTTCCATTACCCTTTAAATTGGGCAAATTGCTAATTGAAAATACAGCTAATAGAAACACATCAATTTCGCAAAAACTTCCATATATTGCAAAACAAAAAAAGGCAATTCTAAAAAGCAATATATCCCAAAACTGCAATGGATACTGTTTTTATAGGTCACATTTATAGGTAATCTGGTGTACGTACAATTCACATGATCATCCTTTAATGTACTATAACCTGCAAGAAACACCTCATATGTAGCCGCTCTCATGTGTAAAGGGCTGTCCTTGCCATAATGCTTGTATAACCCCTTATTTACACTGCATTACGGCAACCGGAGCTGATCGCAGCCACTCTAGTCAATGCTTGTGTTTATACCAGCTGCGCCACGGCACGTTTCAGAAGCGTCCCAGAATCGGCTCTCCGCACTGCTTCATTAAACATACACGCATACGTCTCATTCAATTAAAAATAATAGTTAGTGCGTTGGCTGCGATATATGTAAACCTACCAAAATCCCTTGCTAGATGGTTGCTAAAATGTTGCTAGGTGGTTGTTTACTGGCTGAAGTCAAAAGTGCCCAGCCCCAAGTCTCTAGAAATACATCGGATCTGTCTGTGTATGGGTTTTTAATCACTGCCAATGAAAGATATTTAATAAATAAATATACTTAATGTTCATTTTTGCCCAGTTATGACAGCAGGTAAATCTCAAGTGAGAGTTTCACTTCAGCAGTACACATTGCTTAGTATCCTAAGCAGCAGCTTTTATACTTGGACTTTAGAGACATGCACTAGGTGATATTTGACCCAGCCTTAGCTAGTCTGTTTGCAGTATGAATGAATCAAAACCTCTCTTGGTACCTGATGGTGTCACGTTGTCTGGGCTTCTAGTGCAGGAAGTAAAAGCCCTGTTGTTTGCACAGCACCGGACCAGAGGAGTCAAGCTAGAAGCCACCTAATTGCTTGTGATAGTTTACATTGTTTAAAGACTAGAGACATTTCCCGTAATAGAGTACCCTCCCTCCCTCGAGTGTCTCAAGTCTACTGTATTAGCGGCTGACGGGTCGGCTTCTCCGTTTGAACAGGACTGGTTTCAAATAACAAAACATGTTAGGTGGGACCCAGGGAATGCCTTTGAGTCGTTCAGGGTATTATAAGAAGGGCGAATTTCCTGAAGACTGCGGTTTATATGTCAAGCATTACTTTTTTTGACGGCACCATTGCTGTACCCAAATTGTTTCAAGGGGATGTTGAAAACCAGGCACATGCTGGTGGTAGTTTTTGGTTTGGGAAAAATCATGCTAAAATTGCTCCGGCTGAGGTTTTGTGTATTGTATGGCATGTTGGGCCGACACAACCAATAAATGGTTATTGCCGCACTAAAAGCTTGTGTCAAACAATAGTGGATAGGTGTGTGTTAAAGATCTAACAAAGTATTCCAATCCCAATGTCTACGGTGGTTATGGTTCTGCTAAAAACAGTGTGACGCTAAGTTTTCACATCCCAAAGAATCAGGTGGTCCAGGTGTTTTATCCCTGGATTGCATTAGAATCACACACACTCCATCAAAGTGAATACAAACAGGCTTGACGTTGATTTAAAGGTCTGAGAGGGCCCACGATCGCTGTGGTCCTGTTGACTTGTAGAAATATACAGCCGTCAATCGTAGCAGCAGGTTGAGAGGATGATGGTTAAGCAGGGTAAGAGAGCGCAAGGGAGGCGTTCGTAGCCATAACAGTCTTGTTTATCCTGCTGCCATAAGCTTGATATAATGACGTTATAAAACGGTCAAAACAAAGCTCCTCTGAGAGCATCTAGAATTGTTTTGGGGGGGTGATATGATGTCACAGCCAAAAACTTGTTCAACATCAGATGAGTAATGCAACATTTTAATAAAGTGCCATTAAATTGCCATAGTTTTTGGATATGATAACTTATGGTACTACCATTACATACATGCATTCATTATTCATATTTTGGGTACAATGGGTTTTTGACATGAACCTTTTATATTGTAATATAAATATGATGTATTCAAAAGTGCGATGGAATCCCATAGTGTTTTTTATGTTGTTTCTATATGTTCAATAGCAATATATTAGCAATAATATTTTTCAAGTTGCCATAACTGTCTTTATATCAACTATAGTTAGCCTATTTTATTGTTGTTGTTTGAATACCACGTTTATTCCAATAACACTGTGTTTGTTTGATTTCTTTCACAAATACCATGATAATACTGTGGTATTGTGATTTTTTTATTTTTAAATACAATGTATATGATAATCATACAGTATCATGGTATGTAATTAACATTTGATGCCATCACTGTACAATATTGCCTTTTGCACAGTATTTTTTTGTATGGTTATGAAAAGCTTATTATCTAATTAATATTTGTGACCACCTAGCTACATGTACTCAGCACGTTTTGGAGGTTTCTTCAACATTTCCAAGCCTGCCGGTTGTTATTTATAGCTTTGATTATATATACCGTACATTACACCATTCAGAGGTGTCCCTCAAGTGCAACAGAAAATCAAAGTGGCATGAAACAATGATTGATTGCCTTTTAAATATGTAGCTATGTAGCAAAACTCCCAACTTTATATCAAACGCCTCCCATTTCTTTATGAAGAAAAATGGGGTAAGTACACCCCAGATGATCCTTCAAACCCAGCGTGAGTTCTGACAGCACGAGACGCACATTAGGACAGTGATTAAGGTGTGTTCTCAGCGTTCACAATCCCCCCGAGGACTGAAAGAAACCCGTCATCAGGTTTTTATGTGTGGCGACGAGCTGCACAACCCAGCTCGCTGATAATCGCCCCGTGGCCAGAACCTGTCACAGACCTCCACCGGTAAATAGACAATTAGACGTGTCTTGTAATGCCTCCCTTGTATATCACGCCCAGCGTTTCTCGCTATGACTTTCAAAGGGACTTCTCCAGATGTTTGTCATAAAGAGCATGTTCCTTCCAGAGGCTTGCCGCCCTGTCTCAGCCAATAAAAATCAATCTTTTGTTAAGACGATCGGAGGCCACACAAGGAACGGAAGTTTTATGTCAGTGCCTGGATCACACGCGCGCACAAATGCTTTCATTAGGCCCGTATTTGCATGCTTTTCTCCTCTTTTACAAGGACCTCTGTGCTGGCAAGCATTCATGACTGGAAAGAATGCCATTGATTTCAGGATTCAGAGTAACCAGCATGTTTTCTTTGATTATGAAAGCAGGCGTTATTTCCACAGTGTGGAATCAGAGAACTGGCGTCTTTGGCCAGCCAATGGCCTGACGAGGTTATCTCTCAATGCTTCAGGAACACACCGTAAGCTCAGGGAGCAATGGCTGCATGTAGGCGGAAAGAAGTACACAACACGATAATGAGCCTACAGTGGGTAGATAAATCCACTGCAGCTCGAGATCAGTGTCCCTCCAGTGAAATATACGTTGATTGCCTTCCTACTGTTACATCATGTTCAGCAGATTTAGAGCTAGATGATAAAACTGAGATTACCTACAGGGGATGTGGGGACTATATCTGTTCTGAATACTGAGCTCGACTCGGATCCCAGTGTAGCGCACATTTAATGCTTCGTATTTGTTTTAGGTCTGAGAGGCTGCAAACAACTTTTAATATTGATTTGTCATGTTGATAATTCAAAGCTTTTTCTAAAGCGGTGGTTACACTTTATTTAAGGTGTCCTTATTACAGTTGCTAGGGTCTTCTGGGAGGTTTCTCAGGTGTTCTGGCTGTTTTAGTATGTCAGATGCAGTTAATGTGTGTTGAGTTAGTGTCTAAGATGGTGTTAGGTCATTATTAGGGTGTTCTAGGTATTTTAGGGTCTTCTGGGAGAGTATGAAAGTGTTGCTAGGGTGTTGTGGGTCTTTTCATATGTTACTATGCAATTTTTGGTTTATTTTTTTGTCTGAGGTTTTTGAACTGTTGCTTGGTGATGTTTAGGGAGTTCTGGGATATTCATTCTGGGAGATTTCTAAGGTGTTGCTAGGTGATTATTATAGTATTATATGTGGTTTAGTGGGTTACTATGCAGTTACTAGCATGTTTCTGAGGGCTTTCTAAGTGGTTATTAGGATGTTGTTACATTTACATTTAGTCATTTTGCAGATGCTTTTATCCAAAGCGACTTACAATTGGGGAATACATGAAGTGATTAATCTTGAAGAGGCAAACAGACAGAGGAAGTGCTCGTAACACCAAGTCTCAGGCATTGTTCAAATAAGTACAAGCTAGCAAGGGAAGGAGAGAAAGATAAAGAGAAAGATTAAGTTTTTTTTTAAGTTTAGGATGAAGTCAAGTAGTGTTGAAAGAGATGAGTTTTCAGTTGTTGCTTGAAAATTGAGGTGTTGGTAGGTAATTTGTTTAAGTTTTCTAAGTCACATCGGCAAGTTTCTACGCTGTTAATGTGTTCTAAGTCATTACTAGAGCCTTGCTATATGGCTCTGGGTTTAAGTGCTATAGATAACCCTTGCTTGGTGTGCTCAAGCAGAGAATAGTGATGTTTCTAAGGAATGAGAGGAATGATGTATCTATAGCTCAGGGTTGCCAGGTCTGCGGAACAAAACCAGCCCAATGGTACTCAAAACTAAACCAACTGGGTTGCTGGAGAAATTGACTATTAAAATCACTTTTTGGGGATCTTCACTTCAACCCGCGGACTAAAAAAAATAAATCGTGCTGCAACAGTATAAAAGTAGCCCAATTTCATGAGAAAAACATGGACTTGGCAACACTGCTATAGCTTTCACTTTTTATAGCTTCACTTCCAAATGTTCTGTCTATTTTCCTGTCCTTTGTTTTAATTTAAGACACCGACACCTCAGTGTTGTCATAACTTGCTAATTATGATACATTTTTCCAGAATGGCATACTCATTTTCCATTCCCTCTCTTATTTTCCCCTCCTGTTTTCTGTCTTTTCTTTATCTCTTTTTTCCTGCACTCACCCAGTCAAGTGCATCAGTTCTAAAATTAACTCCATATGTCGGAGCAGGTTTCTGGAAGTGGTTGAGCATATAGTGCCGTAAACATTGTTGCACATGGAGCGTGTGTGTGTGTGTGTGTGTGTGTGTGTGTGTGTGTGTGTGTGTGTGTGTGTGTGACCCCCCCCGTGCACCGCAAGCCCGGCCCGTCTTTGATATTAAAGGCTACGGGTCACACCGCGTGGTAATCGTAACCATTATACATGATTTGGAAGTCTGGGACCGGCAAGTTCTCCTCGCCGTCCAGCTGTTTCATGCTTACTTGCTCAGAAATGATGTGGTCAATTTTTCATAATTATGTCTGTCTCTCTATCAGGCCCCTTTTTGTGTTTGTTCAGGTGGGCTTCGTATTGTTGTATTTGTTCTGTGTCTGAAAAAGAGGGGAAAAAATGATAATTTCAGTGTGATTAATGGGAGCAAGTGGCATGTGCTGTCTGGAGATCTCATGAAAATGTCATGCTTTCATGTTTTTATAAGGATTGCAGATTAACTTTAAATGAACAGGCTCTACATGCAGGGTAGAACAGCAATTAAATTAAATTGAGATAAAATTAGTACTGTGTAATTTCATTGTGTTTTGCTACTGGTATTTAATAATTTAACTTATTTTTAGGTAACAGTCAGAATTTGAATGTTAGATTGTGTGTGTGTGTGTGTGTGTGTGTGTGTGTGTGTGTGTGTGTGTGTGTGTGTGTGTGTGTGTGTGTGTGTGTGTACAGAAGAGGATTGACAACTATACTTATCTATAGTGTGTATGTGGCTAGTGGCATATCAGAAGACACACACACACACACACACACACACACACACACACACACACACACACACACACACACACACACACACACACACACACACACACACCTGATTTTTGCTTGCTGCAGTTTTCTCTCAGTCCAAATCTCATTAAAACATCTCACTGTGAATAATTATTTCATTGTTGCTTCTAGCTCGCAATAAAATAATTTCCTTTTCTCTGTTTTTGGCTTAATATGTTACCAGTGAAGAAATTTACCAGGCCTTTAGCTATTAAAATGAGTCTCAGAAGGGATTTTGCTCGGCCTTCATCAGACATGGATAAAATTGCCTGATTCTCCAGTTTGCAGTTAAACCACAGCCGTAATGTTTTCCTCATCTTGTGAATCGTTTAAATGTTCGCATTAATGCAGCATTTGTCAGTTTTGCCAAGTCAGCTGTTTGTAGCTCAAGTGCACTCGAGGCTAATTGCGTCTGGGTGTGGTAGTCACGTTTCTCATTAGCACACCTTGTGCTGTAGGAAGAATCGGTAGTGATCAAGTGCCCCTCAACAATTATAAAACCCCCACCTGACCGTGAATTGTACAACTATGCTGCGCTTGTTAAATTTTGTACACTTGTTAGCTCGGTCAGTGCAAACATATAGTGTAACACCTTCCTATACATAATCACTGACTAAACACGTCCCTAACAAATATAAAGAAAAGCCTGTATTTAGTAAAAGGATTGTCATTTATTTTTATTTTCTGTCAAACACACAACTTTAAAAAGCTTTATACTGTTTGTATAATATTTGTGTGTAACTGGAATATGTATTTTCATATTTCAGACCAACACGGGTTCTTATACACCGACGGGGCGGCACTCGGTTTCTGTGGAGGACCAAATGCAGAAACGGAGAGAGGACAGAGACTCTTTCACTCAAGCCCAGAGGCAATACAACTCCTTACCGCGGTAAGAGAAGCCACACAGAGACATGAACCACAATAACACTAAAATAACAAGATTTGCCTAAAGCACTGAAGCCCTTTTTATGCATAACCTTTGGAAAGTAAAAAGTAGTTTTAAATAAAATTCAAAAATGTACATTCATTTTATAATAATAATAACAAAACTATTTTTTGCGAGACCTTGCTGTACCATGTAAATAATACATAAAGAAATCATATCATACCATTATTATGATGCCATAATAATAATAATTCCCTGTTACATGTTGTAAAGGTATTCCTTACATTCAGGTAATAAATCCTAAACAGCCGGATCGCATAGAGCATAAAATTGAAAAGTAATACTTTAATAAATTCATGCTAATAAATCAGCCATAACCCAAATATGCGTGCAATCTTATTTCCACGTCTCTCCCACTCTGTCTGACCTCAGTGGCATTTCTCTGCTGAAGTCATCCCGTTGTCATGTGGTGGGTTCTGTCTTTGCTCTAAGCTTTCAGAACAGCAACAGCGTCTGTCTTCATGCTCACATGCCCCTCCTAAACCTAATAAAGATCAGCCCGAGAACCTGTTTGTTGAGGGAAGTTTATCTTGGCAACCGCAGTCTATAGGGCCCCCCTTTTGCGGATTGGATATCGGCCCCGTCCTCATCTGTTTTATCTGCTTTCTTCACTTTCTCTCTTTTTTCTTCCCCTCCCCTTTGCATATTTGTCATAGATGTCAATAAAGCTTAGAATGTTGCCTGCGGGCTGAGTTTGATATCAGCAGTTCTACTTGCAGGCTTTGGTATCTTCTTAA
Source organism: Ptychobarbus kaznakovi (assembly GCA_027422405.1). Lineage (NCBI taxonomy): Eukaryota > Metazoa > Chordata > Actinopteri > Cypriniformes > Cyprinidae > Ptychobarbus > Ptychobarbus kaznakovi. The sequence goes on along the minus strand of CM049814.1, from coordinate 16,214,863 downwards.
TCTGCTTCAGTTCATGCAAAGCATCCAGCCAACAGACATGAGAAGAAAAAACTCCCGCATTAGAGCTTTACATACTTAACTGACAGGGGTGGGGAACTGCAGGCGCTGCTGATAAAGTTTCACTCAATATTTCAGCACATTTATTTACAGCACGGCAGGAAAAACTGCATTTTTAAGCTTTCTGGTGAAAACGTACCAAATTAAAAAAATAATACAAATCTGATCATTGTATTAAATGTGTGATCACACTTCTTAACAAACTGCTCAATTTAAAGTACAAACAGTGCAAACTAAATTTAAACAGTGGAATTTCTACAGTACAAGAAATTAAAAAAAGCTTATTTTGCTATTGCCAAAATCTGGGGTCTTTTTTTAAATAATATAATATTTGTATTGATACTTTTTTCACCAATAATGCATTAAACGTTATTCTTCAGATATTTTTTTCATCAAAGAATCTTGGAAAACAATAACAATAATAAGAAGAATAAGAAAACAGAAGATCATATTAAAATAATTTCTGAAGGATCATGTCACACTGAAGACTGGAGTAATGGTGCTGGGAATTCAGCATGCCAATGCAGAACAATAAATACATAAATCAAATAAAATAACCCTTTTAATGACATAAAATAACATTACATGTTTTAATCATTTAAGTGTATTTATTTATGCATTCATTCATTCATTGAATTAATTAATGGTCATTAGGAGAATATAGTCAAATAATTATAATAATAAGCAAAAAATAGTTTGTCTGTGGAAAACATTGTAATTTAAATGGGATAAGAGGAGAGTAAGTCTTTATTGCTTATGTTTAACATGTGTTCAAGTCTATAACCCTAAGTCTTAACAGTACAGAAATTAAAATAAATAAAGTAAAATAAAAGCCTGTTATTTTTAGTTTAATGCCATTCAATTAGCCTAATTATAAGATTGTGTTATGTGGGTATATTATTGGGAAATGTCTACAGTCTGTGTGGTCTAACCTACATGCATGGCGCTTGTTTTTATTGGCTTTGTGAATGGTGTAACCAGGATATGTACAATTACAGAATTAGTCCCCCCTCAAGCAATGACAAAGCCCAGCGCACACCGCAGAACAGCGGGGGGGGGGGGGGCTTGCATCATAATTCCCAGATTCGTCCATCGTTTTTTCCCTTCTCTTTCCCAAGACAGTAGAGGAAGTCCTAGAGTCCATAGAGAGGTTGACATTCACTACTCCACACTACGTGGACACAATGACAGTTAATCAATCAGCTTCCACTATTTCTCACTGCCTTAAGCATCGTCAGGGTCGCTGTCTATATTAGCGAACTTCAGATGAAAACACCGGCTTTACGAGGAATCCGCCGACTGGTGACACTTTCCCTGGAGAAACTCTGCACGGACAGCGGCCCTTTGATGCGCATTCCACTCATAATCTCATACCGGCGGTCAAGCAGGGTCAAGCTGGTGTGAAATGACCCCTGTCCTCTGGAGGACCCGGCAGAGATGCGCACTCATTAGTAATGTAAGGACTTACTGGAACGCCGTCCCTCCACCAATCATAACGCTACGTGGATTAATCAACAGACGCATGGACAGACTGTGGATTATAAGCAAGCTTTAACAGGGATCCAACTATGTGTTTACACTGTAGATTCAGATTTAGCACTTGGCTAATGAAGGGATTCTTTTTTGAGAGGGGGATTAGAGAGAAAGAAAGGGAGGAACAGAAAATGGCAGATAAGCGAAGTGTATGCTGATTAGAGTAATGGAAGTCATGTGAAACAGAGCGCAACTTCATGCAACAGCTGCACGTTATAATACGGCAACACTCACAGAGATAAGAGACGGATCCCGCGTTCTGCTTCCTGTTAACAAATAGAAAACATTACTCAAGGTGTTGAGATAATATTGTTCTCTGTGTGCATAGCTGTTGTCCTTTTGATAAAGTGTGATGCACACCAGCTGTTTCTCAGATACTCACAAACACTAGCTCTTACAAAAAAAAGTAAAATACTTATGTCATTAATGTTTTTAGCTGTGTTGTTATGTGACATTATCATATAGATATGCTTATCATTTCACATCACTTTATCTGCATGTGAATTGTGTAGTTTTTGCTCCACTGGAATCAGAATTGCTTTTCAAAATAGTCTCCCCATCTGCTATTGGCCGAGCAGACCGAAAGCCCCGCCCCCACACTCATGCCATTGGTTGAGCTGTTGCTATGTTGGGCTAGTCGGGATTTCAAATCTTTCAAATAAATCTACAAATGTTTTACTTATAGTTATTTGTACTTGAAATAGGAGTAATTTAAACTTAAAAATATGACAGGTTTCATTGTTATGCAGTAGCTAACAACTGTCTTTAGCCTCGACTATATTCACAATATGGTATGACACTTATTTCACATCACTATATCTACAAGTGAAGTGTGTAGTTTTTGTGCCACTGCCATCAGAATTGCTAAAATAATGACTGTTGTTAAACAAGTTTCACAAATAATTTCCCCATCTGCTATTGGCCGAGCAGACAGAAAGCAACGCCATTGGTTGAGCTGTTGCTATGTCTGGCTGGTCGGGATTCTCAAACATTAGGAGCAGTGTTTTGATAGCGCCACTGTGTTTTCACATTTTTTTATGAAGTTAATATACAAATGTTTCACTTATAGTAGTCTCTACATATTAACTTGGAGTAGAAGTAATTTAAAATTGAAAATATAACACATTTTAACATTTATGCAGTAGATAAAAACAGCCTTTAGCAGTGTGACTAAATTCACAATATATGTATTTTTTTTAAAAAAATATCCAGATATATGAAGTATTTTATCTCAGGATTGGTACATCGATGGTGTGTCATCATCCAGGACCAGAACTAACTACTTTAATAAGAGTTATAAAAATGTATTGAATCTATTGAATTAACATTGATTTGTTAATGCTGTAATGAAGTTTGCTTCTAGCTGTCTGTTTTTTACATATAAGGTGTGTTTCAAGGTGATAATTAGTCACCATTTTCTCAATAGTTTCAATAACAAGTGTGCAGACGTCACTGTAAGAGCATGAAGATTGTTTTTCTCCTTACCTAACACCATTGCCTCTTGTGAGAAGTGCCATGTGCTCCTCTCAGTATTTCTGTGTTGGGCTGGGATCTGCTCTTAGTATGAAATACAACAATGTACTGTAATCAACAGTTTTATTGGCATCCAGTCAATTTCACCTTCTACGCGTTTGAAAATACTATGTTCATGGCCTTTGACTTTAAATGATATGCTTCACACAATCGGTCCTGAATGTAATCAGTTTTCATTTTCTAACCACACTGATTTTGTATTTATTATCCAAACAATATGACCCATAGTGCATGCAAATATGTGATTCAGTGTTGCTTTGCAAGGCCAAAATGACTATTATATTTGTTCATACTAAACATTAGGGGTTTGTTCTAAACCTCAAAGTATAAGTATTCGATTTTGTTGTGTAATTTGTTGTATACTCTTTCGGACACAAACACGAATTATGCCTCAAATCATGTGGTTTGTTGAGGAGAGGTGTGCTATTACCTTTCTTAGCAATCAAATATACAATTGTCACCTAGTGATCAATAAAACTGGTGACTTACATTGAAAAGGGCCCTAAGCCATTTCTAAGGTCCGTAATAATATAGACATTGGGATTTTTTTTAGATTTGGGCGAGTAAACAACCACGTAGCAATCACCCCAAGCATTATTACAGTGACAAAAACCATTTCACCACCGCATTCTGAATTCTGGACAGTACTACAGCATTGTGTGCCTTCTCTTGAAAGCACTCCTTTCTTGTGTGAATCCCAAAAGAAGTGTGCGCACACACTTACACGCATGCTTTTAAGTGTGCAAAGCCAGTGAGGTGTGAGTGGGGCTTCATTTAGCCATGAGCGATGGCGATGGGATGTGGCATGGTAGCTACTTCACATTCCCACTTAATGGATCCTAATAACAGAGCAGAGAGATGGACACAGTCTGAGTGGACACTCCTCACAATGGCCACTACGTTGACAAAGAAATGTGTAGGTTGGATATTTTTTAGGCAAGAAATGGATCTGACGCTGGCGGTCTGTCAGATGTCTAGTAGTTAACTGGCCGATATGAATGGACATCGGAGGAACCTGTTATTTCCTTTCTTGATGTTAAGTACGCTAGCTGGTCTCAAACAGATTGTTTAACTCTTTTTGTGCAGCACTGAACTAGGTTTTTATGTGACTGGTGTTTGTCTTGGACAACTTGCCACCAAAATGCTATAGCATGTTGTAGGTGGTTGTTACCATAGATTTTACCATAGACTGTAAAAAAGTTGGGTGATACGTCCTGATTTACGTCCACTGTAGAAAAACAAAGCCATAATTTCCCAAAATGTCATTTGGATTCATAAAGTGGAGCCGCAGCCGCGAGCACACAATTATGATGCCCCACACTGTTTTTATAGCATCAAATAAAACCACACTTATTACAAAAATAAACACTTGAAAACACCAGAATAATAAGAACTTCCTAACATGACAGAAACCATCTTTGGGTAAATGTATTTGAAGGGTAATTTGATTTTTGTTTGGCTCACATCCCATTCGTTTACATAGAGAGGGCGGGGGTTCATGACATATACTGCAGCCAGCCACAAGGGGACAAACTAAATATTTTGGCCTTACTTTTTCGTATGTCTGCGGCACACTTTACTGTATGGCTTCTCTATGCTTACTTACTAGCCCAGGTCAAAAGAGCCTACTCTGGATCTAGATTTTACTAGTGCAGTCAAACGATTAATCGCATCTAAAATAAAAGTGTTTGTTTACATAATACATGTGTGTGTACTATTTGTTATTTATTAATACACACACATGTATAGAATAATGTAATATTTTAAATATATTTAAATATATATATACTCTGTATTTATATATGCATAATAAATATACACAGTACACACACACACATATTATGTAAACACAAACTTTTATTTTGGATGTGATTAATCGTTTGACAGCACTAGTGCAAAGTGACTTATTGTCAACAGAATGTTCAAAAGGGACCATCAAAATAAAGGGTTGCCCTTCTTTCTCTCTTCCTCACAGACAACCACGTAAAAACCCTAGCACCGTGTCTCAAGACTCTTGGGATAAAGTCTATCCTCCCGGCGAAGTCTTTCAGTCCTCCAAAGAGAACCCGCGGTACTCCAGCTACCAGGGATCCCGCACTACCAACGGCTACCTGGGCACCGCCGCCACGGGCCTGAACGCTCGCGTCCTCCTCGAGACCCAAGAGCTCCTGAGACAGGAACAGAGACGGAAGGAGCAGGAGGCTAAAACCAAGCTACCTACTATGGAGGAGACACCAACCTCAAGCCACAACCCTGTTCCTGCTCCACCCAAAGGCCCTTACCGACAAGATGTGCCACCCTCGCCCACTCAACTTGCCCAGCTCAACCGTCTACAGACCCCCGAGAAGGGCCGCCCCTTCTACTACTGAGACGAGAGATCAAAACTGTAAGAACAACTGCAATAATATTGAATGGAGAGAGACAGGGCAATAACATAGAAACTACATGGAGGATTCTGGGTAACTGGTTTTGGAGGTTTTTCTGAGGGTTGCCAAGTTGTTGTTTTTTCACTCTAGTATGGAGTCTTTGTACACACTGAAGATCTTTGTCAAATATCCATCTCCCACTCCTGCTTTTGACAAATGTGTATGTGTTTTATGAATTCATTGATGCTGTGGCACTAGGTACTCTTGACAATCACATGACAGTCACCCGAGGCTTTGATACATGATTGTTTCCACCGTATTGTGACCTAAATATCTTGTTTTTATCAAGTGTGCTGAGAAAAACAAGCAGGTGGGTAAATTTCACTACACCTGTCAGAAACATATCTAGGTCATATTTTACCACACAATAAAAATAAAAAATGCAAAATTTAGCTATAAACTGAAGCTTGTTTCTACGTTTATAAAGATTTTTTTGTTTGTAGATGTATTGTAGAAACAAATTAAGAATTGTTCCCACAACTTTTGTACAATTTAAATATATATCTGCATTATTTTCACTGAGAATGAGCTTTTTGATACATTACACTAATGAGAGTTTTGTGGGTGTAGTTGTACAGTATGTGTTCAGGGCGAGTGTGTTTTAGCCCATGTACCCCAGCAGTGTAGCTGAACTCAGCTAATAGAGTTCAGAAAGGTTATGACCCCATAACCCTCCTACTCTCTGCCCATTAACCCATCATACTTCTCAAGTGCTCCTCATGCGTCGCCTCCCATCTCCACCCACTTCATAATTGATTCTTCTGCTTTTTCCTTGAGTTAGTGGCCTCGGTTCCTCCACTACTAAGATGGTAAATGTACAGTAAATGTACAGAAATTCAGGAATTAAATTCGATTTTTTTGTTTAAACTTGTTTAAAATACTTCAAAAAAGCTAATAATTTGGTTTGGTGCTACTAGCAGAAATATAAATTACATACTGTACCTTTTAAGTCACCATGAAGCAATGTTATTCAATAGCAATTATGATGATTTCATCCACCTATTTTTATGGACATTTTGGAATATTGCATAAAAACAAACACCAAGATTTGCATTAATTAAAAAAAAATGCAAATAAAAAGGGTACTTTTTTCTTTATCCGATAAGAAGATATGCTCATAAACTAAGATGGAAACAGATTTAACGAATAAGTTCTGCAGTGCACTTAAAAAAACTGATGTGGCTTTGCCTCAACAGTGCATGTGATTGCATAACTGAACTAACCAGCACACCGTCTCATTACATACCATCTCAAATGTTGTTTTGGTCATTCTGAAATGCCTGAACCAAACTCTTTCATCAAAATGATTTGGAATAATTACCCCTGAAAGTGCCTCACATGATTGTGTTCTGAAACATCAGGTATCTCTACGCAAGATAACATCACAATGTTTGTTATTGCGGTTTGTCTGTGTGCTCTGAGACGCAAGTTATTTATTATGTAAGCTTCCCCCCAAACGTTTCATTGATGAAAGCAGTGTTAAATTTGCAAACGTATCATGTGATATTCTAATTTTGTGCATAAGTTAATTTGGCGAATTTGGATGGAAACATAGCTAATGAGATCAAATGTAATTGTCTTCATCAATTGTGTGGTTGTGAAAACATTAATTCTATGACAAGTGGTTGGAGGGGAGGGGCTTAAAAATGAGAGGGATTGATGATGTCATCCAAAATGGAAAATAATATTAAAAGTGGAGCATGTTTTTACATTTTGATGAAAAACAATGTAACAATGTTTTTTTTGGATGTTGTATAATAACACCAGGAACATGTTAACTTTAATGCTTCCTATCAAGACTGTATGCGTGTGGCTCACAGGCAGTGTGCTTCTGTGTGTGTGTGTGTGTGTGTGTGTGTGTGTGTGTGTGTGTGTGTGTGTGTGTGTGTGTGTGTGTGTGTGTGTGTGTGTGTGTGTGTGTGTGTGTGTGTGTGTGTGTGTGTGTGTGTGTGTGTGTGTGTGTGTGTGTGTGTGTGTGTGTGTGTGTGTGTGTGTGTGTGTGTGTGTGTGTGTGTGTGTGTGTGTGTGTGTGTGTGTGTGGTGTGTGTGTGTGTGTGTGTGTGTGTGTGTGTGTGTGTGTGTGTGTGTGTGTGTGTGTGTGTGTGTGTGTGTGTGTGTGTGGTGCTGTGTGTGTGTGTGTGTGTGTGTGTGTGTGTGTGTGTGTGTGTGTGTGTGTGTGTGTGTGTGTGTGTGCGTGTGTGTGTGTGTGTGTGTGTGTGTGTGTGTGTGTGTGTGTGTGTGTGTGTGTGTGTGTGTGTGTGTGTGTGTGTGTGTGTGTGTGTTACTTTTATACCCTGTAGGTGTGGGTGTGACTCTGACCTTTGCCTTCATACAAACTGTCTTTGGTTTCAGCGGCTCAGGCAGAGACTAGTTCTGTTCAGCACTTTAGATTTGTATCGCACAGGTTAATGGGCAGTTGCTCGCGCACATGTTCCACTAAAACACAGTAAAGCTCAGGTTACAGCTCACGCCGCAGTAGCCACAGATACAGTCCAGAAAGGAGCAGTTCACCTAGTAATGAAAATCCTGTCATCTACTCTCTCCCATGTCCTTCCAAACCTGTTTCCCTTACTTTCCGTGGAACACAAAGTGTAGTCCATACGTTCCTCTCAAAAGGCAAGTAAAGTTGTTCATAGGACTTCTACAATAAGACTGTACTTTTTCCCAGCTTGCCACTGTCTGTTTCCATTCTTCAAAACATCGTCATGAATGAGAAAAAGTACATTTTACCACGACTATCCCTTTAAATCCAGCTGCCTTTTAACTATTCATTCAAAACTCCCAACCACTCATGTGACTTTTCTGTGTGCTGTATGTTTTTGATGTGTACGTGTGTGTGGGTTTTGCGTGGGATTGTGTGTCATCAGTGCCTGTAACATAACTCTCTCTTGTCTATGAACTGTATCTTGGCAGGCACATGAAACACTTGGCCACATTTTTCAGAGCTAAAGCTAAAAGAGCTCAATAAGCTCTCACAAAAGGGAAAGCCAGGCCCATTGACCGATGTACTTTCCTCCAAGTCTCTTCCTGGCGTCTCGCTCTGTCTCGGATCCGTTCATTGTGGAAAATGTTCAGTATATCTGCTCTATTCTTCTCTGACTTCGGTACTTCCTCCCAAAATTGTTCTGGGTTCTGTGATACAACATGATGTGCTTCTGAGATTGTATCTACAAATAGACATTTCCAGAACAGCAGCTGTATTTGTTTGGTTGTTTTGGTGCTGGCTGCTTATTTTATATCACATTATACATGACACGTTTTTGATGGGAAGAGCCTGTGATGTGAAGAGGGATGTTTTTGTATGTTAAAAGTTTAACGTGTCGCCAAATGCACATATTTTTAAAATGAAATTATTGTATTCCTTTGTCTTTCCCTGATCATACAGCATTTGTTTTAATCGTTAAAAGAAAGCAAAGATTAATGTGCACATATTAATGTATTTGTATGACAGTTTGTTGTATATGTACGCCGTCGGTACTATGGAGCTTGATTCCTGTATGCACAGTGAAAATGGTTTGTACACAGTTTTTACCTGATGTGTCAAAATATACACAACGCTTCTCTGTACATATCAAATCTATATTCAATAAAAAGTTTCTCCATTCTGTTTACAGTAAATGGTTTTGTTTGCCTTTATTTGAAAATTTGAGAGTTTAACCATCAAGTACAACGCATGTAATATTTTAATGTACAAGAATTTTCATTTTTCTTTATTATTATTATGATTATTAAAATGGAATTTGTGATGAGCATGCTTTAACTGTAATAATCTTTACTACGAAGAAGAGAAAAATAAACATTTTATCACAGCTACTTTACTGTTTATGATTATTATTTGGAAAAACAAACAAACAAAAATCGACTTTGATTTAGCAAAAACGTCATGTAGTGAAACCAACATAGGCCTATGGGGGGGGGGGGGGTTTCTTAAAATATATTTTTGTCAAAATATGTCATTTTACCATGTTACCATTTAAAGTTCTGAAACACTATGCAATTGATTATTTATTTATTAAATGTTGGTTTTGATTTGTCAAAGATCTTAATAATTTATTGAAAAAAACTTTAAAATAATATTAATGAGCTATATGATTATTATGTTCTCAGGACAGTTATACCAATGCATTGAAATGAATGTCAATGCAAGTGCATTCAGTAGTTGGTGCTAATTTAAAGTTTTACATATTAAGAAATACATTGTATTTTATGATAGGCATCTGATTGCTCATAATACATAAGCACAGTGTCATATAAAACGTGTGGTGTAGGTTGCGTTTATACTTAAAACTACACCATCCCTGCACCCTATGTGCATAACATCCACCCTAAATAGCATGAGAGACTAGAGTAAGTGTATCTGCAAGCATAGTATGTTCAAAAGTCCCTGGATGGTCTATCATTTCAAGGATACTTTATCATCCAGTAGAAACGGTTGCCTATTAACCCTTAAATGCATCATTGTGAATAAAATAAAGTCTTCTCCACGTAAAAGACCAATGACTGGCACATCCTCTTTTTTCCCCATCTCTCTTACATTTCACTGCTGGTTATATTCTGTATAATTGTGTATGTGAAGAATAAAAACACTGAACCTTGAACATCTCCAATATGGTAGGAAATCATGATTTTGAGTGTATAAATTTAATTTAATAATGTGTAGAGTGTGTATGTGGATGTTGGTAAGACTTTACAATAAGGTGTCATGTGTTTACATTAGTTAAGGTAATAACTAACATGAACAATACATTTATTACAGTATTTATTAATCTCGGTTAATGTTAGTTAATAAAAATACAGTTGTTCATTGTTAGTTCACAGTGCATTAACTAACAAGCACAACTTTTGTGATTATAATAATGCATTCGTAAATGCTGAAATTAACATTAACTAAGATTAATAAATGCTGTAGAAGTATTGTTCAATCTTAGTTCATGTTAACTAATGAGCATTATTGTAAAGATGTTAAATGTGACAGACTGATGATTGACAGAATGCAATTATCTAATTATGTGATTTTATGGCGTGGTATTATGTCCCAAAACCCGTCTACTCTTCTGATGCACACTCAGAGGTATCTACTTTTTCATCACAAAAGAGTACACACTTTTAGGGCGTATTATTAATAGACAATATGCCGTTTCCTGGGAAATCTGTCCAGGGCCAGGCCACGCTAAAATATAAACAATCATTATAGACTTAGAATAGTTATTTAGGGTAAGGCAAAAACATGTTTTGGAAAATGTTTTTATTATGTACTCACTCATTTTTAAATTGTGTTTATTAAAATAAATAAATAAATAAATGCACTGTGTAGCTTTAATGTTTTAATGAATACAGGCTAGATATGGACAAAATAATGAGCATTGTGTCACTGACCCAAATACACCTCGCATTTCATTGCATTCTGAGGAGATGTGAAAATGTCCTTTGGTTTGAAATTTTGCAAATAAAGCAAACATGAAAAAGAGCGATTCATTACTCTCTGATGATCTAGTTGGCAAACTTTGAGTGTTAGTGTTAAAGATGATAACAGAGAAACGCCGGATGCTGAGCAGGAGAGAATTGTAACCTTTGTTCTCCTGGTATGGGGAGCACATTTTAGGAGTGGAAGAGAACAGAAAAAGAAATCTGCATCTGTTTTCCTCCCTCGGTTTAATCTATTTCTGATCCCATATATCATGTTAATGTTGGTTGTAACATGGCTGCCAAGTGCTCTCATGGGAAGTGTAATGACTTTGATGGAGATAAAGACCATGCTGGAATTTATGAAGTTCAGGTCCGGGTGAGAGTGGCTTTGGGAATGTTGCTCTCACCCTGTTTCTCAGAGAAATTATTCTGTTGGAAAAGGAGAGGCCTATTGAAAAGATGCATCTGTTTGAGCCTGGAGAGGAGTGTGTGTGTGTGTGTGTGTGTGTGTGTGTGTGTGTGTGTGTGTGTGTGTGTGTGTGTGTGTGTGTGTGTGTGTGTGTGTGTGTGTGTGTGTGTGTGTGTGTGTGTGTGTGTGTGTGTGTGCGTGTGCGTGTGCGTGTGCGTGTGTGTGTGTGTGTGTGTGTGTGTGTGCGTGTGTGTGTGTGTGTGTGTGTGTGTGTGTGTGTGTGTGCGTGCGTGCGTGTGTGTGTCTAAAGATAGACATGTGTCATGTCAAGGAAACTTGAAGGAAAGCAGCAGGGAAGTGGGTAGGCAAACGCCAGTGAAACAGGAACGGAGAGCATAACCTGTCCCGGCTCAGCAGGGTCGCTCTATATGGGGTTCAGGTGTAGATTGGCACAACACATACCCAGTCACAGCGCCCGTGCCTGAACCTCAGAGCGGTCACGTATGGAGTCTGAACTCAAATCCTCCCCTCCGAGTGAACCCACGCCACACCGCACCGTTTGCTGTCTGGATCACTGTTACTCTGTGCTTTCTGCTGCTCGCTTTTGAGACACACTTTCCACAAATAAGATACAGACTAGTGTTCCAGTACCATAATGCACAGATTCAATGTTCTTTAGAAGAATACGTCTAGGATGTGGTTGATCAACTACCATCTATCATACAATTAGCATAGCATGAAACAGACTTGGATTTAAATGCAACAAATATATTTAAACCATTAAAATGGTAATTTTGGTCTTTCCCACCTGACTTTTGTTGTGACTATTTTCCAAATTCAAAATCACACCAACATTTTGATATAATGTGTTGAATTAAAATCCAGTTCATTGTAGGGGCTTTCTCATAGAAACTAACCCGAATTACTGAAAACATCCAAACATCTTGTTTGCAGCCATTTTCCTGAATCATTGTCCCACTATCAAAATTATTAACCCGGGAATATGTCATTATTTGTGCCCTTTCTATAGCATTTTGAGAAAACAAGCAAATAATTTATTTCCATTTCTTCAATTTGTTACACTGTGAAGATTCAGTTCAACCCTGTTAAGTAAAAAACTATATTTTTTTTATTAATTTTTTTACATCTATCTGTCTGTCTGTAAGCCGGTCGGTCAGTCTGTCTGTAAACCTTTGATTTCAATATTGTTTCTAACAAAATAATTCAATCCCACCAATCAGGTTTTTAAACATATTTGTGTCTCAAATCCTAATAGCAGGGTTGTAAAAATACCAAACGTCATATAAACAAACCAAAATAAATCAATAAAATACTGATATAATAACACGCACAAAAAAGAGCTCAGTCTGAGTTCTAAAGTTCTTGTGTTCCTGTGGCTCAGTGGTAGAGCATTGCGTTAGCAGCGCAAAAGGCCGTTCAATTCCCAGGGAACACACATGCTGACAAAAAATGTATAGCCTGAATGCACTGTAAGTCGCTTTGGATAAAAGCGTCTGCTAAATGCATAAATGTAAAGTCTTGTTTTTCAAGTGCTATTTGTATTTTGTTCATGCCACCAACATTTCTCTCTTTATTCCATTGTATTTGTGTGCATCCAGGACTCCCATAGTCTTTCACACAGTGAGGAATGCACAACAATTGTTTAATCTCACATGACAATGTCTTCCCTGGATTCTCTCGTCACTACATATAGTATGCATATCGCTTCGGTATGAAATGATATCCCATTGTGCAGCAACAAAACAACAAAGCAGCACAAATCTGCATGATGCTATGGTTATATGCTGTTTCACTTAAATCGTTCTACATTATTCTCTGCACGTGGCGTAATATCCCTCTCGATTCCAGCTTTTAACGGAGCATGCAGTAAGAGGTTGGTGACCCCGCGGGGCCCGTAAACGTGTCTGGGACTGCGAGATGCTCCGACGTTATTCACACCGTAGTGTTTATGTGGTGAGTCTAAATCGCCTTTCCACACCGGCCCCCTAACATCCCATAAACCTCTGTGGTCTCCGGAATCAATAGCAGACCGGTGCTGTCAATATGAGGATTTGATTTCACATGTATATTCTGTGGTCTTAACCTGAGGTCTCCTCGGAGGCTCCTTTGGTCGTAGTGCAAGTGTGCTGATATGAAAAGCAGATGCGCTGGTACACGCTAATGACCCACATGTTCCTCACTTGCTTTCTTCTTTTCCTTTAGTTTGTCTGCCCACCCCACCTTTTCTCCATGATTCCTCACTTTTGAGGTCGTATGTCATGACGAGAGTCACCTGTAATGGTTTGAACCTGTTCAGGGCCTCGCTGTGAAGACGTGAAGCAGTTTCCATGCATAAGGTTACATCCTTTAACTCGTTCCATCCCACTCCATAAGGCTTTAAACTCATGTGTGTTTCTCTGAGGGTGTGCAGTAGCAAGGGCGAGAAGAAGAGGTCGCTCTCAATGAACCTTATAAAGGAGGGTGTGAAGACTGCCAGTCGGTCCGCAGAGAGAAAGACTCCACACATGTGGGCTGCATTACACAGATAAGGACTGGAGCTGGTTCCTGTCCAAATGCAGTGTGAAATTGTAGCAAAATGTCACTGATTTTAACCTCTGTGTTCAGCCTCACTCCTTGGCCTAGTTATATATCTGTCCACCCCAGACATCTGTGGGTCTCAGGGAGTCTCTGTAAAACAGAGGCAAAAAAGGGCCAGATGGACCCAAGTGGTCCACAGACTCATGTGGCCACGGGTAGCTGTTCATTTGACAAACACCGCTTCATACTTTATTGGGACCACTGTACAGCACCACTCCATCATATGCGCCTTAAGGGTGAAGTGAGTAAGATTTTAAATATTAAAATACATTCTCTTAAAAGTTTATTGTTCATTGACTACAATATGGAGAGTTAGGGGCGTGGCTACTGTAGCCGGCCGAGCCAGAGGGTGTTTAGCTGGGTGGCGCGTTACATGAGGGAAAAAAGAGATTTAGTAATAGGACAACTGTACAGCACCACTCCATCATATGCGCCTTGAGGGTGAAGTTTGTAAGATTTTAAATGTTAAAATACATTCTCTTAAAAGCTTATTGTTCATTGACTCAAGGCCGTAACCATGTCTTGACAGTTGAAGTGTTGAAGTCAAAGAGAGAGTTTACGTGGCTACTGTACCTTGCAGAGGGTCTGCATGGGTGTGTTGCATACAGTCCACAAGAGGAAATAATAGTTGAATTTATAAAAATGACCCCGTTCAAAAGTTTACATATGCTTAATTCTTAACACTGTGTTGTTATCTGAATGATCCACAGCTGTGTTTATTAGTTTAGTGATAGTTGTTCATGAGTTTCTTGTTTGTCCTGAACAGTTAAACTGTCTGCTGTTCTTCAGAAAAATCCTTCAGCTCACACTAATTCTTTGGTTTTCCAGCATTTTAGTGTATTTGAACCCTTTCCAACAATGACTGTATGATTTTGAGATCCATCTTTTCACACGAGGACAACTGAGGGACTCATACGCATCTATTACAGAAGATTCAAACACTCACTGATGCTCCAGAAGGAGAAACCATGCATTAAGAGCCAGGGCTTGAAAACTTTGAACAGAATGAAGTATATTTTTCTTGTTTTGCCAAAATGTCATATTTTTTTCATTTAGTACTGCCCTTCAGAAGCTACAGAAGATAGATATTATACACGTTTTCCAGAAGACACGTTAAGCTAAATTTACCCTGATCTTCAAATTCAAAAAGCTCTTAATGCATGTTTTTTCCTTATATACTGTATATATACATACATTAGGGTATGTCTGTAGTGCATGTGATGTACATTTTATTATCAGCAAAGTAAGTATGTACTGTAACTTGTTTTTTTACTGTTGGTTTTTATGGTTAACGGGGACTCTCCAGAGGCGTAAAGGTTTTTAAACTGTACAAACCATATCTATCGCCCTACAACAACCCTACACCTAAAATTAGCCCTCACAGGAAACTTTGTGCATTTTTACTTTCTCAAAAAACTCATTCTGTATGATATATAAGCCTTTTGAATTATGGTAACACTGAAACTGTCCTCATAAATCACCTTCTCCTTGTAATACCTATGTCATACCCATGTCATTATACAAATTTGTGTCCTCATGAACCACATAAACATACACACACGCAATCTGTTTATTGAATTTGCCCCAGAATTTCATGAGCTACATTATCAAAATACCTTGTATTTGCTGTATGCATGTATAAGTCTCCTAAAAGGTATACCCTGGGTTTTTCAGATAAAAAAACAAACATAGCAACCAATCATATGCTCTCAAATGTAGATGTGATCCAGTTTCCAGTTGGCCTGTAGTGAATTTATATCAGGGCTTCGATGTATGGAGCTTGACCTGTTTTGTCAGGCAGACAGCTTGTTTGGCGCTGGCTTTTGGCTGACGGTGAAATTCCCCTTTGGGGTTTCCCATAAAGCCCTACATCTTTGTTCTTCAGGATGTGTAATCACCGATGTCCTCAAAAGCTATGAAATCATTCTGACCCAATAAAGATGATTTTTCTGTTTAGCATGAGTACAGCTGGTTTCTGGAAGCGTATGGGTGTATAATAACGGCAGGTTTGACTCAAGACCGGATCAATGGCCATTAAAACAAATGGAAAAACTAAATAAAACAAAATGAGTTTGGATTTTGAAATAACAGACTTTTTGTCCACAAAACCTCCGAGGTATTTGGCTCTCGTATGCTAATATACCACTCAAGTGTTTCTGACCACAGAGGTTTGTGATTGGCCACACATGTGGAGAGACTTTATTTTGAACTGACACAACTTTTTCCAAGGGTTGCATTTCATGTTTTATTTCATATATGTAAATGTTTTCCCCCAAACAGCCTTGGCTTTTTATCCCATAGCCATTTTCCTTATTTTAACGTATGTCTGTCTTTAATGTGTTGAATAGAACAGTGCTTTTTCTTTGTGTTGTTGTTCGGACGTGGTGTAACGCACATTTCAAACTCTTTTGAAATGGAAATTCGTTCTTTGAACTGCGCTAAACAACAAAAGAATGAATGCTAAATTTGCAGCATGTTTTGTTCTGGTAATAATCTCCCACTCGCATTGAGGGAATTCTTGTTTCTCACATCTATCAAGAAATATAATTGATCAACAGAATATTGCTCGCAATTATTCACATTTCATGCAGTTGGTAATTAGATTCTTCTCTTTGATTAAAGTTTGTAGACACTGTACACAAAGTAATATTAAAATGTGTTGGAAACCTGACACATTTCGAAGCATGCACACACTTATTTATTCAGGTAAATGCGAAAGATGTCTTGTTGAGTTTTCTTTAATTAAATGCTTATCCAGTCCAATTCTCTTCTTGTCACTTCTCAGATGTAGCTGTTTATTAATGTAAGGTTTAACACTTACGTGATTCCTTTTGGCATTCATTTTACAAATATCTCTTTCTGTCCCACCTGTCTTTGGAAATAAAGCTTGCCACTATTAAAGTCGAGGGTATTTATGCATTTATGTATGCAAGTAGACATGAAGGCATATCCATGTCACTGGCAGAGTGAAGGAATAAAAAGATCAACCAATGCTCCTCTGAAGAAAAGCTTAATGTTGGGAAATCCCATAATCTGAGTCTTCCTGGAATGACTGAGCAATTAATCCAACCAAAGAGAGATTGTCTCTCTTGTTGCTGTCTGCCATCTCAGCCTGGTGTTAAATGAATCCTTTGAGTTTTTGTGAAGATCTGGTGTAGTCTTGGTTTTAGGAGGTCTTGTTCACTGAGGCAGAACAGAGAGGTTCGAGGAGAACGATTTGCTCAAGCATAAAGTTTGTCAAATGCCATGAAAATTAATTCCTCTCCTTTTGTTTTAGCATTTTTTCTCAGTTCATTGGTGCATGCATAATATTTTTTTTCTCCTTTCAAAAAAGCTTTAATGAATCCTGCCCCTTTAATACAATCCTCTGCAAATCACTTTCAGATCTACAACCAATGGAAAGAACCAAAAACCCCTTTTTTTCTTGAATCTGTTTTATATCTGGATATACAGCACAATTCAGAAGAACAAATCTGTCGCTGCTACCATCACATCTGTGTCTTGATAGCTTGGTAATTTTTGTTTTCACCAAGCCCTTCACGTTTTTACCATCCAATCAATTCCAATAGCCTTTTTTTCATGTTGAATATGATTTTTCTCTCTGAAATACATCCAATTTTTGCCACCTAATAACAAATGAAAAGGTCATTGTGACTTATTAATCCCAGAATTCAGAATTTTTTTCTGCAGAATTGGAATTATAAACTCAAAAGTCAGAATTGTATTATATTAATTTAAATTGTGAATTGCGAGATATGAAAGTATTTTTTTTCACAACTGGGAGTTTATTTCTCACAATTCTTTTTTTCTCACAATTCTGTCTTTTTTTTCTCACAATTGCCCATTTATATGTCACAATTCTTATTTTATAGTAAACAATTGAGATTTATAAAGTCAGAATTGTGAGATATAAACTCGCAGTTCTGTATTTTTTCTCAGAATTGGGCTTTATAACTCGCAATTGCTAGAAAAAAGACTTTTATATCTTGTAGTTAATTTCTCATGACTGCAAGTTTAGGCTATATCATGTGATTGCGAGTGTACAGTATATCATATAATTCTAAGAAAAGAAGTCAGAATTGTAAGTACAGGCAATACTTTATTTCTTGCAGTTGCGAACATATATACCACAGTTATGGGGGGGGGGATCAGAATTGTGAGATATATAAACTTGTCAGTATAAGCAAGATATTAAAAAGTCAGTATTGTGAGATAAAAAGTCACAATTTCCTTTTTATATTTATTTGGTGGCAAAAACGGTCTTCCATACATTATAGAAATGAAATGGGCTGTCAATGCCGTTTCACGTTCACTTCAGCAATCACGTCCATATTAAAGTGGAAGTGTGTATGTGTGTGTGTATCCTACGTAACCATTGGCTGAATTCCCAGGAATTGTATACTCAAACATTACTCTGTTTATTTGAGCAAACCTGATCCCATGAGAAGTCATATTAATTTGAACAAGACAGCGAAATTGTGAGAATTTGTACATGAATGTATGACATAAAACTAATCACACCCCTATTAAAACCCCTAAATCTGAACCACCTCTTACTTAATAACAACTGGAATGACCTTCGCAGTCCGAAATCATCCCTAACTTCAGCGTCATTTATCACTGTTTCCAAGATGGCAGCACTCTATCTGCCAGTCACACTTTACTTTATTTATCTCGTTTTATTTTTTATTTTTATTTTTTTCTATGTCTCATTTGATATCTGAAAGTTTGTATGTACATTATGATTTATCTGATTTGAAGTTACTGTCAGTGTTTAAGTTAACAAAAGGGTGGGAAGATATCAATTCTCTGTAATATTTAGAAGAAGGGACTTGTTGTGCATCAGTGGATGTAATATTTAGAAGAAGTGGTTGTGCATCAGTGGATCCCTAAATGAAAGTGTCTTTTGTGAGTCATGTTATGTTTCTATTTGTCCATGACATCTGATTGACTGAATGCTGTGATGTTGGGAATTTCAACTCCTCCAAGAGTGTTCTCTTTTCTGACTTCATGTGGAGCATGGCATAAAATAAATGGTCTACAGTCGTATTTTGGGGTGTTTGTATGAAAGTTTGTGTGTGACCAAGAGCTTGACCTCTCTCTTGATTGTACAGGGCCACAGTATGATACAATAAGGTGTGCGTTGAGTAAAGTAAATTGTGCGACTCTCCCTCAGGGAGAACAGATCTCCACACAATAACTTCACACAGAGCGCAGGCGAGCGCTGTAAGAGCGGCTCCGCTCCGTTATATGGGACCTGTGGCCTGACCCGCGTGTGATGGAAGGAGAGACGCCGGATGGAAGAATGTGAGAGCTTATAATGGGAAAAGAGGAACTGGGGAGCCCCAGAACCAGAGATGGAGGGATTGGGAATGAAAACATGAAGGCCGTGACCTCACCGCACCGTCCTCATCTCGGGCGCCGGAGGCGGAGCGGCTGCTGATGGGGAGATGCTGCTCTTTACAACGCACAATACAGAGTTGGGATGGGAATCGTACAAGTACTAATGGTTCTGGCTCTTATTCTTCTTCTTTGTGTTTTTTTTTTCACTTACATTAACATTTTATTATTTGGAAAAAAGAAATGCAAATTAATTACCAAAAGATTGACTATTTATTTATTATGGCATGAATGCTGTTCAAAAACTGTTAATTTTCATATATTAAACAACAATACTAAACACAATTTTTGGTAATATTTGATAATTAATTGAGGTAAAGACATTTATAATGCAATAAATAAATAAAATAATCTATTTCAAATAAATACTGTTCTTTTTAACTTTGTGTTCATCTAAGAATCCTGGAAAAAATGTTGCATGGTTTTCAATCAATCAATCAATCAATCAATCAATCAATCAATCAATCAATCAATCAAAAAACATTTCAAACATTGATAAATATAAGATCATTGATCATTAATAACAACTAAGCTAATCATCATTGATTAGATTAGATCATTGAGTGATTTCTGAAAATCATGTGACACTGAAAACTGTAATGGCTGCTGTAAATTCAGATAAAATAATATTTTATATACTTTTACAAAAATATTACTGACAAAACTCATCCGAACATCCAGTCAGTGACTACAGTGATTTAGGTCTCACCATTGTTTGTAGAACTTGCCAGTGTTGGGGGTACGCATTACAAGTAACGCGAGTTACGTAATAATAGTACTTTTTCAAGTAACTAGTAAAGTAACGCATTACTTTTTAATTTACTAGAAAATATCTGAGTTATTTTTCTCCATTTATTGATGACAGTGCGCCGTGTGAACATGATCTTACTGTAGATCTAATCTAGACTAAATATGAATGTGTATTAATTCATCCCACTCGCAAAAAACAGATTCAGTATTCATCAAAATTAATTAAAACAGTGAAATGCAAACTCAGAATATGACGCAAACCTGCAATAATTAAACATGTTAAACAACACAAATATATCTAATCTCATTTTATTAACCGATGTGTTTGCTGCTGACCTTTGATGATCCAGTTCAACCATATTAATAAACACAAATTACTTTACATAACAACATTGTTTTATTGCTGAAGAGTGTTGAACTTCACAGACGTGATTTACTCGTCCTTCAGCCTGAGGTTTATTCATTACACTTTTTGGTGTGAAAGGCTTTATATTTGCTATAAATATAACTTGTATTAAAAACAAACAATCAAGCCCTGCTCATTTAAAAAGTAACGCAAAGTTGTAACGCATTACTTTGCATAAAAAGTAACTAAGTAGTTACTTTTTTTAGAGAGTAACGCAATATTGTAATGCATTACTTTTAAAAGTAACTTTCCCCAACACTGGAACTTGCGTTCATATTTCATTCAAACTGCACAAGAATTTATTTGCAAGCGGATCGAGAGCCATATTTTGAGCAGTCTCGCTCCACTTGTTTGGTGCGCTCCAGGGTTCAGATAGTTCACACTTATTCAAACGAATTGCACAAACAGAGCAATCACACCAGGGTTCATTTAAAGTGAGCATGCTAAGCATGAACACACCCTAAGAAAAAGACTCTGGTTGCACTGTATTCTATTGATTCACTAAAAACCATCATCTCATAAAGTCATTTACCTCAGTTGTGCTTTCTGCTTCGTGCTGTAGATCGGTGTTGTGAACAGAACCTCAGGAAACATACAGTGTTTTTGTACTGATATCCATCGCATGCACGTGTGAGCAACACCCTTTTTTAACAAATAGAATTGGGTCTCCGTTTGCAACCCGACTGCAGAGATAAGTGTGTTGCGGGGTTGAAAAGAATCTAATCTCAATCATTCACAATGAGATAATCTTGTTGACTTGGAAATTGCATTTTGTAGAGCATCATATGTTGTACAATTATTGATTACAGACTCGTATAACAAATCAGAGAGTAGTGTTGTCACCGTACCTTCCAGTAGTCAATACCAATAGCAGTACAGTTTCACCATTCTCAATGCGGGGAGTGAATAGAGTCAGCACTTTTTTGGTAGATCTTGTTTTTTACGTTTAAGTATTGACTTGAAGTACGTTTGACTTCCAAATTACAGATAAATATTCATTTTGGGCTTTTATGCTACATATGATACGTTCAGTGTTTGCCGGTAATCAATAACGCTCACTAGCTCTATAAATCCATCCATAAATCTCACAAGTTAGCAATCTGATTGGCTATAATGGATATGAGATGAATTATGACAGCTGTTATGAGGGCCACAATGTCGCCAGTGTGTAATTTAATCCGTTTCCTCATCTTGACCCATTAAGCTTCGACCGACGGCGCTGAGAGGATTGACCACGATGCCTTAAAAACAACTCCTCTGGAATAATCAGTCGATTAAACTGCCAAGCCGTCCAAACAGCCCTAGCACTTCCAGCCAGGCAGACTGTTCAATGCAATACTCTTCCCATTTGATTGCTCTTCCTGAATCAATAAATAGATGCGTGTTTCTAGCCATCGCTGGGTGACGGATGGAGTTTACCTGTTTCTCTTTTACATGGTACACAATCAATAATGCTGTTCGAAGCACGAGCGACACAAACAGAGTTAATATACTCCTACAGCTGAGGTGAGCGTCAACTATATGAGCCATTAAAACTGATGCAAGTTTATTATGCTTGAAAACATTTAATAATATTAACATCAGTTTTGTAACGTCTGCAAGCAAGCAATTTGATTTTAAGCGAGGGAGATGTGCCTGCAACGCGATATAATTGCATGATATAAATCATAAAGCTCTCAGGGACTTCATCAAGAGAGTTGATGCTACACCATTATCTTGTGCACCGTGAAGGAAAATAATGACAGGTTCTGATGGAAGGAAATATGATTCAACTGCCTATTACTCATATCTCATATGCATCTATGATTTCAGGTTGCTGCTTGGGACAACAACTATGTTTGGTAATGTTTTGTTTATTTATTTATTTTTGGCATGAAAATTGCAGATGATTGCCTCAGGAGACAGGAGAGTGCTAACGGGATAATAATCATGGTGTTTCATTCTTTTATCTCCTTTAATAATTTAGTTTGCACCGGATACATGAAATCACGTTTAGAGTGTAATACTCATTAATGCGAATGTTGTTTGTGAGTTCCTCCCACATGGAATTGTCATTCATTTAACATTTATATATAGAAGTAAATTAAAATACATTGAAATTGGAGGTATCAGTCAATTAAATAATATTTAATTAGTTACATTTCCTGATCACTTAATAAAATTATTTACTATCAATTCCATATCATGTATTTAAGACAAGTAAACTATATACAGTATCTCACAGAAGTGAGTACACCCCTCACAATTTTGTAAATATTTGTTTTGAGTACACTCTCCCCGGTGAAATGTGACTCTTAGCCATTTTCTCTCCCCGGTGTCATGTGACTCGTTAGTGTTACAAGGTCTCAGGTGTGAATGGGGAGCAGGTGTGTTAAATTTGGTGTTATCGCTCTCACTCTCTCATACTGGTCACTGGAAGTTCAACATGGCACCTCATGGCAAAGAACTCTCTGAGGATCTGAAAAAAATAATTGTTGCTCTACATAAAGATGGCGTAGGCTATAAGAAGATTGCCAAGACCCTGAAACTGAGCTGCAGCACGGTGGCCAAGACCATACAGCGGTTTAACAGGACAGGTTCCACTCAGAACAGGCCTCGCCATGGTCGACCAAAGAAGTTGAGTGCACGTGCTCAGCGTCATATCCAGAGGTTGTGTTTGGGAAATAGACGTATGAGTGCTGCCAGCATTGCTGCAGAGGTTGAAGGGGTGGGGGGGCAGCCTGTCAGTGCTCAGACCATACGCCACACACACACGGCATCAAATTGGTCTGCATGGCTGTCGTCCCAGAAGGAAGTCTATTCTAAAGATGATGCACAAGAAAGCCCGCAAACAGTTTGCTGAAGACAAGCAGACTAAGGACATGGATTACTGGAACCATGTGGTCTGATGAGACCAAGATAAACTTATTTGGTTCAGATGGTGTTAAGCGTGTGTGGCGGCAACCAGGTGAGGAGTACAAAGACAAGTGTGTCTTGCCTACAGTCAAGCATGGTGGTGGGAGTGTCATGGTCTGGGGCTGCATGAGTGCTGCCGGCACTGGGGAGCTACAGTTCATTGAGGGAACCATGAATGCCAACATGTACTGTGACATACTGAAGCAGAGCAGGATCCCCTCCCTTCAGAGACTGGGCCGCAGGGCAGTATTCCAACATGATAACGACCACTGCCTTGCTAAAGAAGCTGAGGGTAAAGGTGATGGACTGGCCAAGCATGTCTCCAGACCTAAACCCTATTGAGCATCTGTGGGGCATCCTCAAACGGAAGGTGGAGGAGCGCAAGGTCTCTAACATCCACCAGCTCCGTGATGTCGTCATGGAGGAGTGGAAGAGGACTCCAGTGGCAACCTGTGAAGCTCTGGTGAACTCCATGCCCAAGAGGGTTAAGGCAGTGCTGGAAAATAATGGTGGCCACAAAAAATATTGAGAGTTTGGGCCCAATTTGGACATTTTCACTTAGGGGTGTACTCACTTTTGTGGCCAGCGGTTTAGACATTAATGGCTGTGTGTTGAGTTATTTTGAGGGGACAGCAAATTTACACTGTTATACAAGCTGTACACTCACTACTTTATACATTGTAGCAAAGTGACATTTCTTCAGTGTTGTCACATGAAAAGATATAATAAAATATTTACAAAAAATGTGAGGGGTGTACATATCCATATCTATAATAGAAGCCTAATTTTTTTATATATATTTTCTACTTTAGGAATTGTTTCTTGAGCAGCAAATCAGTATATTAGAATAATTTCTGAAGACTGGAGTAATGATGCTGAAAATTCAGATTTGATCACAGAAATAAATTATATTGGTCTAATTATTCACATAGAAAACAGCCATTTTAAATTGTAAAAAGTATTCCAAAAAATATTACTGTTTTTACTGTAATTTTGATTAAATAATTGCAGCATTGGTGAGCAAAATAAGTTTTTTTCAAAAACATAAAAAATCTTTCCGACCCCAAACATTTGTCCATTCTACTGTATAATGCAAAGCAATCTATTTGACAATCGTTGTTTTAATGCATCTCACGGCTTGAGCACTGTATGTTTTATTTTTGTAGGCCAATTCAATCACCTAAAACACATTGTTCGCTTCCATTGTTCAGTTAATCAAGAGCAGTGTGTATACCGACTTTAAAAGTGTTGCATAAAACAAAGATAATTCGGATAGCACATCTTCTGTTATTTCTTATTGCCATTTCTTGAGGGCAAGTGGAGGAAAAAAGTATGATCTTTTCAGTTAATAGCTCATCAGTTAGTGCTGCAGATATAACGAAGTTGACGTGAAGGTCGTGCATGCGGCGTATCACTGAGTGATTCAATTTTGATTAGACAGTTACATAAATCCAATTAGGAAATTGCACCCATCTGCTACCTCATCTGAAGACTAATAATTTAATAAGACTGTGATAAAGAGTTTGAGTATCCTCTGTATTTCAGCAGCCATGAACAGGCTTTAGGGCTCGGCCTCAGAGAGAGAGAGAGAGAGAGAGAGAGAGAGAGAGAGAGAGAGAGAGAGAGAGAGAGAGAGAGAGAGAGAGAGAGAACTGCTTCTTCAAAACAAAGATGAAAGAGATGGATGGATTGTGTGGAACTGTAGGGTGAAGGCACTAGATTCACATTACGCGCTTTAATGGCCTCTGGGTTCACTTTCATATGATTTCATGTTAAACCGGGTGACAATTCATTAGGTGATCCCAGAGCACTTCAGCATGGGCTGCAATCACGTCCCTGTCCGACCCCTAAATGAAACAGCACAAAGGTGGCAACAATGAGAAAAAGACTGAAGAATAAAATGGAAAGGCATGTGGAGCAAAAATTGAGCTAGAGTAAAACTGAGCAGTTTCTGATCTTAGATGCCCGTGGACATGGAAAAGGTGGATTGAAGGTTTAGAATTGGTCAGGTATTTTATATAATATTATATCATTATATTTATTATGTGCTTTATTTTGAATTGCTATATTGCTATATAATAAAGTGATTATTATTATTATTATTATTGTTTTTGTTTTTGTTGTTACTGCTAAATTACATGATTTGATGGAAAACAAATTGGAATTTTTTTTTGAGAGTTTCAAGTTGCATTTTTTTTGTTATTTATTTATTTAGGCAATTCTTTTATTTTATTTTTTTTTTATATTTTATCATTTTTTTTTTTCTTGAGAATGTTTTTAAAATCAGATTTATACTTACTTTCTCACAATTCCAAAGTGTATAACTCGTAATTTAGACTTTTTCCTTACAGTTTACATTGTGCAATTCTGTTTTTTGTTTGTTTGTTTGCTTCTGCCACAGAATAATATTAATAAAAAGTAATAGCAAGTTTTTATTTCACAATTCCAACTTTTTCTTGCAATTGCAAGATGTATATAGAACAATTCTGTGATTATATTTTGCAATTCTGAGTTTCTGTCTTGCAATTCCAATGTGTCCGAATTATTTATTGATTTGTTTATTTGTTTCTGTATGGCACCTTAATTAAATATACAGGTTTTTGGATCTTTAAATCCTTAGAAAATATATGAATCTTCATTCAGTTAGCACATGCAAGCAAAAAAAATAATAATAATTGGTTCGCTGGTTTTTTATTTCTAAATAAATAGATAGACTAATCCAAATGTAGACTCAGCACATTTACACATTTAACTGGCCACTGTAATTGTAAAAACAGTGGTTTTAGTGCATCGCTCGACTCAGCAGCATTGTGGAATATTGTTAGTATTTTCTGGCACTGGTTTTGATGGCATGGCAGGACCCAGTCACACCTCAGTGGCCCCTGGCTCTCGGTCCCCGGCCCCACCCTCTCCCACATCTCTGTTTCTGGCACCCTTAAGTGAGCTCTCATTCTCACTACTGCATGCAATTTCACGGTGTCAATCCCTCACCCAAATAAACCCGCCTGCAAGAAATATTTAGCTCTTTACCTCGATACATATGAACGCAGACCCAAGACAGGAAATGAAATAAAAAGCTTCGGTAAGGGTTTGAGCTTGCATGTTTTTACATGTGCAGAAAGATCGGATATGAAACATATGGAACATTTTTAATGTGTGTGACAGTTTACCTATAAAGTTTCCATGACATCAAAATAAATTATATTTTTATTCATGGTAGCAAAAACACACCTGATACCCCATAATTTAATTTGTCTGACATTGTATTGATTCATAATATATTTCGGCTTAAAGCAATAAATACACAGCTGAAATATCATATCAAATGCGTCATGTACCATGTGAGCTCACTGCATTCCATGATATTGCTGATAGAATATTGCACGGCATCTGAGAGAATGTGACATGTTCAAAGCCCCGGGACCATGCATTGATATTCCAAACATATTCTGTTGCTCCGTTACTCCTCCGAGCATGTAAAGGGAGTCTATCGTCTGCGAAACACGCAAAGGAGAGTCCTGGGACATGTTCTGGGAGGAGGACTGCTGGTGCGTGGCATTTAATACTGAGCACAAATTACAGAGACTTGTGACGCAACCTCAGTGGCTTTTAACGTGGAGATGCAGATGTGCAAAGCCCCTCAGATGTGTTGAACTGCATCGAACTAATAGAAATATATGATTCTGTCAAGTCGCTCTTGGAACTTGATTGGACATGTGACAGCTTTCCACCTAACCAATCAGTGTGAGCAGTTTGGTTGTCAAGGTTGGTTTTTCACCTGAGGAATCGAGCCGCTTTACAGCAGTGGGGTTTTGGATGAGATCCAAAAGTGTAGGGGGGGGGGGGATTTGGACCTGAACATCTCTACTTCAAACATGCTATTGTAGAAAGCCTAGGCAGGGGGTTTTCAGACTGGTGTCTGGGGAAATCGTGGGGCCACACAATTGTTCTACGAGGTCTGTGGATAATTTAAGAGGGGGGGGGGGGGGGGGGATACTGACAGAGTTAACTATAAAACTGCTCTGGAGCAATATTTATTGTGGAAATCACAATACAAATACTTTATTTCAAATCAAAAATGTATTTTATTTTTTTCAGGTTTATATATTTAAAATTATGAAAGCTTGTTTCAACACTTGAATGAATGAATGAATGAATTAATAAATACATAATTGTGACACTTTCTTTTACAATTCTGACTTTTTACTGATTTTTTTCCTCAAAATTGTGTGATATAAACTCATAATTCTGAGAAAATAAGTCATAATTGCGAGTTTATTTGTCACAATCACCTTTTTATTTTTTATTATTTTTACTATTATTATTTGTCATGGAAATGGACTTTTGTATAAAATAGCTCTAATGACAGTAAAAAAAATACAAAGTCAATATTTTTTCAGATAATAATTTGCATTGACTTCATCGTGTCATGGTTCCCTTGAAAGGGGGTAGTGATATTTAGAGCTCCTTGCAATCAAAAGGACTCCTGGCTTAAGTAACATCATGATTTGAAACTGTGGCGGAAGGAACGAAACCGATTAAAATTTTGGTCTGGTCTTCACACAAAGCTATTATATGGTTTTGAAATACTTTGAATATAGTCCACGAATTATATTAAGACAGCGTTTTGAGGAGTTCTCAATTTTCTCACTGTAAGCAAAAGAGCAGCATGAACATTCTTCAAAATGTCTTATTTTGTGTTCGACAGAAGTCATACAGGTTTGGAACGACATAAGGGTGAGTGCAGTTTTAACTGAACTATTCCTTTAAACATCATTAAGCCACATTTACCTCAGATATGGACTGCATCTAAACTCAAGGACACAGGCCTCCCTCGGCTATGATTTGTCCTCTTGCGGATTCCATCAAAATCTGATTGACGGCGTCGACAGAAAGCTGCTCACATGCCTGTGAAAATGTAATTACGGGGCCCTGGAGCCCAGGGGGAGGCGATAGATGTGTTTTTCCAGCACCCCGCAGACACATCGCCCTCATCATCGGTGTTTAAATGAGGAGGTGCAAGGAGCATCGCTGTCACTCAAGAGTTTCTCCATTACGTCTCCTCTACGGCCGGCCAGGGGCTGAGAAGGAGAGGAAGAGCAGAGGAGGATTTGCTGGGAAAGACGGCTGAGTGGTGGTTTTTCCGGTTCCATTTCACCACGGGATTTCAGAGGGATTAAAGGGTTGGGTGAACTGGGATGGGAAGCGATGAGCTCTGGGCTGCAGGCGAGGAAGGTGACCACAGCATCGGCCAGGAGGCTGCTTGGAGGAGGGGTTAAGGAGCAGGAATGACTGGAAAGAGCAGAAGTTTTCTGCCGCCGCTGCTGAGCCGGACTTTGTCCAGTCAAAAATCACAAGAGGCTTAACGGAGGCTGGCTGAGCTATATCCTCCATCCCGCTGCTGCTGACTGCTGTATCCATCAGCGTGAGAGAGAGAGATTAT
Organism: Ptychobarbus kaznakovi; assembly: GCA_027422405.1. Taxonomy (NCBI): domain Eukaryota; kingdom Metazoa; phylum Chordata; class Actinopteri; order Cypriniformes; family Cyprinidae; genus Ptychobarbus; species Ptychobarbus kaznakovi. Next base: position 16,186,007 of record CM049814.1, on the reverse strand, counting down.
GGAGATGGATTTTACTAAACCGAGAGCTATCAAAATGATAATTTAGGGAGAGGTTTTCACATAAACCTTAGAGAGGCATATACAAATGCATTTAAAAAAAAAAAACAAGGATGATGACTCTTAGAGCTAGGAACAAAATAAAACTAATCATCAGGAGGCTTGTGTTGAAAAATAAATCATTTTCGATAAGCAGTTATTTTCATCTTCTTTGATAACCATCTTCACAACATTTGTTCTCTGACTGAAAATGGCTGGTTATTTCCAGCCTCGAGATGCAGAGATGATTGCAAGAGATGAGGAAATCCAACAGTTCACACGTTTATCCCGGCAATCTCTGATGTGGAAGGAAAATTCCTCTAGAGTTCTTCCAGAGGGATCAACAAAAGCAGAGACCTGCTCAGATGCTGGTCCAGTCCCACACTATGGGGATAAAATAGGAAATTGTCATGTATTAAACAAAAATAGTCCCCTATATCCCTCTCACACTGAGGGCTCATGCAAGGACAACGCAGGCCTGAGGCTCACACATTGTTTGACATCATGTCCTGAACAGCTGCCTCCTAAATTAACATCTCTCACCAACCAGGTGGCTCTTCAACTTTACCCTACACTGCTATGTTTGCTATGTATATTTCAAAACATGCTTGGAGACCTGGAAAATAGTCTTGCATGATTGATCAACAGAAATGCTGTTAAATGCTGTTAAGTACACATGTAGTGCAGCAATGATTTTTGCATGCCAACACGGAAGCTGACAGTCAACAAAAACCCAATTATCCACTGGCTTTTACATTATTGCAGAAAACAATAAATAGACAATTGTATGATTCATCGTGCTCAACTTTTATGACTGTTGAAGTATAAATACAATCAGCAGAAGTAAAAAGCTAAAAATAGGCTATAAATGAACTACACCACAGTCACAACTTCAACGTCATCACCATTAAACTTCCGACAACTCTTTAACACTATATTCAAAAGAATAATACACAAATAAATACTCCCTGAAAGTTTGAGTTACAATGGTTTGTAGAGGTTGACTGACACCGCAGATGCAGATTTAAAACAGACAACCAAACCATGCATACACAACACACTGCAGGACATGTTTTCATATCATTATGAAGTAATTCATTTGTTGCTGCATTAGTGGAAAACAGTTTGCCGACAAAACTCAGAGGTCACTAACAGTAGCAGTAACAACCGGTTAAAACAATGTGACAGAAATACACGACCCAAATGTTTAATGTCAAGTTTGTTACCATCTATTTGCCTCATTTTATGTTTAGCTAGTCACGTTTATGCAATCGTTAACCAGCAAAGTTGCAAATTTAAAGCCAGTGATGTGAAAAAAGCGAAATATGTTTATGTAGCCAACAGACACATATAAAAATAAAACATAAAGCCGAACTTCAAACTCATCTATGCCACTTTGTTCATTCTTGAAGTGAACTTTTGCCTGTTTGGTGACTAAATAAACAGTTTTTGGGCCACCACTTGAACATGACGCGTCCAGTGTGTGATACCTGTGAGTTGTCCTTGTCACAACAAGTTGCATTATTTATTTGCTTATATGCCAATGCACACCAACCCAGTACTGTAATAGTTTGCACAAGTGTGATTATAAACACAGTAAGGCTGTGAAAGAGAGTAATAAGTAGATGAGTTCCCCTTTTCGGTGTGATGATGGTTAATGTCCATGACAACGTCTGTGGTACCATTTAGACACTTGTTAGCAGCCGCCTTTTGTAACCTAAAATCCATTAAAAACATGGGACTTTGTATCTTAAAAATGCTTACTCGTTTCCAGGTTTTAGGACTCTACAGCTCAAAATGTACAACTTGGCACTAGCAACACCAAAGTCATTGGTTTATTTCCTAGGGAATGCATGGACTGACTAAATGCATGGCTTTGGTTAAAAGTGTCTGCCAAATGCATGAACATAAATGTAAAGTACCTTAAATAATTCCAGCTTGTCCTTCAGCTTACAAAAACGAACTGAAACGGTGTTTAAAAGCAGAAAAGTAATCATGTTTGTTTAAGTGCCATTTGAAACATTGACCTCGTTAAAATCTAGCACATGTGTGCCGTCTCAACCTCATATGTTTATGCGCCGTATATAAACTGGCACTCGCAGTGATACTGGTTGTGAATGACTCAAGCATTCAATATTTATTTCACACCTCATTATCTGTGAATTACTCATTCGGATATTTAATGTGATTTTTAGATTCATTACCAACATAAAGCTCCAACACAAAACACAGAGAACTGACAATTCAGCGTATGGTTTTATCGACAGGATTTAGAAAATAAATTCAACACAATCTATTTGAAGGAATGCATGTACACTACATTGATAATCAGTATCTTCGGGTATCCAATGACAACATTTCAGTGTTTATTACATGTGTGGGAGGAATAATAGATGAGTTAGAGACTTAGTCTGTCACTCTGAGGAGAACATTCAGGGTTGAGATACTAGATCTGCAGTCCAATGTATAATTTTCTTAAAAACACAAAGAAAATCTTTACTAAACAACTCAAAAAAATTGTTAGAGATTGGCTAAGGTCTTAGAAAAAAATGTTGACTTTTTCATTCTCTGTTGCCAGGCCTTGTAATTCCTCCCCAGCATGCCGTTAGAGCTCGCTCTGTCCTTGGGTTAGAAAGCACACGGCTGCAGAATTGCTTCATGGTAGGTGGTTCCATCACAGTCAATAGACACTGAAAATGTGTGTGTGGATCAGTGTGCACTTAAAAATCCTTCTCGAATTCAGTTTCACGATTTCACACTTACATCTACTAGCACGATAAACGTAATGCGTATTTGGCGTGTATGGTAACACGTTGTAGGCGTGCTGTCCTGGGGGAGTGCTCCTAGCCGGGAAGGGCCCGAACCCAGGGTACCCCCCCATGTGATGAGAATTCTAGTGATATTGGTGGAGAAGGGGTGGTGGAGGGATGCTGCTTAACCGTCAACTAGATGGAGGTAAGTCAGCTGTATTTATGTCTGAGGGTTGATTACCTTGATTGAGTACCACCTGTGTTAATTAGGCTGAGTATCTGACGTGCTCCTCCCGAACTTAGTTAATAAAACTTCATTTAGTTCGCTAGTTAACTGTATGGTTAGCGAGACATACCTGCCTGGTAGGTTTCTGTCATTGTATTTAGAATGACTATTTTCCTGTCTCATTGTGTGTTTAAGGATCTGACATAAGCTGTTGGAAACTGAATTGGTAACCCAAGCGTATCTTATCTCATTCTGTAGGTGAGAGATTCTAGTAACTTCAGAAAAAAAGTTAGTGTGAATTGATGTGCAATACTATAGATATACAAAATACAGTGCTTAAACAGCACCGGTGGGGTTAAGATGTAATGTAAACAGACTTCTTTATTTATTGGAAGTAAAGTAACATGTTACAGGGTTATGTTCATTAATTGTATTTTTTTAAATCCAAACATATGATGTCTACACTATAGGCACCAAGTCTGTTTACTGTCAGCAAATATCCAGACGTTACTGAGAGTGACATTTAGGTGAATATATGAATATATACTGCATGCTTTCCTCTCAATAACAAAATAAAAACACATCAAAAATGACTGTGGTGAGAAAACAGTGGTTCAGAAAGCATCTGATCATAGCAATGTTATCTGTGCAATTCTGCACTCCAGTCAAATCAAATCAGGACACGTTTGTATATAAAAACAGTGTCAGCCTCCCTTTCAATTAAAATTGTAACTTCAGTTTCTACTATAAAGCAGCTTTTCAAAGTGTTGATGTTTTTACTCATGAACGTCTTATCTCGATGGACTGAACAGAAGAAATTAACTGGAGAACATTTCCATGTGAAAGTAGGCGGAGCCACATAGCCACGCCTATCTGTTACATAATGGCCACGGACCAATGGGAGTTCAATGGGGTTTACCAGCTAAGTAAACATTAGCTGTTTCGAACTCCAGAGACTCAAAACGAACTTCGCTTTGGCTTGAATTTGTTCAAAAATGTATAGCATACGTTTTATCACTTCATGCATTCCCTGGGAATCAAACCCAAGACCTTGGTGTTATTACCTTGTGTCACTACAGGAACGATGTAGCAAGTAATCAAAAGTTACCCAGAATAGCCATGGAAATTCATTGTTCAGAAGGCTTAGAAAAACTTGCACTTGACTCAGTGTCTGCACTGATAGTTTTCAGACACATCTGCTTTGTCCTTTCTTTCACCTGATTTCAAATAATCGGTGTATATCCTTGTTTGTCTCTCTGACACACCTCCCTGCTCTCACTTGAACCAAAAAAGAAGTTTAGCTTTTTGCTGCGGTTCATCATTAGGTTGACATCCTTGATAGCAGTTATCAGCTAGTAATTGTGTTTGGATTACTGGTTGATGTGAAATATCACAGTTTTATGTTGTAGTTTTAGACTTAAAACAATGGGAACAGCTCTTGTGTCTTTTGCACATGACATAAATATTTCACTTCTTCAGAAAACAGCTTTTACACGTTACAAAAGTGTAAACATCTGATAATGGTCCACAGCAAAAGCTCTAGTGTGAAAATGCCATAAGTGTATGCGTTTATGTCCAGTTTACCCTGAATCTTGGTTGCTTCCAGTGCGAACTATTTTTCCACTTTGGAATAGAATGTTTTGGACAGAGTTCAATCCATGTGGTCAATCTCGGAGAAAGAACAAAGCGCATGAAGTCATTTTGTAGAGGTTGAGAAATGCCTCGACCGTCACTTTCAACTCTTCTTTCTGGCCTAGAATGAAAAAGACTCATAACTTCACAGGAATAAAATGGCATGATACATCAAGCCCGTGACCCGCGACCCCTCGTATAGGTCGTGTGTAAAGCTTTCTGGACGAGCCTTTGAAACGCAGGATTGCTGTGTCCATCTATCTCAGAACATGAAAGGCACACACAGGGTTCTGCAGGTGCAGATGTGTCATGCGCTCAAGGTATTTATGGCTACTGAACGTCTTGCGGTCACTGTGGCGTATCAGGAAGGAAAGGCACCGTGAATCATCCTTGCTGTGGTATTCAGAGATGTTTCAGGGTGGCGTGATGAAGTGGGTAAAGCTTAAGGCTGGTAATGAGTGCCAGTCACCACTGTGCTCTTGGGAAAGGCATTTAACCCCAGGTTGCTGCAAAGGAACTGTCCTTGCATATAATAAGAGAGCCAGGAGCTGCATTGCATAAAAACAGGATTTCAGTCCTTTTGGCTACTAAATGCTCAAGGCTTGTCCATGGCCACTCATAAGTATTGGATATATAATAAAAAACATGCAGGTTCTGCAGGTGGTCTACTATCAATGCAATAATTAAAGAACACAGACACAGCCAGCTCATTTCTATAATAACCGTCTATAATAAGACGTTCAACACAGTCTACCAAGAACGGGTTTTGTGTGAATAATTAAATACCCTCCTTACATAAATTTTGCATCTGAAAGGGACATTCATATAAATGTGTATGCAATAAGGTCAGATGCAAAACTAACCGTATTCACAATTTTTTCACTCTTTAGTAAATCCTGACAGTAGTTTTTAATGCCAAAAAGGGGTTGCGCTGGTGCAAACTGTCAATCTGGCCCCAAATTATGCTGTATGATGTGAAAACTGTGCCTTTTCTGGATTGTGTAAAATGGTCCATTCTTACATTCCTGAGGTCAAACCATTTAAGTGTCCGTTACAAAATGGCAAGTCCCATCATGGCCTTTTGGGATGTAATTGTATGCCGTTTTACCCACAAGCCTTCTTAACCAGGTTAACCAGCAAGATGTCCGGTTTCACTTTATTTTGATGGTCTATTTAACACATTATGTTGACTATAAGTAATGTTGCACATACATGTCTACTAACTCTCTTTAGAGTATTAGTTGAGTTAGGGTTAAGAGTTAAGGGTTAAAATAAGTTGACATGTACTTGCAAAGTTATTTATAGTCTTGTTGGGAGACATCACAATAAATAGTTATCAGATACAATAAAGAGAAGCAGATAATCTACTAATAGTCTAATGAGAGTTAGTTGACATGTAACATTAATTAGTGTCGAAAGAATGTTCAAAAAGGACCATCAAAATAGTGTTACCAAATGTATTTGGTTAACAATTTCTAAATTGCCTAAAATGTTTAGTAGTTTGTCCAATAACATGCAGGCATTGTACATAATCGACCAATCAAGAAGGTGGGTCTACAGAGAACGATCAAAGCTATGCAAATACGCATACATATAATGTATGAGGACTGTAGAGAGACAAACCCAGACATTTGGTCACCATACACTCTTAAAAATAAAGGATCCAAAAGAGTGTTTTTGCAGTAATGCAATATAGAAAAAACATGTGTGGTTCCCAAAATAACCTTTCATTGAACAGTTCCTAAAGAGCCATTTTGAAGAACATTTAAAAAAATCTAAAGAACCTTTTTTAACTATAAAGAACCTTTTCTGCATTTGAAAGATTATGTTCACGGTTCTTCATAGAACTATTGATGCCAATAAAGAACCTTTATTTTTAAGAGTGTAACATGATGGTTAACCAAGTTCAAGTTTTACTCTCACCTAATCTAGACCACTATTTACAAGCACTAATAAGCATGGAAGCTCATACTGGTCTGAGAAGAAAGAGACACAATTCCTCGTTCTCAACTATTTAAAAAACAAAACATTTTAATATCACACCACCAAGACAGAACAGGGCTATTAGTTTACTCTTCTTTCTCTCTGTATTTTTGGCCTGCTTGTATCCGTACCCTTCTTTCGATGCATCTGCCTCTCCCGATAAGCTGGGCAGACGTCACCTTTAGAGCATTATTAAAACGTTTCTCCCAGGCAGGATTGAAATGATTATCTCCTTAGGCTGACGGGAGAAAGTTAGCAGATAGCCCGGCTCCATCCCAGACCTATCTGGACCTTCCCTTTGAAGCCGGGGACAGACTGGCTGGGTGGTTGAAGATTACGGCGACAATGAGAGGAGTAAATAAGGCAGGGATGGAGGGAGGAGGAGGAGAAGTGTGGGAGGTGGTGGGAAGACACGGCAGATGATAACAGGACTGTCTGCTCCTCCTCTCTCTCTCTGTCTCTCTGTCTGGGATGGCAGTGTGCTGACTAGGTGCCAGGGACTTACTGTCAAGGAGAAAGAGGGCAGGATCGGTTGCAGACAGACAGTAGGAGAGAGAGAGGAGAGCAGCTCTGCCACTTTCCCCCGTCTAAGCCTTTCTTTCTCAATCCCTTCGGTGCTCCGGCTTCTTTATCACGCACATTATGCATGCACAGCATGTGTTGTGTTGTGCTTTGAAATGAACCTTAAAATATCTGCAACCTGTCCCACCTTATTTGTTTTTTAAATATTCTCATAAATTGTACGCACGGAGAGAGAACAGTACTGTATTTTTAGAGTGAAACAATTGCATTAAGCAGGCAGAAACTGGCATGTTGCTTGTGTATTAATTTAGTTAATCTCGAATCGTTTATTAGACATATTGAGTGCTATGCTCTGAATATTTTAAAAGCAATTATGATTTTAACTGCCGAATGGCCCGGCAAATAAACTTTCAATTCTTGTCAGGGGAAAATTATTTATTGTCCTCTGAGTTGGTGTTTTAATTGAATTCTTTTCTCTACAATAATTACGGTCTTATTCAAATTAGTCGGTACCTTTAATAAGGTTGTTGACCTTAACGTCTGCATGAACAATGAAGCGAGTTTGGCTAATAACCGAATAATTACAAGAGGCATGCCGTGAAGATTCATTAAAATAAATACTTTCCAGTGTATTGCAAAGTTAGTTAGTAGTCTGTCGGGATATGAAAAGGTTAGGGGGGTTTCCACATCATTTTATTTAATATTCCATGTAGTCAAAGGTAGATTTTGTTGTTGTATTGTGTTGTAAATGGGGGTTGCAGTAATTTCAACAAAGAGTACATGCCCAGTTTGAAACCCTTCAGACTTCATGCCCCCGCTTTTGGAAAATTACTGTAAGTAAATCTATCCATCAAATATGAAATTTAACATTCTAAAACAAAATAAGATTAAATATGGAGTGCGTGTCTGTCTGTGCATCACATCATGTCCTCTGATATTGCTTTCTGCCGGCACACGCAGACCTGAGACCTCAAACACAATGTAATCAGAGAAGAGGAGCTAGCCAAGCTACATCTGCACCATCTTTTTGGCGAGAGAGTGAGCTAGATCTGCCAGTTTATTACCATCACGAGCCAGTCAGGAGATGGAGATGAACCTGCCTGAAATGTGAGGCCCTGAATCTAAAACGCACAATTGTGTACCACTGAACAAAATAACAGATCCACGGGTTTGGAACAACATGAGGTTGAATAAGACATGCTTGTGTGTAAAAGAAGTACACTTTAGCATAACTAAAAAGAGTAATTATTATGGAAATAATATTTTTGAAAAGAATGTACTTAAGTGCAAATGAGTGTAACATTTTAGGACACTTAATTGCATGTTGAATGCAGTTAAATGTAAATATGTTTTGGTTTAAATGTGTATTAAATGCAATTTGTTGAAGTTAAAAGTGCTTTTTTGAACCAACGTGAGTAGTACATCGTTATATGTACATTTATAATGACTTATATTGTCTTTGAAATTAAAGTGCTGTGAAACGTACTAACAAGCATTTATGGTAAAAAAAAAACAACCTTTAAATGTAATTTCAATTTAAACTTGTACAATAAATATATATTGTAATTACTCATAATTACAGATTTGTGATTTTACCATTACATTGTTTATGTAGAAAAAGCTAAATAGAATTTTATTTTAAAACATACTCTGATAATTTTTGGTTTATTTATAACTTTGAAATATCTTTTTTTTACAGTGTTGATCTGAATTCAGTTCAATTCAATTAAAAAAATAAAATATAATATACATTGTGAATATGAAGCCCAAGTGAAACCATCAAAACAATTAGATACACTGGTCACCTAAAGTTCGTTATACCTGCTGTAAATCAAAGTTTAAGTTAAATTTCTGGCATGAAGTTTACCAGAACAGTATATTGTTTTGTGAGGGAATAACACCCAAACTCACTTTACCTTGCCTCCTTGCTTCTTGCACACTTGACACATATTGTATGAAACAAGTCTACACCGCTGTCCTAGAGTAAACCAGAGTGTTTATATATTTGCAATGCTCTCTGATTGTATTATATTGTAGGGCGAGAACAGATTGAATCAGTGGCTCAGGGGATTAATTGCAGGCATAGTAGGTGTCTCAACACTTCCTGTCTCCTGCGGTTTGTTCTCTGGAGTGCTGTGCCTCTTATGAAGAGTAATCTCTCTGAAAAAACAACAAAACAACGATTTCTTAATATGGACCATGCCTGTAGGGGCCTGTTGACTCCGCGGGGTTATGACGGAAAGCTTTCAGCTGAATTGATGGTTATGAATTCTGCTGTCCCACAGTTCTTCCTTTTTTCACTCTGAGTTATTGTTTATTTACCTTGTTTCATTCCCCTTGGGGGAAAAGAACATGGGTTTATTGCACATAGTAATGTGTATTCCTTCTTATTCAAAGAGTTTATTGCCAAATTTGTTTCTACCTAAATGGCCGAAAATGCATGGAGCCCATCAGCAATTAAGTTGAGGCAAGGAGGGAAATGGGTTTACGAACTGGTGCTAATGTTTGGCTTAATTTTATAATTTCATTTTGAGGAGCAGGCAAAATTGGATTTTGCAGGCATTTTTTTAATGAAAATGGAGGGAATCAATGGCGCTGAGTCATCTGCAACATTTAAAAAAGTGCATGAATAGATAGAAACACAGTGTCCTGATGCTCTTCAGAAACACTCATCAAGTTCTTTACCAGGAAACATTAGGAAATCCAATGTACCTTTTATATTTCAGCATCCAATGTAAACTAGATTTTCACATTTTCTGAAAAACATCCATGAAACCCCCTAACCATAAAGTAATTGTGATTCATGCCTTTAGCAAGCACCGCTAGCAAGATGATTTCTTGTTGAGTTATTTGACCACATGCCACAAAGTTATCAAAATTACACAAGATCATAAATTCCCATATTGCAATTGTATGCTGAAAGCTATATTGTCTTATGGATCCCTCTACACTATGTATGATTATGTTAATGCTTAAATTAAACACTTTAATCAGCTGCCAAGGACCTTTTCATTACAAGTCATTTCCAGAAAGCAGGCAGAGCTTATTGTCTCACCTCTAGCAGGAAATAAATAAACGAGCTAGCAAAGCGAGTGGCAATAATCAGCCGATGAAGCAGCCAATGAGAATCTCAGAAGGCATCATTTATTTAGAGTGTTTACTGCCGGAGGCCCTGGGAGAGGTGAAAACGTGTCAGAAACAAGGCACGCTCACATGCCCTCCGTATCCAGATCCCCTGCTAACTACCACAAACCACACTGCCTGCGCGTGCTTTCTTTACCTGCGCCTGACATCGTCATGACTCTTTCATGTTCTGAGTTGTCGCTGCCGGGCGGAGTTTGGAGGTCGCCAGATGCAGAAATGACACTTGGCAGGTTGTGCTCTGAAATATTTAGGATGTTATTCTATTGTCTGTTCCAGAGAATCTGCCAAAATACTGCATAGTTCATAAAGGAATTCATTAATCTCTACTTATTTCTACTTCAAAACTGTTCAGTTTCTGCCTTTAAATAAGTATAATCAAAATTGATGGTACAAGTAATTTAAACTTAATTAAACTGACTTAAAGTTGAATTCCATTCAACCTATAAAAAGTTAAAATTACTTAACTTTTGATGAGTTAAAGTAAATATAAGCTGCCATGACTTGATCATATAATGTTTCGCAGAGCTATGACATGGGGAAAGTAAGGGAATTTTCATTTTAGGCAACTTTAAATGTTCAAAATAATGGCAGCATTATAATATACTGATGGTATCAGATGAACACAACAAAGTATGTTAAAATATACCATGGTACAGCATGTTTACTTTTGCATTTACCATGGAAAATGCTGTAGCAGCCTATGATCATTTCTGTTTTTTATTTACAGTGCGGTGACATGGGGAGAGTAAGTGAATTTCCAGTTTTGGCCGACTTTTCCTTTGAATGTTCAAAATAGTGGCAGTATTACAGTATACAGGTGCTATCAAATGGACACACCAAAGTATGTTAAAATATACCATGGTATAGAATGATTACTTATGCATTTACCATGTTACCATAGTAGCCTAATCGTTGAAGCACCTTGTACTGTATAAGACCAGACAACATGCCATTATTATGATTTATGAGAAAAATAAGTTTGGAAATTAAAAGAAATAGCAACATTTCTGCAGATGTTACATGTTGTATATTTGGCAGTAGCTTCAGAACATTTTTATGAAATTGTGCCAGGATTCAATCCACTCATTTCCAGGGACCCAGACAGCCTCCACGTGATTGATGAAGTATCTTCAGAAGTTTCAGGAAGCTCACTATTGATAACATGTTACTCAGTGATGAGGAGCATATTTCATCATGCAAGGAAATGGAATTCTTCAAAAGGAAAAGTCTTAATTTAGCATACGCCAAAGTACTGGGCTTCATTTCCCGTCTGATGCTTAATTTTTGAACCTTTCCTTTTTGAAGTGGGTCTTTCATCAGATGTGAATAAAGCTCCTTTTGCTGTCAAATTCTTCCTTCTTCCAGAAGGTCTCAGAGTCCAATTTATGAAGGAAAATGGTTTATCTTTGACCTGAAAAGACCTCTGTGGGCTAAGGGCCATTGAGATGGTATGCTGCCTGCTATTAGCCTAGCACACTGCCGGGTGAATCAGAGTTAATCAATGGCTCAAAGTGCTGGGTGGTTGCTTCTTATTCATTGTGCATGCTAGGTAGCGGTCCAGGTTACCTTAGTGAGCATGAACAAATTGGCTAAAATAGTCTGGTGTAGTCCTTGATAGTCCTTACTTATATATATTATTAAAATTAGAATACATTAAACCTAACAGTATATAAAACAAATATAGTATCTGCAATAATGTCTGAATTATCTTCATCAGGGGCCTTTGATTTAGAGTAAATATTGATATGCAATTAAGTGTGATTTATTTGATAAATTAATCTGCATATTAATTTCATTCAAACAGAGCTCTGAATTTAACAGTTTAACCCTGGTAGCGTTTGTAATCGTTAAAAATAACTGAATCTTAATGATAGTGAAACAACCGACAGTACTTTTAAGTAATATTTAATCTCTCATGTGCAGCGTTTACAAGTTGACCTTTAATTCGTTCTGATGGTTTACAGCTAATTATCTAAGATTAAGATGGTTCACATAAAAGGGAGGTTTGTCTTCTGTCTACTCTCTAAATAAATCATGATCAACAGAGCGCTTAGTGTGCATAAGAGCGGCCTGTTTTATGAGAGGTTGAGGAGAAATAAATAAATGTATAATTCTCTCTTTGGATGTAACATGCAGGAGCGCTACCTTGCCACCTGGTTGTCTGGCACCACACACTCGTCTGCCAATTAAAGAGAAGTAAATGGGGGCAAGCCTCAGGGCATGGTTTGCATAATATCAGCTGCATGAAACGCGACCATCTGCTTTTCCAGCCACTTCTTTCCCTGTGATTGTAACTTTAATATGGTAATGTTTTAAGAGCACATGTGCTCCTCAATATGTTTGTGGAAGAGTCTGATGGGATGTGGACATTGTGAACCCCATACTGTGATATTACAGCTGTGGTAAATCTGTCTTCGCCGTGCCAGTAGATAAAGTTTACAGGTTGGCACCGGTCCACTTCTCTGTCTGATACTCAGCGTGATCTCATTAGTATTCATAGATGTTTGTACCAAGGAGGTCTATAATACCTGAGGTGCGTTACTGTTATGCATCTCAATGGCACTGGTAAAACAGCTACAGGTACTGTATGCATTTGAGATGCATTTGTTGCATTTTTTCGGACAAAGTACATTATGAGAAGAAATGTGCAAAAAATAAACATTACAGCTTAAAGGGACAACTTTGTGTCTTATCTACTAATACAGAGTGCATGTTAGTACCTTTAGAGTACAATGTGCACCCTAAAGGTGAACCTTTTAGGGGTAAATGAGGTTCAAAGTTGTGTCCTTTAAGGAACTACACCAGTGGTAAAATGTTGTACCGCTAATAATACAGTTATTTTATTTTATTGTGTAGTTTTTGAATAGCAAACCCTTTTAGGGTTTTGCACGAATAGTATGAACAACTTAACAGATATACAAACATTTGTGAATTAATTTGGGGTTTATGAATCTTTGTTGAATTTTATAGAAGGTTGACTTAAATGTATTTAATAATATTATTAAATCAACTAAATTAATATTTAATAAATAAAGAATCATATAAATAATGCATTTTATAAATAATATTAAAAATCATTAAATTAATATTAAATATGTTTAATGCAATCATTTTTAGCAAAGGAGTGCATTGTAATGATTTTGTTCCATTCAGTGTGATTTTTAAACCCAGGTTGGAAATTAAATTGAACGAATAGTAAATTCAGGCACACAAAGTGTGCTAATGACTATGAATACTTCTAATTAAAAAGCTTTTTTTCTCCATTTACTGCTAGATGATGACTTACATCCAAGACACCGCAAAAAAGTTGACATTGTGCATTTCCACATTTGTGCATGAAAATCTGTGTGCGCTCTACCTATGCATATGAATTATATCACCTTGGATAGTATGATCTTTTTTCCACAACAAAAGTACTGAATAAATTCCCTGAATACCTGAAAGCAATTAAACCAATTTAAGATAACAGCGCTTGAATAATTACTGTATTTTATGTCATTAAATCTCCTAGTCTTATATTTAGCAGTCACAGAAGCACATAGAACTTGTCAGAAATACCAATATTTTTCAATATTATCTGAACACACAGTTCTTGGGCTGCAGGCGCAGCAGTCGTTCTCCCGGGTGTGATCAGTCTCCGGTTTTCCACAGCTCACACACGTTCTCCGAGGAAGTGTTTGTTTTCTCTGGCACAAAGACAAACACAAATTTACACTATCCTGGAGTCCCTGCACTACGGTACCTGGACCAATCAGCAGGCAGCGAGCTGTAGGAGATGATGGATTAACGGCGAATGAGAAATTAAACAACCCCTCGGCTGTGAGGACTTCCAGAAATGTCCACCCACAATCAAAAGCCACTGAAGTTGCTGCCCTCCTACAAGCAATGCATCAAGTGTGCCCGGTCCAGATGTTGGCCATGTTGAACGTATTAGAAAACCTCTGCTGATTTCTCTCTATATATATATACACTCTCAGATGATGATTCTGGCCTCCTTCTAAAACAGTGCAGCATCTTTTTTCTTCTTTGGGTTTGATGGTGTGGCAGCCAGTCTTTGGCTTCTGGAGTCATTTTGTGGTCTCCACTGGGTTTCGCCTCCACTTGCTCCAAAATACGTCTGTTTTGGAGATCATGTAAACATGTCAGGGTGTCGAGGCTGCATGCATTACCCTCAGGCTGTCATTACGTCCTACAGAAGCTCGCTTGTTAATTAGAGAGGTGCGTATCATTACCCCGTTGCCTATTAGTTTGATGCTAGCCCAAGCCAGGAGGTATTTGAGACTTGTCTTTAGCACCTCCACCACAATATTTCTTTGCAATTGAGGCTGGTCTTTGTCAACACAACAAAGTGCACACCCTGAACTGCTTTTTCAAGTAGCAGCATGCACTGGATACCGTTATAATCACAGAGATTAGCTTAGCTAGTGTCACCGGGAGCTTTTCAAAGGGATGTTTATCATGCCTTGCATGCATGATCGCGTAGCGGCTTATCGTCAATATGCAAAGCAACCCAAATAAGCATCCAGCGGTGCTAAATACTTCCTCCCTGAATAAGCTAGGGCTAAAGTTGTACCATTTTTCACACTGAACCTCTAATGACCAAAGAAAACTGTTCATTTCTGCTGGCAGCGCAATCAGTTTTACTGCAGGAATATACGCTCGCAGAGCTTTGAAGCTGGGAGGTGTGTTAAACGCATTAAAAGCTTCCTAGCGCCTGAAGACTGATTGCGGTCAGAACCGTCAATGCCATCGCCAGCTCTTGTTAGGACACCCGAATCTCTCCTCCCCACTCCGAGTGAGTTTTCCATTATTAGTCGCTATAAAAGCGCCAGGCAGTATTGAAAAGACAGATCAGGCCACATCAGGCCTGTGTCAACTCATTCAGCTCCCATAATTAAGAGCCGTTTGATTTATGACACAGCACGCCACGGAGCAAGACTCTGCGATTCTGCCAAACATAGGAACGTAATATAATTGCAGTTTCATTCCAAGATATGCTCTTTATGAACACGAGAAACGAACACAATGGAAAGGACTGCTGTCCTCAGGCCAGTATGGGAGTGTCGTGATTTGTTCGAACGCAGAGTGCAGTAATTTATGGTTATTACTATAGAACCTGTCTAAACATAGCCTGTTTTTCTGCTTTTCTACACTGAATTGAGCTGCATAAAAAATGCATGTCTATGTGTGCATACACAGTGGTGACCAAAATTATTAGAACACTAATATTTTCACCAGCTTTCTATCTTTTGCCTGTAGTGTGTCAGTAGAAAATATCAATTAATATTTCCAAATATACATTTTTCCATTATTTGTAATAATCAAATGAGATTTTTGTTTGCAAAAAGACAACAGACAGTGCTCCACACAGAGATCTGGGGCGTCATTAATAAAGCGTGCGTGCGCTCAGATTTGATCTTCGAGTGTGCGTACGCTTAAATCCACGCCAGCGCTCATATTGATGTCTTTGATGTGGAACAGTGCTTAGCGTCACGTCAGGGTCTGAGCAGACGTATGCACTTTTTATTGTCAGAGTATTATTGCAGGTTTTTGAAAATGTTAGCTGTTCTTGCAGCTCGCTGTTATAAATTATGATGATTGGTGATATTTTATATGTTAAATAATGACATTAATTAGGAGTCGTTAACAAGGCAGAGAGCTGAAACCATTCAATTGCGTGCAAGTTTAAGATCATTTGCTATTTATAGGATTTCACATCTGAAAGAGACACGTATGCCCGTTTTCTGTTCATACGTTTATTCTATGAATCAAATGTACGCATATTCGAGATATGATCGCAAGATCAAATTTAGGATGGTTTATAAATCATCCAGTCTGTCTGGAGTGACATGAAGAAACAAAACAAACTGAGACAGACTAAATCCAGAAGAACTGTGCAACGTCTCCAAGATGCTTCAAGAAACATACCTGCAAAGCTACAGCGCTGTTAAAAGTTTTAGGCACTTGTGTTAAAAATGCCGTAAAATGAGGATGCTGTCAAAATAATGTCATAAATAGATTTTCTTTATCAATTAACTTCTATTAACTAAATTAAATCAGCATTTGGTGTGAGCATCCTTTGCATTTAAAGCTTTTGCCCTCGGTGCACTTGAGCAGAGTTTCTCAGGAGCTTTGCAGGAGGTTTCTTGAAGCGTCTTGAGACACAGTTCTTCTGGATTTAGTCTCTCTCATTTGTTTTGTTTCTTCATGTCATTCAGACAGACTGGATGAAGACATTATCAAACCACTGTGGGTAGATTTGGAGAGAAGAGAGAGAAGCCGATTCTCTCTTCCATCATCTCTGAAACAACTGGCAGATGTTTCACAGACAACGCTCAACTGGAGACTATTGAAAAGTTGTATGAATCTACTCTAAAAAGGCTGGAAGCTGTATTAAAGCCAAATGGTGGTAAAATGCCTTAATAAAATATTGCATATTTCCCAGATGGTCATTTTGTCCAGCCCCTGTAAATATAATGACTAAAATGTATTACATTTTGTCTCTTAACTGGCTTATCCAAAAGTTTTTACCCATAAGAGACATTTAATGTGTTTTGCATTTCAAAATACCTGTTGGGTTTGTCTAATTTTCAATATTAGTTCACACATTAATGCATTTTCAAAACCAGTTAAAATTAATATTGGGGCATTTTGAAAAAAAGAGAGAGAGAGAGAGAGAGAGAGAGAGAGAGAGAGAGAGAGAGAGAGAGAGAGGCGAGAGAGAGAGAGCGGAGAGAGAGAGAGAGAGAGAGAGAGAGAGAGAGAGGAGAGGCGAGAGAGAGAGAGAGAGCGAGAGAGAGAGGAGAGCGAGAGAGAGAGAGAGAGAGAGAGAGAGAGAGAGAGAGATCATGTGTAAATATAAGTGTAATATCAGATTAGAGAATATGCTTGGGTTATTTGCTTTCTGTTGGGTATTATTGAATTACCTTAATGTTTAGTTTCAACAAAAGCATGGAAGGGCACAGTAAAGTAGCCAGATCTGTATCAGCCTCTCTGATTTCCATTAGAAATGCAGTGAAGCTGATTATGCATCATCTCAAGACCAATCAAGGCATTTGGCTGGATCCTACTCTCTCACATTTCCAAACCTGGAAAGACCCGTCTGTGTGTTTGGCAGCCATGCAGTAAGTCCACTTGGGTGGTATTGCATTTCAGGTTTAGTGAGAATATTTAATGCCTAGTTGCTGGTAACGTCGTCTTTGGCCTCATACGTACCTGTTCGCTCATATGGCGTAGCTCGCGGCTCACTTCCAGCTGTTTGTTTGTTTGCTCTGAAGTCCGTCTGAATCAGATTTCAGTTCTGCTGATCAGAAAGGACTGACCAATTTAAGCCTTTTACTGCTGTGCGAGAGAAGCGGGACTCAGAGAAGTATTCTATTATAAAAGACCTCTGCTCTCCCTTTTCCCAGAAGTACAGCCATCTTCCAAGAAGCAGCGATGCTATCTCCGCCGCTCTCCAAATGAAGGTCTTATTCATCAGCAATGCTGTGTCTTTCTCTTATCTGCTCTGCCCTTTTCTTATAAAAACATTTTTAAGGGGCAGCCTGCAGACTTCATGCTCTCAATCAGAGCCACTGAGAGCTCAGTCTGTGTTCCAGTAACAAATCCTGCACAATATGCCTTCCCAGTCATCTTAAGCCAGAAATAAGCCACTGGCACAGATACAGTGCATTGAACTCGATAATGCTCAGGATGAGAGCGTACATTATTCATTTGCCCTCATAATTTGAAAGGTTTCTTTTCCAAAATGTGTCATACTAGGCTTTCCCCCACGTTTGACAAGGCTTTGAAACCGATGTGTGCGGAGAGAAAGGGCGAGACAGCCAGAGAACGACAGCTTTTTGCTTATGTTCGCAGGCCGATGTGGGTACAATAATGAGAGCACCGTTGAAACGAACAAATGAATAAATAATCAGTCGTCGGTCTGCAAGGATTAGTTCAAAGGCTGTCGCTGACTGAAGAGAGAAACACATGAGAAACAACTATGATTTATTCAGGTCTCTTACCTTTAGCGCTCACTGCTTTAGAAGAGCATCAGTAGTTTCCAGGGACAATCGCAAGAAAAGGACAAAGACATTTTTGACAAAAGAGGAATTATGCCGCGCTTGTTCCCAGCACTTGCAATTAAAAGAAGTGAAGGGTTTTTATGGATGTTGGGTGGCAGCCATGCAGATTTATCGGAAACTCGTAGGCAGTCGCTACTGTTGCTGCCAGATACAGTGAACTATGCCTACGTTGCTGGAGCGTTTGAGCGCAAAGTGAGTACATGGACAACAAACATTAGTGTAATTGCATTTCTGTGTTGTTAATCACCCATGGTGGCAAACAACCTTTGAGTCACACCATAGCTTCTCACAGGAGGAGCAGATGGAGTTACGGCCGGCAACAAACGAAATCTGCGCCCACGTATAGCTTTCTGCATGCAGCAGAATTGGAAACACAGTTCTATGCGCCCTTGTCCCCTTGCATGTTCGATTATTGTACTTTTTGGCTAATTTGATCTATTAACACATTTTAACATATGTAAACATTTACAAAATCAGTGCAGAAAATGCAGAAGGGTTGCATGTTCTGTGTGGGCTGGTTAATATAGTATAAATGTAAAGGTTTAAAATTAACACTTGTTAAGAGAAAAGTGTGAGTTTTGAGCTACTGGTCAGTTAGCTGTTAAGTGTTTAAGAACTGTACAGTAATGCATGAGTTAAAATGCAGGACACCAGGACACTGAAAAACAGTACATTTACATGACAACAGTGTACTAAAAACAGTTTTTCATTTGCATTCTTGCAGTTTCATGTACAGACAACATTGTCCAAACATTCCCCACTCACTCGGAGCCACGTAATCGACTATAAATGCTGTATTATGCATGTATTTGCCTATAGACTGAACATGTAATACATGTGCATTGATGCAGGACATCATCACTTTTACAGAGATTTTTTTTATAGCTTACACAAATACACCAATGGCTTTCGTATTTTAAAATGTACACTTTGAAACCCATTTTCAAATGGGCCCCAAAAACACTATTGTCGTGTTTAACTCCCAAAACACATAAACTATGCCCATTTTTAGTTGAAAACTGTGCCATGTAAACAGCCTCTAATTTTGTATATCGATGAAAGCAATACTCTGCGCTGTTAACTGCAAATATTCAAGGAGACTCCACTAGATAATTCCTTTGTCATTGGAGTGGCAAAATATACTTTCAATTATATATTACAGAATCCATGGCCAGAACAATTGTAGCCATAACTGGCAGGTGTGGATAACATTTCTGTTGAAGATTGTTTAAAACTCTTTTATACAAACTCTACAGAATGTGACAGGTAATTTGTGTAGAGTAACTAAACCTATTGATAACAAGAAGGAAGTGTTTAGTCCAGAAATGCCTCAGATTCTTGTGTGACAAGCGTTTCTAAACACTTGTCTTCAAGGTGGCCCTTTACACATTTGTCCAAGAATTGTTTAAAGAGTCACTCAGATAGTTCACTCGATTGTATTCTGATGCTTTGAAAACATTTTTTTACAAGAATCTTATAATGCTGTAGACTCTTTTTTACCTGTAATATAGCCAGCATCACATTTTTGTTTCTTGGGTAAATGATGGTGGAGCTGAAGCTTCACACAGCAAAAATAATGAAGATGGATGATAGCTAACAGAATATTCAAACAGGTTTCCTGAACACTGTTGAAGATTGTTTAAAATTATTTTATACTCCACAGGTAATTTTTGTAGAGTAACATTACCATTGGCCGAGACATGATGTGATAGAATTGTTTAAAGAGTCCCCTCTATTGCCTTTTAAATTTTTTTACCCAACTCTCTTTTTTACTCCTGCCATTGACTATATTCAAACAGTGAACACTCCCCAAACCTTACCATTGAGCTGTTGCCCCACCCCAAACTATAATAACAGTCTAGTCAAGTTTCTCAAACAAACTGTGCAACGAGTGCATCTAGACTGTTTGTATAACAAAATACTAATAATGATCAAAAATCAATTCATTAAAAGGAAAGTGTAAGTGTGGAACATATTGATTTTGATGTGTTGAAAAAAAACACATTCAATCTATGAATGATTTATGGCTGTTCCTGCATATAAAACTGGAAAATAAGAACATATTTTAACATTCAAATATTATACAAATCACCATTTAAAAGTATACAATTAAAATGGATCATGTGAAACTACATAATGCATTTCATTATCTTTTTTTATTGTGAAATAATTTCAGCATTTAAGTAGGACAGTGGTTCAAGAGCTCATATCTCCGTTCGCCTCCCCGGGACGCTCCACATTTACCTGCAATCTCTGCTTTTCTGGCAATTTAAAAGCTTTAATATTTGGGACACAGCATGAAATATCACTCTGCGGCAGGCTAAAATATATTTCAGCTTCAATTCGTTACCATACTACCTTTTTTATTGTATTTTTTTTGCAGTAGGGGTCTGGCCTGTAAAGTAGAACTGCGTTAAATGATTTTTGCTCAGTTCCCAGCCAATGTCAATACTATTAGCAGACATTCCAGGGGGGTGTTCCAATGTAATTCGTGGTAAATGAGTACATGCTGGAGATGTGGAACTGGATGGAGGCCTGCGTGTGTTCCTCCTCCACTGGACGCAGAATTAAAAGTTGTCTGACCTTCTCACAGCTGGAACGCAAGTCATTCCAGCTCCATTCTCAAATCAAAATCACCACAGCACATGTGCCTTGGTGAGTGAAATTCTTGAGAGCGTGCTCCAGACAGTGCAGAAACAATTTACATATAGACAGTACATACTTACAGACTTATACAGAAGACAATGTGCAGAATACACATACATATACTCAGTACACACAGTGTACTATTAGACATACTTACAGTTATCAATACACCGTATGTACACATTCTGCTCACATATATACACACAATAATATATAAAGGTGCAACAGATTATGCATAAGCCGGATATACAGTGTCATGGATGTGCATTGGATGGTATCCAGTGGTAGCAGATAGGTTGTGTTAGTGCAGTGTGTGCGTGTAGTCCAGTTGAACTGTGTTAAAGTGCAGTGCATGGCATACCGTAAAGTGGGAGTGTGCTGTAGGGTGTATTATTTCTGACTGTTCATTAGCCTGAGGGAAAAAGCTATCCCTCAGTCGGCTAGTGTGGGATCGGATGCTGCGGAGACGTCTTCCTGATTGTTCACGTTTCTTCCTGTGTGATGAATTTGTGTTTGAGCTCCACACACCTGCAAGAGACTCTCGCCATCCTTGTGAGTCACGTATCGGGTGCAAAGTGTTTGTGTGGAGAGTCTTATGTTTATAATTAGTCATATTTATGGAGTGTTACTCGTAGTAGCACATGTGGAAGTTGTCACAACCAGATCTCAGTCAGTCAAAACTCCAATTACGTTTGGTTTTGTATATTAATTTCAAGCACCTAGTTCAACACTTACACTCATGTCTGTGAATTCTGCTTTTCAAACTGAAGTGACTAACAATGTATTTGTGTGCAAACTATCACATCAACAATTAAATCACACTAACAAACACTACCGTTCAAAAGTTTGGGGTCATTAAGAAAAACTTTAATACTTTATTAAGTAAGGGTACATTGAATTGATCAAAAGTGACAGTAAAGACATTTATATCGATAAAAAAATCCAATATTTTTTGCAGTTTTTTTCAACTTACCATTCATCGAATAATCTTGAAAAAAAAATTCTATCTTGGTTTCCACAAAAATATTCATCAGCACAACTGTTTTCAACATTGATAATAATCAGAAATATTTCTTGAGCAGTAAATCAGCATATTAGAATGATTTCTGAAGATCATGTGACACTGAAGACTGGAGTAATGATGCTGAAAATACAGAAATAAATTACAGTTTAAAAAATATTCACATAGAAAACAGCTTTTTAAAATTTCTGTATATATACACATTCTCAATAAATTAGAATGTTGTAGAAAATTTCATTTATTTCAGTAATTCAACTCAAATTGTGAAACTCGTGTATTAAATAATTAAATGCACACAGACTGAAGTTTAAGTCTTTGGTTCTTTTAATTGTGATGATTTTGGCTGAATATGGTGACATGCCAATCAGTTAATCAACTCAAAACACCTGCAAAGGTTTCCTGAGCCTTCAAAATGGTCTCTCAGTTTGGTTCACACATCATGGGGAAGACTGCTGATCTGACAGATGTCCAGAAGACAATCATTGACACCCTTCACAAGCACAAACATCATTGCCAAAGAAGCTTTCACAGAGTGCTGTATCCAAGCATGTCATGAGTTGCATATGAGGATTGTCAAGCAAAATTGAATTTGGGTGAACTTCACAAGGAATGGACTGAGGCTGGGGTCATCAAGATGTCGAGGAATTTTGGCTACAGTTGTCGTCAAGGCGTCTTACCTGGGCTAAGGAGAAGAAGAATTAAAAGTCCTCTTTTCAGATGAGAGCAAGTTTTGTATAATTGGAAACCAAGGTCCTAGAGTCTGGAGGAAGGGTGGAGAAGCTTAGCCCAAGTTGCTTGAAGTCCAGTGTTAAGTTTCCACAGTCCTGTGATGATTTGGGATGCAAAAAACCAACGTACTGCACCCGTTTACCAAATAAATTTTGTTGCACTAACCAGCTTTTTAAAGATATTTCAAGCAGGATTTGGCACCTGTCCACACTGCCAATTGGTTAAATGACCATGTGTTGGTGTGCTTGACTGGCCAGCAAACTCACCATACCTTATAGAATATATTGAGTATTGTCATGAGAAACAAGATTGAAGGCCACAGTCAAAGAAACCTGGGCTTCCATACCACCTCAGCAGTGCCATGATTCCATGCCACGCCGATTTAATTAAAGCAAAAGGAGCCCCTACCAAGTATTGAGTACATATACAGTAAATGAACATACTTTCCAGTTCAGTAAAAACTTGTTTTTATTGGTCTTATGAAGTATTCAATTTGTTGAGATAGTGAATTAGTGGGTTTTTGTTAAATGTGATCATCACAATTAAAAGCAAAGACTGTCTGTGTGCAAATTTATTTAATACACGATTTCACAATGAGTTTGAATTACTGTTAAATTTTCCACGACATTACACCTGTATATATATGTAACTGTAATACACATAATAAACATTTGAAGTAAAAATGAACAGGACCATAATCTTAATAAATGGCAGATTGAAGAAGCAGTCATGTTTTAATTTTGTTGTAATATTGTATCATTCATTAACAATGATTCATTAACTATATAAAAATTGCCAAATAAATTATTTAATGACATTAAAGGCATATATAATGTTACAAAATATTCAATGTTCAAAATAAATTCTGTTCTCTCTTTATACATGTTCTGTTATACATATATATTACTGAAAACGTGCAGAACAAGTGCTACACGATGCAATATTAAAACCATCTGTGTTTCACTTACTGAATGAACTTTGTTTTTAGGCTTTCGTTTCCTCATGATTTACATAAGCTGAGGTTTCTAGCAAGGCACCCGAGAGAGAGCAAGAATAGAGAACTTCCCTTATTAAGAAACCAATCTATATCCCGTGATGGCAAAATAGAGTTATTTAGGAGGTAAGCGGGTCACAGCAGTTTGCCATAATCCTGTTCCTCTTTGTACATGTACAATGACCTCCACTGAAATGAACAGATGGACGGCTGCATTCTCTTCCTGAGATGGCAGCAGCAGATAATGCATTATTTACTCCTGCAGTGACACTATATTTATGGACCGCTGACTGGACTGAGGAGAGATGAATTATAAGCGAGGATTAGTGATATCGGTTTACATGGACTCAGACCTGTTGAGGCGCATATATGTCACACAGGTGCCAGATGTTATCTCCAAAATCAGCCTGGGTTACATGGAAGATGGGCGACTTTCAATCTGTGCTTCTCCATTTGTCAGTGAGAGAGATATGCCAGGTCAGCAGGGAGTGTATATGTGGCAGGACACAGCTCAACACAAGTAGATCACTTCTGTTATAATGGACAGAGATTCAGTTCACAGACAAAGCCAGTCAGTCAGGCTGAAAGAAACTTGGTTTATTTAACTTTCTCTGTCCATATTTACTCAGGTTGATTCATCAGTTCCATAATTTGCATTGATTGATTGTAAAACAAAATAATAACAAATAATTGTATCAAATATATTCATCATTTCATTCATTTGCACTTTAATTTCCCCAGTACTGTTACAAAATTACTGTTACAAAAAATAGCAATGAATTATGATATCCTTTATATATTTAACTATAATACCAACACCATTCATTTATTATTTTTTTGATATTTGATTTGCTTGGTTCTGTTTTACAAATATCAGAAATTAATTATATAAATTACTTCTATTATATACTTAACTTCTAAAACAATTAATGTGTGTATTCATTCACTCATTCAATCATTCATTCATTTAGATTTGCTATTTGAGTTGCTTGATACTGTTTTACAAAAATCAGGAATTAATTATATTAATTATATCCATTATATACTTAATTTTAAGTCTTTGTTTGTTTTTGTTACATTTCCTTAATAATGTTTAAGTAACTAACTATATTAATTATTTCCTATCTTCTAACATAAATTATTTATTTATTGAGATTTGCTATTTGATTTTCTTGGTACTGTTTTACAAAATGTATTATATTAATTATACACCATAATAACACCATTTACACCAAAACAGGTTTGATGTTTCCGTCCTCAGGCCTACAAGTTTACATCATCTTTTGTTTTAAATCATATCTATATGTAATATCCATACACATCCATCCATTCTCCATCCCACTTGTCCTATGAGGACCAATCCCAGCATCAGGAAAACACACTTTATGGATCACCAGTCTATATGCAATAGGAATATCATATATTATTCCCATTCAAGGTCAGTTAGTTCATTGTTAGCATGCTGGTTTGATCCTTCTAGCGTGACATGTGACACAGCATGACGTCAGTCACTTCCAGTGTCGATCGCTCCATCCTCCACTCGGAAAGTTTGAGATGGCCAAAATCCAGACACAACAACGAGTCACCGTGAGACTCCCGCCGCGGCTGTGAGAGAATCTGGCAACGCTGCACAAATCACCCACCTCTATAAACAAACCAGAGACTCCAGCTTCACCTTGACTGCCAGATCTCACCCGCCCCGTTTCCAAAAGATAACATTTATAAAAGTGCACATTTACATTGAATGAATCTCTGAATGAGAGGGAGATTAGATCATATCTGTGATGGAGAGATACTCTGCTGGAGAGCTTGTTATAAAACCCAGGAGTGAGATGATTTGCATGCCACTTGTGAAGCCAGTGACAAGCCTTTGAAGAGTGAAATGGATGGGCTATTAAATATGAATCATTTGGAGTTGTCACAGAGAACTGCAGATGAAAGATCTGTGTCAGTGTGATCTACTCATTTAAACTCTCTCTGATGAAATTGATTTGACATTTCTGTTACACATCAAATCCCCGCAGATTTATAGCGCGGGAAATTGCTGGACGATGTAGGGGAATTTTAGTTGCATGAAACAGCATAAATGTGTGAATGTGTTGCAATATGCCTATTATTATAACACTGATATAGTTGTGTGATGTAAATCTGCACTCTTTTTCCGTTGTTCCTTTTGAACAGGCTCTTACAGAGACAGCTATTATGTGAGCTGTACCTCATGGGGAGCATTGATGGGGGTCCTGCAGTTATGTAATGAATATGAGTTTATTTTATAGTGTAGATTTATGGCATTATTTAATAAATTTCTTCAGTGAGATGGATATTGTTTATTTTCTTTAACAGCTGCAATCAGAGGAGGTAATTTTATAGCTTTAGTTCCATTCATAAACCTCTGGACACCTAAAAGAAAGTGTGAGTGTGTGTGTGTGTGTGTGTATGTGTGTGTGTGTGTGAGAGAGAGAGAGAGAGAGAGAGAGAGAGAGAGAGAGTTTCTAAAATATTTAACAGCAGCATTAAACACATTGTTTGGAAACAAATAATTAAAGGGGCAGTTCACCCAAAAATGAAACTTCCGTCATCATTTGCTCACCCTCAGGTTGTTCCAATCCTGTATGCATTTCTTTCTTCTGAACACAAAACATGATATTTTGAAGAATGTTGGGAAAGAAAGAGTTGCACGTATAAAGTATCTCACAGTTGTGAGTACACCCCTCACATTTTTGTAAATATTTTATTATATCTTTTCATGTGACAACACTGAAGAAATGACACTTTGCTACAATGTAAAGTAGTGAGTGTACAGCTTGTATAACAGTGTAAATTTGCTGTCCCCTCAAAATAACTCAACACACAGCCAGTCTCCGTCCAAACGTTGGCAACAAAGGGAGTACACCCCTAAGTGAAAATGTCCAAATTGGGCTCTCAATATTTTGGTGTCGCCACCATTTTTCACAGAGCATGTTAACTTCTTTCTCTTCCAGAGCTGTTGCACACACACCTCCACAACATCACGGAGCTGGTGGATGTTATAGACTTTGCGCTCCTCCAACCTTTGATTTGATGCCCCACAGATGCTCAATAGGGTTTAGTCTGGAGACATGCTTGGTCATCCATCCCCTTTGCATGCCTCAGCTTCTTTAGCAAGGCAGTGGTTGTTTTCATCAATACTGCCCTGTGGCCCAGTCTCCGAAGGGAGGGGATCATGCTCTGCTTCATATGTCACAGTACATGTTAGGCATTCATGGGTCCCTCAATGAAAACCTTTTGTAGCTCCCCAGTGCCGGCAGCACTCATGCAGCCCCACCATGACACTCCTCACCATGCACTTGACAAACACAATTGTTTGCACTTCACTCCTCACCTGTTGCCGCCACACACGCTTGACACAATCTGAACCAAATAATTTATCTTGGTTCCAGTAAACCATGTCCCTTTAATCTGTCCTTAGTCTATGCTATATATATTCAGGCTGCCAGAACTGTTTGGTTATCACATTCTTCAAAATATCATCTTTAAGAAGAAATCTATACAGGTTTGGAACAACATTAGGGTGAGTAAATGATGACAGTGTGCGGCGTATCATTTTTGGGTGAACTATCCCTTTCAAATCTGCAGCAATCCTGGCAGCACTCAAACGTCTATTTCCCAAACACACCTCTGGATATGGTGCACTCAAGCTTCTTTGGTCGAGAAATATAGGGTGCTTCTGAAACGGAAGAATGCATCCTAGTAAGCCTGCTGTATAGGTCTGGCCACCGTGCATGCAAGCTCAGTTCGAAGGACATCTTGGCAATCTTGAAGTCTAGCCATCCTTTATGTAGAGCAGGCTTTGTTTTGCAGATCCTCAGAGAGTTATTTGCCATGAGGTGCCATGTTGAACTTCCAGTGACCAAGGATGCATCAGAGTGTATCACCAAATTTAACACACCGCTCCCCATTCAATCACCCACAATCCTTTACTCACATCCCAATTCACAGAAAATAATTAGCTAAAAATCTGAGAAGCACCCAATAGGCTGTGTCCCAATTCAGGGGCTGCATCATTCAAAGACAGCGTAATTCAAAGGCCACACCTTCGAATGTCAAACCAAGCATTATGAAGGAACTATTTGTTATATAGTTCATGGCCCAGGAAACGAAGGATGCATTTTGAGGCCACATTTGAAGGAGCCTTTGAACAGCCTTCTTTGCACCGCTGTGGCGCATTTGGTGTTAAACTGCATTTGGCTGTTAAACTGAAGGATACAGCTCGAAGGATACTGAACTTGGACACAATTCTGAACTGGGACACAATTATTAATCATGTTTATTTCATTAAAATATATTTTTTAAAATCGAATAAAATGTAAAAGAAAATACTCTTTTACCAAGTATTTGAGTGTTTTTAGTAGTTTCATGCGGTTAGCTTAGCAACATGCTAATGGTAAACTTTAATGGAATCATATGTAAGATGTTTTGCATAAGGAACACTATACAGGAGGCCTATTTGCAACCTATGCTCACTGAAAATAAATGTTTTTACTTGTGGCATCACTTCTGTATCATTTTACAGTATGTTGCTTCTTGCAGGTTTTGCAATACTTGGTTTTGTAAAACTTATTTCAAAATGAAATGTCCAGTGAGTTGCGATAAAAGCGTGTTCAGTTTTATCTGAAATAGACGAAAGTGAATCTGGTGATGTTTTATTACATCGGTTGTTGTCCGTATCATGGCACTTTGGAAATAAAAATGTCTGGTAAGTGTTGCTAAAACGTTATTGCTATATTTTTTGAAAATAACTACACTAAACCCTAATCTAAACTGAACCGATATAATAACGTGACATAAAAACGCATTTGCTGAAGCAACCATGTCATTTTTTCTTGTTTCTAAAAGTCTTTCAGCTCTTTTCGTGACTTGTGTTTCATTGAACTTGTATCCGAGTGCATTTTTGTACCGGGTGCACTTATGAGCAAGTTTACCACGCCAGAAAAGCCAAACATATGGAGCTGGTTATGTGATGCAAACATAAAATGTATTAGTTTATGAATCATGCACTATGTTTAAAAAGCGTTTTGAGCTCATAACATATTGTGCAAGGAACCTCTCTTAGCTTGAGGGGCATTATAAACCTATTTGTATAGCACATGGTGTCCTTGCACGAGTAGAGAGTTCTTTATAAGATCATAGTATTGTTAGGAAGCTGTCTGCTGTACGTAGGCAGTAAACCAGCTCGCTATGTTTTGGAACAGAGTTGATAATGTACATAAACCGAGGCAGTCACTGGATGATTACAATGGCCTTGAGAGCATTGCCATGTCTTAATAAATGTTCACACAACCCCCACTCATATGAGGAAACAGTAGATAAAACCAGACTGAGAGAAGTGCTTTAAATGCTAAATAATGAGTTTGTATCTTGAGAAACGCAGACACCCAACCCCATCCCATATTCTCCACCTTCCTTGTGTCATGTCATTATGTTCAGAGAGAACGCAGACGTATTTTCTCACCTCTCAATTGTTTGAGATAATGTCACACCAGGGCTGCGTGCCAGGTTTGCTCGCTGATTAAATGCATTGAGAAAATGAATAAATGTTTACATTTCTTACTGTTCAGCAATTGAGGACTTTATAATTATTGTAAGACTTTGCAAATGGAGGGCTAGAGTAAAAGGTATATTGTGGCTTTGTAAGTTGACAAAGACTTCATGTTGAGAGATCTGTCCACTCCACTATATTTTACTACAAATATAATTTTTCCCCTCCACCAAAGTCGTGGCTTTGTAAAATGCTTCATATCTGCTAATCAACCAAGGGTAAAGTGCCCAACTTGAATATCACGGCTTCATTTACACATTTGGCAGATGCTTTTATAAAAAGCAACTTATATTGCATTCAAGCTATTGTAGACATTTTATCAGTTTGCACATTTCCTGGGAATTGAAGGCAAGTCCTTGGGAATATTATAACTTCATATGACTGGCACATGAATGAGTAAATTAAGCTGTATTGTGGGAAACTCAGAATTTCTGTCTCGTTTTCTTTTACAAATATCTAAACATTATTAATTATAAAGACACTTTCCCACGAGAAGCATAATGACTTTAGATATTAAGCTTTGTTTTCTGAAAAATGAATAAAAATCAAGTGGATTTTTGCTTAAAAAACGAAAAAAAAACTATCTGCCAATGGGGTAAGAAAAATAATCTGGTTTTACCTTTGAATTATGATTGCTTTTCTTGCCCATTGGCAGATTTGTGAGGTTTTTTCTTCTTCTTGATTTAAGCAAAAACATGTCCTTGTTTTGAGCAAAATAAGTAATTTAGCTTTTCAAGTAAATGTATCTTAATTCAAAATGTTTTAGATATTTGTACTTTGAAAACCAAGGTTTGTGTGTGTGTGTGGTGTGTGGGGGGGGGTAAATATATATTTTTTTAGGATTAAATCAGTAATTATATATCCATTGAAATTAATCTATAAAAGCCATCATGTTTAACATTTTAAAGTCCTAAACTACACGTTATCAGGCTACTGTTTTTGTTTATCATTTATTAACAACAATTACAGAACATGATCAATAGTCAAACTTTTAATTTAAATACATAAATACATTCATTTAAGTAATGGTAGTGTCACATTAAGCTTAGTATTTATTGATTTTTTTTCAGTTAAAGCTAAATTTCAGATATTTTTTTTTTGCTGTTTCACATTATATTAGTTATTTAACATGTCATTAAAACATAAGCAGAGTTGCTTTTTTTTTTCTCTAGTCTTCCTCATTCAAGCAAAAGTTAAGTTTTTCTCATATGACAGTGTTGGGAAAGTCACTTTTAAAAGTAATGCATTACAATATTGTGTTCACTAATCACATTACTTTTTAAATATGAGCAGGGCTTGATTGTTTGTTTTTAATACAAGAAGTTATATTTATAGCAAATGTAAAAGCCTTTCACACCAAAAAGTGTAATGAATAAACCTCAGACTGAAGGACGAGTAAATCACGTCTGTACAGAAGAACACAGGAGAAGTTCAACACTCTTCAGCAATTAAAAAAACAATGTTAGATTATCTAAAGTCATTTTTGCTTATTAATATGGTTGAACTGATCATCAAAGGTCAGCAGCAAACACATCGGTTAATAAAATGAGATTAGATATATTTGTGTTGTTTAACATATTTAATTATTGCAGGTTTGCGTCATATTCTGAGTTTGCATTTCACTGTTTTAATTCATTTTGATGAATACTGAATCTGTTTTTGTGAGTGGGATGAATTAATACACATTCATATTTAGTCTAGATTAGATCTACAGTAAGATCATGTTCACACGGCGCACTGTCATCAATAAATGGAGAAAAAGTAACTCAGATATTTTCTTGTAAATTAAAAAGTAATGCGTTACTTTACTAGTTACTTGAAAAAAGTACTATTATTACGTAACTCACGTTACTTGTAATGCGTTACCCCCCCGACACTGACTGGGATCGGCTCCCGGAGGGCGTTGACTTGCTTTATAAAGGACTTTGGTGTGAGGCGTTCAGAGCAAACACAAATACAAAGTGGATGTGCGGTTTCAACAGCTCAGGTGAAGAGAACATAGCACCCTGAGTCATTGTGTTATAAGTGCTTCACCTTACTCAGGTAATGAAGATGTTGACAGATCTCATGGGCTCTGTTGACTTAGAGCAAAGTGATCGAAACAGCTACTTGGAGCACTTTGTCCACTGACACAGAGAAACGTGAGACTCTGTATTCATTACACACACACGTTCAGCCTAACAGAAGACTGTGAATGTGGACAAAGGGCTTTATTTTAAGGACTGTGTATGAGCTAAAGCTAATATAACTGTAGCCTATAATCGTGTGCATCGCTGGAGCACCTGGCTCATTTTCCACAATCAGCAGCTAGTTTTCTAACTCTTTTGGTGCTGATAACTCACACTGTTCTGATATCAGCGCATGTCTGGCTGTGCTCCTGTTGAGAGATTGTTTCTGTGCACACAACACGTCACAGCAGACTTTAAAGGAAGAATTCACAGGATCGTTCAGTCGAATCGTTTTTGTGACAAAGTTAACTACCACAAATCTATAATTTGTTCTTACCTCGTCTTTCTTTAAAAATAGCCCAAACCTGGATTATACTGAGACACTTACAATCAGCCAAGAGGTACTATTATAGTTTTATTAATATTTAAAATGTAATTTTTTTCATTTAAATTTTAATTAAATGTTTAATTAGATTGTTTAATTAGATGCTTTTACATAGATGCATGTGTATAGAGAGAGAGAGAGATGTAATTGTAGTTTTAGTTAACTATAACATTGCCTGCATCTGAAGTAAAAGGGGCTATAATGTGACTTTTGTGTGATGTAACTGTTGTTATTATCATAATGACAAAAGCCCCCAAAACAACTAAACATATTATTTTAAAAAGCTCTAAACCTGCATAACACACAAGTTTAACATAAAATGTATATTGCTTTTATAAAATGATAAGCTTCACTTTTCTGTGATTTTTCACTTCCATTGCACTCCTTGTACCGTGATTTTGGCTTTTGAGGATTTAAAGAAAACAAAGGGCAAATTATACTTTTGTAGTAGCTGTTAAGCAACTTTATGAAAGATCTGGAACAATACGAGTGCGTAAATGATCCAATTTTTATTTTAAGCTATTCACATCCTTTCTTTTTTTCACTTTAGCGCAGTATCTTTTTTCCTCCACTGCATTTCAACTAATGTAAGCAGTGATTCAAGAACTTATAAGACGTAATTATTCCTTTGTTATTAGAGAACAGTTGCAATCATTCCCCTCTAATTTGAATAATTAGTATCAGACCAAATTCAATAGTATCAAAATTTAATAGTCGTCTTTTTATAGATGCATAATTAGAGGTAACTTTTGCATAACCCAGATAAACAATTTGGATATTAATGAATAGGACGGCACCGTGTGACTTCATGCTGAAAATGAAACTCTCTCAGCTGAGAAATGTGTTTTGTGGCAGTCACCTAAACGCTGTTTTGATGTTCTCCCCAGCTCCTCTCCAATCATAAGATCCCGTCTGCAGCTGCGGTATGCATGAGAGCTCACGTTTGGATTATATCAAGTGCGTATGGAATAAACCCGACTCATTTTTCATTCATTTCACTAATAAGCTAGATGATTTTTCCACAAGATTGCTTTTTAAACAAGTATCAGGCCATGCGCAGTCACTATGTGCATGCATATCAGTTTGTGTGCATTGTGAAACAGGCCTCATTTGAACAAGAACAAAGAGTGCTTCACCTTTTATTTTAGCAGGCTGCTTGTTTACCGGGTTATTCGTCGTCCTGGTATGTAAATGCGTCTGTGAGCCGCGCACACATCGCTGACTACAGTAACAATACTATCACCTGTGTATCATTCGATTCCCTGCGTCATTAACATCATGACCTGTGAATAATCCTCTGTTTCCATGACAACTGCTGCAGAAAACAACAATCAAGTTCGTCACTGTGATTAAGAAATTCGAAAAATCAAGCGGGGTTAAACGCTTTCTCAGGTTTGAGGCTTTTAATTCTCATTTCTAAAGATACATATGTTCTTGGAAGCAGGAACAGAGAGCAGAAATAGCTCAGTTTCGTGTTCCTCCTCCTAAAACCTGTTTTAATCACACGGCAGCAGTCTCGGTTCCCGACATGTGCTTCTTTCATCCGTTCACTTCTACTCTTTTCCTCTTTTTTTCCTCCCTCTTTGACTTAAAGCTTGCATAATTAGTGGCTGTGATGAATTACAGCGGCTGTCCTCAAGGGGCCTGAGGAAAAGTCTTACTTAAAAACGACAGATTTGCGCTTCTTTAATGAGCTTTCCGTCAGAGTCAACAGGCATTGAGGGAATTTCTACCTTCTGTTTGGTCTGTGTAAAATACTCTATAATTGGGGTAAAGTGCCATTGTACGTAGATTAAGACATCATATCTAATTAAAGGAAAAAACAGACAGTCGTTCGTTTTCCGGACTGAAACAGATGTTTTTAAAGCGCTATAGATTCAGTATGTTACAAAGAGTCGTGTTTCAAAGTAATACTGTAATAATGCAGCGTGTTTGATGACAAACAATGTCATAATTCTTAATTGTTTTACTATGATTATTGATGGATTTCATTACAGAATAAAACATTGCCAGGGTGCAACATTAATTAGATAGTATGTATCATAAATCTTTATTGATATATATTATAAATGATAGAAAATTGTGTGTGTGTGTATATAATGTGTGTTATATAAGTGGAATGTCTGTTTGTAAAGGCTATTTACACTAACTCCGCCCACCAACGTGTGATTGGGTTAGATGACACTTTTTTATTTTTATTTTTTATTATGCAATAATAGAATAACAAATACAAAGATAAGAGGGTTAGAGACACTAGGCTCATACAGCACCGCTTTCAGTGACATAGATGGCAAAGTGCGTGCTTTTTGACACGATCGACCCAAGATCGAATCCGCCTTTTGCCTAACTTTTTCTCTCCCTTTTTAAATCTCATATTGCATCGGAAAGGCATTTAGTTTCAAAAAAATGAAAGAAATAATCAAAAAGTTGAAAATAAAAGTATCGGGTAGGGCTAATGTAGGTGTAGGACATTATTGTCCCAATAATGTGGCGTCCATTTAATAATTTCAATTAAAACTATAATTTACACTCAATATGTTATTATCGCATGCTGTTTTATGTACTACAATACTGAGGTGCAGATAAGAGCCACTTTTTGCAATAAGTAGTATAAATAGCAGAAAATCTTGCTATTTTAAAGTAGTGTAAATAGCATCCATGGCTATTTGCACTTAGTGGGTTAGGGTTAGGGTTAGGCCCAGTACCGCATTACACGAAAACGGTACTGAGCTCCTAGTGTGCTCTTCAATTGCACCTCAAAGGCGCCGGCGTGCGCTGTAGCCAGTGTATGTCATTTCATATCAAAGTGCGAAATAAACTACGAGCATGCAATGTCGTGGAAATAATGAAATACAATTTGGTTTCTCATAAATTCACTTGGTGTTAAAATTTGAGGTAAAAGTCAGAAATACAAATGCATTTTACATTTTCTTGGAGCGTTTATGTATTTTGATTTTGATTAGCTTGACCTAACAAATTTAAAAAGCTACAAACAATGTTACAGACCATGCGGTAACTATTTTATTTACTAGCCAAAGCCTATTTCACTCACATTTACGATCTGTCGAATGTTAATTTTGGACCTCGAGTATTATCCATGAATATAACTGCAAATGAATTTGCGATGAAAGTGACTGAGATTCGTTGATTTCCACCAGTTCTCTTGAACTCAAGAACTCCTGCTGCAAAACAAAGCTATCAAAGCGCAAACTACTCATCCATTCCCTCCTCTCACATTCCTTTGAAGAAGAATCACGCCTATCAACTCATTTTTGCCCATGCACAGCTGAACATTGTGTACTTTGGGGCAATCGTCTAGGATTGTGATTGTGTTAGCAGCCTCGGATGTACAATACCGCAGAGAAGGGGCGGACAAAACCCTTTTTAATTATGAACGCTCTCTCAGGCACTGTCAGGCAGTCGAATGAAAGTCAGAGGACGAACTAACCCACAGTCTTAATGTAATAGATTATGTAACGTCCCCTTGTTTCTTAGTTCTTTCCTCACTCTTTTTCTGTTGATGAGATCTGTTGACATTTCACTCCCCAGCCTCTTAACTATTGACCGGCTAATTCCATTAAATCATACTTTGAAGTGTTGGAGAAGAGTTTCTCTTCGCTCAAAACCCTCAGAGAGGCGTGTTAATGCAGCTCTCACAGGCTCTGACATAAGACAGAGCTAAAAGTGCAAGCGAATCTGTTTCTTGCTCAGTATAGAGGACTAAGGGTGAATCCCATTTCTCTGTCTTACCCCTTCCCCTTCGTCTTACCCCTAGCCCTTGTCCCTCGAAACCGAGTGGTGAGCGCTAGGGGTGAAAACATACCCCTATGAATTGAAATGAGACGCCACTTGGTTACTGTTACGTCATCATACATCGTCGCTAGCTGGCTGCTACGTCACCAGAGGAGACAAGTGTTGATCACAAACTCTCCGTCTAAAAGTGTGTGTGTGTCGATTGCGTGGGTTTAAGTGATGTTTTCTCTAGTCAGAGAAACGCGGGACTGTTGTGCAAATCAGCAATGTAACGTTAGCGTGAAAAATAGCGATTTTTAAAAACGTTTAAATTAAGAGCATGGATGCAAATATACATGGGTACAGGACTGTGTAGAGCACAAAATTGTCACTGTCGTAATTTTAAAATAAATTATTTAAGCAGAAAATACTCTCTGGATGATCTGGCCGCAGTGTGTTCTGGGTACTCCTTGGTTTCAAGTAAGCTCGCGAAAATTTTTGTTTTAAGGGGTATCTACCCCTTCCCCTTACCCCTACCCCTCGATCAAAACCAGAATTAGCCCTTACTCTCACGTGAACGCGCAAAACTAAGGGGAAGGGGTACGACAGAGAATTGGGATTCACCCTAACACTGCTTCCAAATCTCGCTGTGTCTCGGTTCAGTCTAGATGTGTCAGCCGAGCAACTACCATTGAGATAAACTGGACTGCTGACGGATAACTTGCAAGAATATTATTGGCCACCATAGAACTCTACACTGTCTTTGGCCGAGTCAGAAAGGAGACTTTCAATAGCCTGTTATTCCCTGTATACACTGCTTTAAAAGGCTTACAAATAATACTCTCATGCTGAGGTGTTACTTTTGGTGGAATACATTTATATTAACATGTTCATTCTTACAAATGAGAAATGTGTTATATTGTTGTGTTGTAATGTTTCAAAAGTATTTTGGTTTGCATTTATACTATTTAAAATGATGCTCAAAAAGTACCAGTACATCTTATTGTTTCAGTTATGATCATATTTATTTACTTTTTTGGTCAGTATTGTTATGTTGTGAAAGAATAATAATAATCACCATCATCATCATCACTTCCATACTTCCAATATATATATATATATTACATTTTTTTTCATATATACACACATCAATATTCTATAAACACAAGTTCATAAGTTCATAATCATTGAACTGGAATGTTGTCCTTCTCCTGTTTCTATAGTATTGTGTCTTTTGTCTGAAAATAGTCATTAAAGAATTATGCATCATTAGACTGTAGTGTATTGTGCTGGATGCTCCGGGCATGGGAGTGTCTTGAACAGATGTGAACCTTTACAATGAGCGCTGAAGAAGAAAACTGACTCATATCAATGCTAAGAGCAGTCGAGTTTCCATAACCTGCCACTAATCCGCATTTCTGGAGGACCAATCATTAGCATGTTCACAAAGTGTGTGAGCCAGAACTAATTCACCCATCTACCTCTGAGTACAAAGCTTCATCTGGAGATGCCAACAAGGACAAAAGGACACAACCAGCTTGGCAGAATATTCTCTCTCAATACCACTCTGAGCCTTCTGCATACTCATTGAAATTGATAGCTTGCATTGGTTATTCCTGATCACGCATTACACAAGCTCACAGAAAGACACTTTACAAACAAAATTATGATTTGAAGGGAGATCATCACATACACAATGGATATATTAGTAGATGTTCAGAATCACAGTGCACTCTGTAACGAATATACATTAGACTCACTATAACTTGATTATGAAAGAAGAGCAAGTTAGTCAGTATTCTGCAAGATCTGCAATGAAACCTGGCTGTTTGTGGATAATCTCTTACTTACAGAAGACCATCTTACCTGAGAGCGCCAGACTCCTTTAGTCGAGTCCAAACATTGCACTAATCTTCATTTCTTTTCAAGCATGTTACAACAAACTGTTGCCAGGAACTAATGATATTACCTCTGAGTACAGCTTCATCTGGGAGAGCCAACAAAGACAAAAGACAAACAGAAACAAAACCCCTGGCAGAATATTCTCTCTAATACACTCTGAGCCTTCACATACTTTTTTATTGAAATTGATAGCTTTGCATTAAAAGGTAAAATATTCCTGATCACGTACTACATACACTGAAGCTCACAGAAAAGATCACTTTAAAACTAAAACATTATGATTTGAAGGGACATCCATACACAATGGATATATTTAATATATGTTCAGAATCCATGACTCTGTGTAATATACAATAGACTCACTCTATTGATTATGAAAGAAGAGCAAGTTAGTCAGTAGCAAGATCTGCAATGAAACCTGGCTTTCTGGATAATCTGTACTTACAGAAGACCATCTTACCTTGAGAAGCCAGACTCCTTTACACCTGGTTTTAACATGCATTTCATATCTGGATTGCAATCCAATGCTCCTCCAATGTGATCGGACATAGATTGGATGCATTTACACCTGGCTCTCAATGTGTTCAAGTGCGAATCCTATTGTGATCTTATCACCGGAACCGCACGTTAATGCAGGTGTACAGGAGGCCTGAGCGTTGCTATCTGACAGATGAGGACGCTCATACGTGCAGACGGTTGGCCAGCGCTCTGAGAGTAACGGGCAGGGAAGCTGGCACTTCATCAAGCTGCCGACCACTGGGAAATCTCAGACAGAGAAAGAGAGTGCAACGGGAGATGAATGACTTCATTGCACTTTCAACGATATTAAATGCTCTTTTTGTTCTTGTTTTTTGTTCGGAGAGTTCTCAGGAGCTCCTTTAGATATTCACAACCAACAGTTGCTTCACATAAATAATTTTGACCAATTCTTGGCCATGTCAGGACACCTAGCCAAATAACAAGAGAAGCATTAAAGGCCGACTTGAAGATGCTTAAAATAATTGGTGGAGTTCTGGAAGAATGTTTTATGGAGTGATGTTACTCAACTGGAACTTTTTGGACCCATGGATCACCAGTATACCTGGTCCAAAATAGACGGGGCTTATAAGCAGAAAAACATTATTCCCATGGTCAAACACTGAAGCAGACTGGTCTTGTTAGGGGGTGCTTTACTATTGCAGGAAGTTACAACCTTGACTGTATGAAGTGCATCACAGTTTCTTTAAAGTATCAGGCCATGTTGGCAAAGATTGTGATGCATTTGGTGCAGAGACTGAAGCTTGCTGATCAATGGACTTTCCTTCAGGACAGCTATCTCAAAGTACACATCCAAATCTACTAAAGCTTGTTCAGGGATCGGTGGTAGAATGTTCTTGAGTGGCCTGTTCAGTCTTCATATTTCAATTCCACTGAAAATATTTGGTGAAACTTAAAGAAAGCAGTACAAACATGAAAACCAAATATTATCAGGGATCTGGAGTCTTTTTTTAGGCAAGAAATGTGCCAATATTGCATTAGAGAGGTCTCAGAAGATTCTGTGTTTCTGCGAGGTTATAAAGAATAAAATATTCTGCTCCAGATTTGACTTTTGGGGGTTGTATAATTTTTCACATGAATGTTTAGAGCCATTTTTAATCAACTTTACATTCTCAGGGTCACTCATATGTGTGCTGATAAACTCTCTATAATAGTGTACTGATGCCTTTGTTAAACTGTTTTCATGAAATGTTGTCTTTGGTGGAAAAATGTCTAGCAGGTCAAGGGGGTTGAATATTTCTGATTGCAGCTGTATATGTAATAAATCATTAGAGCCAATTCGCCAGCCCTATTTGTGATGTAAGGAATGGTTCGAAGGCTCTCAACAGAAACTCTACTCTAGATTTTGTTCATGTTTTTCCAGGGTGACAAAACTAGAAGATTGGTTTAATGTATGATGTAAGATGAAGCCAAAATATTAGCAATGGAAATGTGTCACCAAATCCTCGAAATAGCATATGATAGCACATAAGAGATGCTATTCGCCTGCACAAATTGAGACCAAAAAATGCTTACAGGAAACTGTGCAATGAGAAAAGCACAATATGCAGTGCAGGAGTGATCATCAACACTGGCCTTTCAATGTGACTCATGTGATGATGAATCAGAACATATTGCTCATGCGTGAGTATATTTATACCCTGTTAATCAGACAGGAGAGGATCTTACTTGCACTTTGGTGATCGGACAAAGCAAAAACGTATAAACCTGCATGCCAACACAATGGCAAGAACATAAAGAACGTTAAAATGAATGGCGATAACAGATTTTTTTGTGCAACTGGCAATTAATTGTCAGGTGTGGATACCGGATAAATCATTGGCCCGGAGGCGGATGAGAACAAAAATAGAATTTCAAATTCCACAGAACTCCAAGCAATTTATGTTTTTATCAGTAAAGCGATAAAGCATTTAAAAGGTGCACCTTTAAAGCAGTCATTCACCTCGCAGCGCTTGCTTAGGAGTGTGTGATAAAAAGGTTATTGAGTAATTCATACTAATGCACCAAGGCCTCACTCATGACAAAGCCCATATTGAGGATGTGTAAATTCAATTTATAAAGCGCAATCCTGTTCCAAAAATGCTGCAGCCATATCCACACACAATAGCAAAATGGTTGCTATCAAACCACCCGTTGGGATGAATCCACACTCACACACATGCACACACTATTGTGAATAAAACATCCTGGGCATTGCAGATGGAGGACGGCGCGTTTTCTTTCATTATGTGGCCACCCCAAGTGACACCACACCACCTAAATCTTTCTTTTTTTCTCTCCAATCTCTCCACCTCCTCTCTGGTCTGACTCAGATACGTAACGGGTTCTCAGGAGAGACTGTCAGTCTGCCTGAACAAACAGCATCTCACACAGAGAAGCCCACCACCTGGTTTCCCCTTAAAATCCATGCAGGAAGAGTGGAGGACGGATACTGCAGAGCGCTACGGGGAAGATCTCACATCTCACGCATCCCAGGATCAGACTGAAACGACACACAACAGGGGCCTCCATGCTTTCCAAACTTTGAAAATACATTTTTGGATGCGAGTGTTGGAATTTCATTGCTTATGTGCGGAGCAGCTGGTGTTCTGTGAAAGATCCAAAAATTTTAAATTATTTCTAAGTAATTTATTTCTGTGATCAAAGCTGAATTTTCAGCATCATTACTCCAGTCTTCAGTGTCACATGATCTTCAGAAATCATTCTAATATGCTGATTTGCTGCTCAATAAATATTTCTGATTATGTTTTCAGGATTATTTGATGGATAGAAAATTCAAAAGAACAGCGTTTATGTGAAACAGAAATCTTTTGTAACATTATAAATGTCTTTGCTGTAACATTACTGAAAGATAATTTTAATACATCCTTGCTGAATAAAATTTATAAATATCAAAAATAAATATTCACAAAGTGCAAATTAAGCAAAAAAAGAAAAAAAAAACATATACCATCCACAAATTATGTACCACCATTTTTTTGATAGATAGATAGATGCTTCTGGGTAAATATTGAAGAACCATCTGTCTAAGCGTCGATGGGATTTTGGGGAGGAATTGAAAACCCAGTGATTCGAAGAAGATCTGGTCTGACGCTTGTCAGTACAGCACCACCTCCCAACACTAGTGATTTGTCTGGCAGCTGAATGAAACGAGGGCGTTCAGGAGCACTGAGTAATTGCAGAGGAGGGGGTATTGACTAGGATAATAGGGCAAGAATAATGCCCCCCAGCCCCTAAAGCTATCAGCCGCCTGTGGCAGGCCTCATTGAGCGGGCTCAGAGTGCGGGGGGGGCGAATATTTCAAGGGCTGATCGGTAAAAGCCTTCGATTAGTAACGCCTCTTTAATATCAATTATCGGTTGATATTGGTCAGGGGGCAAAGCATGATGAAAGACCCACTAGGGTCCCCATAAAACACAATGAGGAGTAATATTTCCCATTTTAACCCACTTATGAAGGGTCCCCCACCTGTCATCTAATCGACTGCCTAACCAGCGCCGCCCATCCCCGACAAACAAACAGTGGCACGGTTCTCCTTTCACGGCTCAGTGCTCGCTGAAGCTCTCCTCCTGCCTCTGTCAGCACACGTTCATCCCGTCTGCACATGTGAGTGACATTAAATGGGTCTCCGAGCGGCTTCGGAGATGCCAGCCGGACCGTAGACAAAGTCATTTCCATTCCCTGTAGTTTTCCTCGTCTTCTCACCTCACGGTAATTTCCCCCATTTGCATTTTGCCACAACCAAACATCCCAATCGTCTCGCTGCATGACACGCTCGCTTCTACGCCGCAGCCGTGTCCTGTCTAACAAGAATATATAGTTCCATTAAACCCCAGCTGATGAAAATGATTATTTAATCATTTTATTAAGCCGCTTTAATTGAAACGGTGTGATAAATGTTTGAGATGGGCCCTGCGAGCGGAGAGGGTTAATTGGGAGCTCGTGTGGTGTGGTTCACCTTGACTGCTCTCTGTCGGATGGAGACGATCAGGTGCCAAGCTGATGCAGCACAGACGGTCGTTCAAGGCCAAAAAACCTCAAATACTCGTGTCCAGAGCATCCTTAAAGACACACTGGACCTCTCAGACAAGAAGCGCTGTGTATTTCTGCAGATTTGAAAGGTTACAACATCATCAGAGGCTTTTTCTTCAGGCGATTTATGAAAAGGGTTCGTTATGAGTCACACTCCCAAGAACATGAGGCAGATTTGAATGATTTTCAGGAGTACAGAACTGTCTTTGTCCAAAGCATTGGATATATGTGTCCAAAGTTCAGGGTGGTTGTCAGGGCATTGCTTTATATTGCTAAGCGGTTGTTATGAGGGTTGCAAAGTAAATATCATTTTGTTAAATCTATAATATTTAAGTAATTTAAAAATAAACAACAATTCACGTTATAATGTAATACTTTAAATTGAACTAAAATAAAGTTGCCATTGCAAACAGAATACAATGAAGTGGTTGTTTTGCAATAAAGTGGAGACAGATCTGTTCATAACAGTAGATGGCTGATGGGAAAAGTGACAGGTACAAGAAAATGAGTGTGAGATTTCCCGGCCTGACATTTTGTCCCAGTCCTCCCGGTTCTACATGCTGGTTGTTCAGACTTGATACATACATTATCTAACACAATTTTAAGTGTAAGTTATTTTGTATTAATGTGTCAGAATGATGTGCGGTCCAGTCCCAGCGTGACACTAGACAGGCAGTAATAATGGATACTGTTTACTTGAGTAAATCTCAGATCCCATACTTCTTTACTTTAACTTGAGTAAAAAAGTGCAGTCAGTACTTCTACTTTTACCAGAGTATTTTCAAACATGAGTATTTGTACTTCTACTTGAGTGAAGGATGTGTGTACCTTTGTCATCTCTGACAATAAATCACAATTATTAGTTGTTGTTTTTTTTCCATAGCTGTGTACAATTAGGGACATCCATTTTAGATTTCTTAATTGTGGCTTCATGGCTTGTGGCATAAGTGAAGCTGCCTTATTATAAATGCACAAAACATTGCAGCTTTATATCTCACAGTTGTGACAATTATTTGCACTTATTTCACAGAATTGCGACTTATTTTTTTATGTCTCACTTAAACTTAATTTTAAAAGTAGCTATTTAATTGTAGGTTGGTTTTCATCATATTTATATTATTTTTTATGTATTTTCCTTAAATGTATAACCTTAAAGTCATAGTTAACTAAAAAAAATAATAATAATAATGCATAATTTTCATTAATTCATCAGTCATCATTTACTCACCTTATTTTATTTTATTTATTTTAAAATAATCTGCAGATTGTTTTCAGCATGCAATGGATCAGTGGGTTCCAATGTTATTCGGGACCCAACGTTCATTGGAATATCTTACAGTCATATATAGTATATAGTCATACAGGCATGAGGGTGAGTAAATGATGGAGTTTTCATTTTTTGACGAAATATCCTTTTAAGTATAAGCCCTAGCAGTGCTGCTGCAGCTTAGTGAGCACCGGTAATGAGCAAACGAACAGAAGCCAGATTACTAACAAATAGCCGTGAAATACATTTATATTGGCTTCATGGTTTTATGTAAAAAGGAAGTGATTGAGGTAATGGCCGTTCATACAATACATCAGGCTTGACATAACTACTGGTCTTCTTTCTTCTCCTGCTTCCTGATTGGCTCCTGTTGCAATCTATTGATCCAATGGGAACTACTTATCATAATTCTCTGGATGGATTTCCGACTTAAACTTCCATTAAAGGGGGAATGCAAAACGTGCCCGCTTCAATGTTTGTGTCAGTGTAGTTGATGCGATGCCTTTCACAGCCCAACACAAATAATTTGTATTGTAGGAAAGTGAAATATATATATATATATATAAAGAAAGCATCTTGGGGCGCTTTGAAACTGATTAGGAGTAGCGCTCGAGGACGAGATTAGACCGATGCGAGATAAATCTTTGTGTTGATACGTATTTCTCTCGTTTTTTCTTCTTTCCACCCTTGTTTTCTTGGCGAGGTCGAATTAGCATCAGAGGCGCAGACAGGCTTCTCGTCCTCTTTGTTGTCTGCCGTTCCTCTTTGACTCTCATCGCCGGTGTGGATTCCCATTGTGCGATTCCGTCTTTAATGATAAGTGACATTAAAAAAGGATAAGCGCTTTTCTAGTCAATGACTAACCGAGGGTCATCCTCCCCAAACAGGAGCCACCTTTGCTCCAGTAGAGCTTAATGAATACGCTAATGCTGATAACTATCAGAAACGGGAGGCCATTTTCCTGCCAACAAACGGCCTTTTCTGCGTTATCCAGGGGTTGGATGAAAGAAATAGCGAGTGACCGGGAAGAACTGAAGAGAAGCTTTCATGAATAATGAAATGAGAGGAGGAGAGGGGCAATCTCTCATTCAACGTGCCTTATTACACAGATAAAGTGCCTTTTGAGGTGCATTCTAATGCGCCAATATAATGCGAAACATGAATGGAGTAAGAGGGATAATCGCCAGCTCTTCTTTTCATGTTCTGGTGGAAGGAGTCCCTTTGTTCTCTGGAATGGCGGGACGCGGTTGAAGAAAAGCGTCTCTGATTTTAAGGATATGTTTAATAGACTGTGGGGGATAGCTGTCATGTCAGGAGAGCATCCCTGCATGCAGTTTAGCAGCGGGGACGTCGCTGTTTTGTGCTTGTTCTACACAGCAAGGCATCTTGTGTGTTGAAGTTGGCGTCGTTAGACACGGAGCCGAGGGCGGGTGGTTTAGGTTACGTGTTTGGAATCAGTCTTCTGACTATGAATAGAACAATGACTGAAGAGAGAGAGAGATGAGTAA
The DNA here is from genome assembly GCA_027422405.1 of Ptychobarbus kaznakovi. Classification (NCBI taxonomy): domain Eukaryota; kingdom Metazoa; phylum Chordata; class Actinopteri; order Cypriniformes; family Cyprinidae; genus Ptychobarbus; species Ptychobarbus kaznakovi. Next base: position 16,141,149 of record CM049814.1, on the reverse strand, counting down.
GGGAGGATGGTTTGTTTGTGTGTGCACACATGAAGTATGTTTTTGGGGGTGTATTTTATGCTTATGGACAGCAGAAATGGTTCACACCAAGAACGATAAGTAAAAAAATAACTATATTAGCATCCACACCAATGGACGATAGTGTTCTGGTTAATCTAAACTATTTTAGCATCTGCTTTAAATACTCAAGCTCTTTAATGTCAAGTGCATTCTTGTTCATCTACACTGACCAAAATTATAAACGCAACACTTTTGTTTTTGCCCCATTTTTCATGAGCTGAACTCAAAGATCTAAGACTTTTTCTATGTACACAAAAGGCCTATTTCTCTCAAATATTGTTCACAAATCTGTCTAAATCTGTGTTAGTGAACACTTCTCCTTTGCCGAGATAATCCATCCACCTCACAGGTGTGGCATATCAAGATGCTGATTAGACAGCATGATTATTACACAGGTGTGCCTTAGGCTGGCCACAATAAAAGGCCACTCTTTTCTTGTTGAATAGACCTTAGTTTAACGTCTCTGGTCCAAATGATGAAGGATAAAATCCAAACACGGTTCAAAAAACATAAAATGTTTAATGAACAAAACAAACTCAGGTTATCCACAGACGAGAAAGCAATGAAACAGCGTGTATAACACAACAATACCTGACAAAGAAACTGAGGGATCTAAACTGCTTTAATAAATAAAACTATGAACTGAATACAAACAGGTGTGATCTAATTAATCTAACTAACTGTTGGCGGGAAAATGAGAACGAAGGAAAAAAGGGAACAAACTAAAAGTCCTAGAAAATGAAAGCAAAACAGACATTTTTGACAGGAATGAAAATGAGGCTGTGAGGGACTGAAGTGCATGTGATGGATTGTACTGTTGTTTAACAACATACTGGTTGTACAGCTGATCAAATGTATTTCTGAAGAAAAATAAATAAATAAATCAGTTGACAAAATCTACATAAAACAGTTTTGAAAGTTGTGGTTTGTGACAATGACATTTTCATTTTCATCCATCCATGTTAAATTCAATATGGCATCTAACCTGATTAAAGTCTATTATAAGGATTATTAATGGGTTTATGGTTACAGTTATCATCTGTGAGCCGTAAGTCTGTTCTGAAACTATCAAGAAAGCATTTCTATGATCACTTATATAAGTTCTAAGATACCTAATGTTCTGTAATTTAATACCAAAGTAAAAAAACACAAGTATAGTACATTATAGTTTATGTAAATAAAAAAAAATAAAAAAGAGTATATGCATAATTATAGTCTGTGAAAAGGGTCTATTATTTATTTTTACTTATTAGACCTTGTGTCTTTAACAAAGCAACATACTAACGTCTTGTAGTCAATGAGAGAAATAATGCATTTTTACTGTGACATCAAGAAGCAGCTAAGAATGAAATGAACATCATTTTGACTTCATAGAAGAGAAAGGCATTCAAAGTGTTTGTTATGGGGGAATATTTTGTATTGAATGCAAAAAACTGCATGGTAATTATGGTTTATACTGTGCATCGTATTACTCTTAACCACAGAACGAAGATGAAAGCACTCTTTCTCATTTCCATTCAGTGCATATTGAGTAAACAGGGTCATGGCAATGAACTGCACTTCTCGAAAATACGTCATTTCCCTTCTCAAAATACTGTTATGAAAGCAAAGGCGCAATGCATGTTGCATTTTAATAGCTGAACTTTTGTCAGAATGAAATCTAATGCAAGGATAATAACTGAAATGTCCTTGCCGTGTTCGCAGTCCTTATTTCAATAATACGGTGTCGCCACTGTCATTTTAAAATAATGAAAAGCAATGACTGCAGGCCTTGACGCATCCAGCAATTACACACCATGTAATCAGAGAAACAAAGCAAGAGTGACTTTGTTGTTGTGTTTCAACAAATAAAGTCATAATTAATTACAGACAACATTAATCCAGATTTTGGAAGGAGCAATGCCTCCACAGTTCAAGGAAAGAGGGCTGGAACCGGGCTGTTCGTACGGTTCGACTGAAAGCACCTGTCCACAATTAACACCCTGAAACACTAAATATCACGAGTCTGCAGCTTCTGAGGTGTACAGGGGTTTGAAATACCAATAATATAAACACAAAAACAATATTTTGTGTCAGAATGATATGAAAAAAAATCATTTTGCGATTTAGTTATTTAATTATTCATTCATTCATTTTATTGCATTCCATTTTTTTTCTTTATTTTTCTTTATATTTTTTATTTTAAATTGATTTGGTCAAATTAGGAGTCCTGGTGAAATCAATCTGATGTCATAGTTATATTTTACAAGCATTACATGTACATTATACATTCAATATCAGATCAATATTACAATTGGTCAGAACTGACTTCTTCCTTTTCTGTATACCATCGCACCATCTAAAAAATCACTTTTGTCGGCGATGAGCTTCCGTATGAGCCACAGATCTGAACGTTGATATACATCGTCATCCCCCAATGATCAGTTTTTCAAAGCAAAGATTAATCCAGTCAAACGAAGCACCGGCGGCTTTCATTGACCCCGAGTGGAGATGCAATATCTCATAAAAACAACTCTGGACTGTGTTACGATAACCATCCAAACAAGCTGCTTTGCCGGTGTTGTATCAATTGATTCGGGCTTAGAGCTCATTTATCAGTTTGTGAGCTGCCTTCAGGTCAAAGAACAGAGAAACCGCAGACTGGAGGAGAGGAAAGGAGAGATATCATTAATTGGGAGCGCTGCTGTTCTTTTGAATGCAGAAATTGAAGGGAGCATGTGTTTTGTTTTTGCATACATTGATTTGTTTTACCTTCATTTCACTCTCTCCCGGACAAACATAAACACGTTCACTCGTTTTTGCTCTCCTGGAGCAGTTATACTTTATTTTCAGAGGCTGAGAGGGGAGCCTGAGCCCTGATAGCTGTCATCTAATTAATCACAGCAATCAATGGATGCTGCTTGGCTGGATTTGTGCTGTGAGCTACGGTGTACATGCCAACACCTGTTACCCAAGCTAACTGCATACTGCCTACTATTTCAGTATTAGAAGTAATGTCAGCAATGCATTATGTAAGAATAAAAACTGTTGCATGCAACAATGTGTTCATATGATCTCGTTATGTGCTTGTTCAATTTGGTCAAATAGTACTAAAACGAATTCAAAATTAAATTAATCTTCAAGTTAATAACCAAAATTAATCAATGCAAATAATTCATCAGAAGTTTGATCGGAAGCTTGTTTTCACAAGCGTCTCGCTTTTTCCCTTACAATTCTGACTTTATATCTCACAACAACAAATCTAATGAACTTAAAATAGATTTTTTTCATAGTTGTGCTAAAAAAAAAAACATCAAAAACAACAACAAAAATAAAACAAACATCCAAATTACAAGATAAAAAGTCAAAATTAACTTTTGACTGCAATTTTCCGTGGTGGAAACAGCCTTCCCTTCCAGATGGTACAGACATTCATAATGCTACAAAATATTGCAATTTCAAATACATTGGGAAAATTAAAATTAAAATCTGTTTCCACAAAAATATTCAGCAAACAACTGTTTTTGTGTCAGAATTAGAAATGTTTCTTGAGCAGTAAATCAGCATATTATTATGATTTCTGAAGATCATGTGACACTGAAGACTGGAGTAATGATGCTGAAAATACAGAAATAAATTACAGTTTAACACATATTCACACAGAAAACAGCTATTTAAAATGCCAATGGTATTTCACAATATTACAGTTTTTACTGTATTTTGATCAAATAAATGCAGCATTGGAGAGCAAAAGAGACTTCTTTCAAAAATATTAAAACAATAAACCTTTGAAAGGTAGTGCATATGCATCATAAAATTCCATGTCAGAAAATCCACAGTAAAAGTGCACATTATATGTAAAATATACTGTAGAAATAGCACTTGTACAGTCGTTTGGAAGCATAATGCCATGCGTTCATGTTTGCATCATATACCGTGTGTGTTTCTCATTGCATCCATCAGTAGAGACACATGTATTTCGAATAACATTATTTCAGGGATGCATGCTTGAGGTGAATGTGTTACAGCGCTCTGCATTTGTTGCTATGGTGATGTGTTTGATGTGATTTCGCTTGTTTCATCTGAACATCTCTCAAGGTGAGAAGTCAATACATCATCTCAGTGACACGGCAGAATCAAACAGCTTCTGGTCTCTAGCCATCAACAAGACTGGACTAAACTAGGAATACACCTACTGAAATCAGTACAGAGCTCAGATCTGAGGGCTGGACACCAACACTGCGGGTTATCAGTTGTGTTAAGGTGAAACTCACAGATGTGGAGACTGTGGTGTGTGTGAGGAGGCAGTGATGTGTTGAAGTCTTGGAGCGTGTCACCTATGCTCTGCATGAATGCCAACTTTATAATTGGTCTTGTTGTGAATTCCCACTGCTCAGAGCAGACTCATTTGGCCAGGTGGTCATGCTGAAATATAATGTTTAATGAAATAGGTTTGATGGAAGTATGCATGTTTATGCAGGGCTCTGTAGAAGATAATAACTAGATTTTTATAGTTTACAGTGGTCCCTGACTGTAGCTAAAGCAGAGCATGACGCCAGTAATGCAAATATGGAGTTCAAGTCCCAGTGAAAACATGCTGAAAAATGTATATTCACATCTCACAATGTACTGGATGAATGGACTCCTAAACGGCAAGGCGTTGCAATGCGGTTGCTAAGATGTTCTGAATGGTTTTTAACATGTTGATATAGTCTGGTGGAAAAGTGTTTGGTGCTTCATATTTCAGTATCATCAGTTTTTGAGGTTTAGCTGGCATAGTTAGTATTCAAATAACCTTTATCTGGCTATATAGTTATTTCAAGAACAGCTGCGTAGCTGCAGGTAGACCTTCGTATTGAGGATGGCCAACTGACTTAGATATATGAACACATGCCTAGTTTCACTGCAGCCAGAATATGAAAAGTACTACTTGTCTTTAACCGCACATACATTTAAATGCAAGAAGTGGAAAGTGTGTTGTGATTGTGGGTTGATTTTCTTAGAGCAGGAGCTGACAATAGACTCTCTGTCTGTGGTTCTTCTCTGGAGAAACACTCATAAGTGATTGTGACCTACTGTAGGTCTGAGGTCTGCTTTCTGGTCACATTACATTACACTTGCTCACGAGCGGTTCTCTAAAGCAGAACCACAGACAGGAAAACAACCTGTTGTCTACTGATATTCCTGTAAAATCAACCCAAAACCCACTTTTCTCTGGTTTCTGGTCACATTAGAGACAATCGTGTCTTGTGTATGTTTTTGTGTGCATGGATGAGCCAACCACAAGACAAACAGGCCTATTTATTTCCACATAACTCATAACTGAGCTGCTGCAGAGGTTTCCATTCTCGTGTAACCGCCACTTCTTTCAATTTCTTCATTTCTATGCTTTTTTTTTTACTGTCTGGTATGGAAGCCCGTTTCCCCTACTGAATAAAAAATTTGCAAAAAAGGTAACCGTGACTTTGATATCATCATTGTGACTTTTTTTCTCACAATTGTGAGTTTATATCTCGCAATTCTGAACAAGCAACTGTATGGATGTACGGTCAGATTAAAGTCAGATTTGTAAAGTCAGATTTTTCAGATAAATTCTGAGAAAAAAAAAGTCCTCAGAACTGGACTTCGAGAATTTAATTCCTCAGAATTGGATTTTGAGTTTCTCACAATTATGAGAAAAGTCAGAATTATGAGATATAAACTCGCAATTGCGAGTAAAAAGTCAGAATTGTAAGATATACAACTCCCCATTATGAGTTAATATCTCACAATTTCATGAAAAAGTCAATATTGTGAGAAAAAATTCTGAATTGTGAGAAAACAATCTGATTTGCAAGATATAAACTTGTAATTGTGAATCAAAAAGCCAAAATTTGGAGAAAAAGTCAATTGCAAGAAAAAATTCTGAATTGTGAGACAAACTCACAATTGTTGGATAGTCGGAAACTGCAATAAAAAAGTCATAATCGTGAGATGTATGACTCTCAGTTTTGAGATTTGATCTCATGATTCTCACAATTGAAAATGTCATAATTTCAAGATAAAAACTTGCCTTTGCAAGAAAAAAAAGGCATAATTGGGAGTCACAGTTAACCGTTTTTTTTTATTCAGTGGCGGAATCGGGATTCCTAGTCTGGGACACATGCGAGGCTCTCGTTTCACAGAGACATATTCTCTGTCATGCTGTAAAAGGATTTGTTTTTGTGCTCATTTGGTTCCTGCTATCTCAAAAGGGTAATTTCAGACGAGGAAAGTCTGGAAGAGGATGAGTTGCCAATTGAGTTTGGCTGGAATCAAATTAAGACTTGGACACTTTGGCTAATTGCAAATTACAAAACCTGGAGCATGTGTAGAGAGCTCAAGTGGGACTTGAGTCCTCCTACCATTTTTTATTCATCATTAGTTCAAAGAAACAAGCCAAGAAATCTCATGAATGATTGGCATCTCCCAATGCAACGAGATGCGTGCATTAAATCCAGACATGGATGCCTGTGAAGTGACTTGTAGAACTTGTGCACTGAATAATGTATAATTATTCAGACAGGAATATCTACAGATCTAGGCAAACATAAAAATGTCATTGTCTTTACTGAATGAAGAGAATACCAAAGAGAGCACTGTACCTAAATAAGAAACGTGTCTAAGGTAACGTTGAACCTGTTTCCTTGCATTCTGAAGTAACCGAGATAATCATATTAATTTCAGGTGCGTTAAGCAGATCTCTTTTCTTACTGCCGAGCAGTTCAGACATTATGACACATAATAAAATGGCAGGAAATCTCAAATAATTCACCCAGAAATTAAGATTGTGTGTTTACTAAAGAATCTAGATGCAATATATATATATATATATATATATATATAGTGGGGGGGGGGGGTAAATTAATTGATCCCCTGCTGATATTGTACGTTTGCCACTGACAAAGAAAAAAACAGTCTATAATTTAATGGTAGGTTTATTTGAACAGTGAAAGACAGAATCACAATAAACAATTATATAATATAATATAATATAATGTAATAATATAATATAAAAAATTATACATTGATTTGCATTTTAATGAGTGAAATAAGTATTTGATCCCCTATCAATGAGCAATATTTCTGGCTCCCAGGTGTATTTTATACAGGTAAGGAGCTGAGATTAGGAGCACTCTCTTAAAGGGAGTCGCAGCTTGTTACCTGTATAAAAGACACCTGTCCACAGAAGCAATCAATCAATCAGATTACAAACTCTCCACCATGACCGAGACCAAAGAGCTATCCAAGGATGTCAGGGACAGGTTTGTAGACCTACACAAGGCTGGAACGGGCTACAAGACCATCGCCAAGCAGCTTGGTGAGAAGGTGACCACAGTTGCTGCGATTATTCGCAAATGGAAGAGAAACAATATAACTGTCAATCTCCCTCGGATCTGGGGCTCCATGCAAGATCTCACCTCGAGAGTTTCAGTGATCATGAGAACGGTGAGGAATCAGCCCAGAACTACACGGGAGGATCTTGTCAATGATCTCAAGGCAGCTGGGACCATAGTCACCAAGAAAACAATTGGTAACACACTACCCCATGAAGGACTGAAATCCTGCAGCGCCCACAAGGTCCCCCTGCTAAAGAAAGCACATGTACAGGCCCGTCTGAAGTTTGCCAATGATTCGATGTACCGTCAGGACCAGGGCATTAGAAATGGGTCATGGATGGGTATTCCAGCATGACAATGACCCAAAACACACGGCCAAGGCAACACAGGAGTGGCTCAAGAAGAAGCACATTAAGTTCCTGGAGTGGCCTAGCCAGTCTCCAGACCTTCATCCCATAGAAAATCTGTGGAGGGAGCTGAAGGTTCGTCAGCCTCGAAACCTTAATGACTTGGAGAGGATCTGCAAAGAGGAGTGGGACAAAATCCCTCCTGAGATGTGTGCAAACCTGTGACCAACTACAAGAAACGTCTGACCTCTGTGATTGCCAACAAGGGTTTTGCCCCAAGTACTAAGTCATGTTTTGCGAAGGGGTCAAATAGTTATTTTACTCATTAAAATGCAAATCAATTAATACATTTTTTTAAATACGTTTTTTCTGGATTTTTTTATTGTTATTCTGTCTCTCACTGTTCAAATAAACATACCATTAAAATTATAGACTGATATTTTCTTTGTCAGTGGCAAACGTAAAATATCAGCAGGGGATCTTTTTTTCCCACTGGATATATATATATATATATATATATATTCCTGCTCCATTGTGTTCGAAGAAGAGTATAACCTGAATGCCATAAAAGCGTCTGCTATATATATATATAGAATTTATTTATTTATTTTTCACAGCTGACAAGCTACGGACAATCAAGAAGAGCACCAACTATAGACAACTCTTTTAACGCCATATGAGAGATTTGTGCGAGGAACCTAAAGCAACAAGCACAAATTAGATTCCAGCGAGGCTCTGCAAAACTCAGAATTGAAGACTTGCTTCCCTTTCTCAAAATATTAGCTCAAAATATTAATTATACATCATTCATGGACCTTTTATGTTTTATTTTTTCAGAAACTTTTTTGTTCATCATTTTTTAAATGTTAGAACTTATTTTAGCATGTTTACAGAACATTCAAAAATAGCATTCCCATAATGTTTGCAAAATGATCAAATGGAATGCTTCCTTGCTATTTGCATAACCAATAAAAAATGTATGTACAAACATTTTGAACATTCAGAGAACATTTAGAAATAAAGACTTCACAACTGAAATACTAAACATACATGTTTTTGTAAGCTGGAAACAAGGTTTGTCAAGCTAAAATTCAAAGCTTGTCTTGACTTTTATCTTGCTTTTATAGTCAAATAAGTTCAGTTTTACTTTTACACATTTCTGCATCCTGTTTAAGATTCAGGAAGAGAACTGGGATTTATTATGTATTCTCAACTCCGTTCTAAATGGATTTCAGAGTTTTGGCAGAGAGGTAGATTATCTGCGAGTGGCGACTTAAAGTCCAAATGGACAACTTTTGCTGAAATGGAATGAAATTGGTTTGCTTTATCACTGAAAATGGCTAACTGCTGAATGATTTGTTTCTCTGAAAGTCATACCAGATAATACTTACCATTTACATGGTAAATTAATAACTTACAACACGATCTGATGTATGCGAGAGAAGCTGACTGTGACCCCAAAGACTCAAAGCGCCAGGGGTGTTTGAATGAGAAAATCCTTGAACATAAGAAGGAATGTCACACTTCGGGAAGATGAGAAAGGCATTAAGGAAACAAAGAAGTTTAACAACCCTGACAAAACCAAACCTGCCACTGTGACGTTTCAGCTGGAAGATGGACAGTGGTGGAATCTGAGGTCTTGTGATGTTTATCAAGCTTCATCCAGCCTTCATCCTGGACCCATCCCCACGACCCTTTCCCTCCTGCCATAATGCAATTTCTCCAAAAGTAGCTCCTGAACAACGCTGGCCAGCTAATCTCACCATATGGACGGACTGATAGACGCTAAGTGGCTTGCTCAAACCTTTCTGACAAAATCATAATTGTAATTTATGACTCTGAACCAGCTGCTTCGCATCCTTTTTTGTCTCACGATGGATACGAGATTGCGTATCACGTTTCCCGGCCATCTCCTTCCTAATCAAATCGCAGGAATGGTTCCCCCAACTTTCACGACAGGCTTGGACTCTTTGAGCATTCGATGCAGTAATGCTTTTAATTGAACTAAGAAGGGGCTCGTGGCTGGACCAAGAGGCCCTGCTAATGAAAGTTTATGTGACGTGTTGAAAGCATTGCCCCATTAGTGGGCCGATGGCAAACCCTTACTCGGGTTTGTGGACGTCATAAAGCAAAGGAACAATAGGAGAACATCTGCTCCTCAAGCCTCCTAAAGGTCTCCGACTCAACAGCCTATTGTCTAAACACCTGTGTGGACGTTTGAGTTTGTAAAGACTTAACTTAGTTATAGAGTTTCCATACAGAGACAGTGATGTAAATAGGGCACTTTGAAATCCAGTTTATTTCCCCATTTTGTCTTTCATTCATTCATTCATTCATTCATTCATTCATTCATTCATTCATTCATTCATTCATTCATTCATTCATTCATTCATTCATTCATCCATTCCATTTCCATTTTCCCCATTTTAATTGTTCCGGACTCTCTTTTAATGAGTAAATAAAATGTATTAGTTACAAAGCATTTTTTCAGGGCCCTGTGAAATATGTTTTATTTTTTTCTCAAATTTCCATCTATCCTCCATAGGGCCCATCTATATCCCCATCCATATCCATCCATCCATCATCCATCCATCCATCCATCCATCCATCCATCCATCCATGTCTTTATTATTTTGTGATAAAGTGTTAAATGCCATGTATTAGATTCCATTCTGGTAGGACAAGGTTATTTTACTGAATTTAAAATAAACCCTTATTAAATAAATAACAACAGTTTACTGTTAAAATTAAAACATGAAATGTGTCTAATATTCCTTAAAAATAAAGTTTTAATAATAGTTGTATTATTATTAATAGTAGTAAGATGTTCATTCTACTTTACAATAGATATTTCTGTCACAATTTCCTCAAGTTAAACCAAACTTTTATTTTGACGTGTTGCTATGAAGAGTTTTGTTAGTGTGTGTGTGTGTGTGTGTGTGTGTGTGTGTGTGTGTGTGTGTGTGTGTGTGTGTGTGTGTGCCTGTGTGCTGTGTGTGTGTGTGTGTGCTGTGTGTGTGTGTGTGTGTGTGTGTGTGTGTGTGTGTGTGCGTGTGTGTGTGTGTGTGCGTGTGTGTGTGTGTGTGTGGTGTGTATGATACGGCTGTAGTTTTTCTCAGATAAAACTGTAAACTGCTTATGAAGGGACACTCAGAGCAGTTCTGGAGATATGATTCATGTGTTTACGTCCTCATGCGTGCTTAAGTAGGTGAAACCACACATTTGTGCCATTTTCACAGAGACACGCAGAACATGCAGGATTCATATTAAAATAGCATTTCTGCAGTTTGATATTCACTAAATGAATGAATGATGAATGATGCATTTATACAGCGCTTTATTGTGTATTGCTGTACACCAAAAGCGCTTTACAATCATGTGAGGGGGGGGGGTCTCACCTCAAACACCACCAGACACAGACACTTGTCCACATCACCATTTGATTTAAGTTTACTGACTTACTTTTGACATCCGTGATATTCCGCATTATACAGAAAATTAAATTTTATGACTGGATTTTGCGTTTCCGTCTGCGTTTTCCTCTTACTGGAAACCATAGGGCCCTATGTAAATACATGCACTCTTTATTTGTAAGTAGCAAACAGAAAATGACAGAGTTCATGACTGTGTACAAACACCAGAAAGTGTCGGCATGCCAGTGTCAGTTTTGCTATAACACCTTAGCTGTTCATCAAGCCGCTAGTGGCAGTGATGTGTACCTGTCACCCGCGTGTCTATTAATATCTAGCATGTGTTGCGTGCGACTATCTGCTGTTGGAACGAAAGCTGAGGTGTCATCTAGTGAAAGACAGTCACTCTATCTCTTGGTACCGGCCCAGTTTCACATAGCTCCTCAAACAAGATTAGCATTTGTTAGCGGTGTATTTATACCGAGTGTCAGCCGGCTAAACCCATAACCCCGCGCTTCTGCTCTGTGGGGAGGCTGGAATTTGAACACCTGTGTAACTACAAGGACAGAGCTGAAACCCATTCAGTCAAAATAGCTTATCGCTAATTCCAAGCAGGACGCTTCAAAGACATCTAGAGTCACCGATTGACAGTTAGCACATATTTATACACTGAGGTCTGGACCATCACGACGGCTTCAGAGTTCACTAAAGAACGGTTTCTGGCAGTCAGTCAGTTAAAGGAACAGTTCCCTCGTTAGACTTTGATTGAAAATGCAAACATGCTTTCTGAAATAGTACAAACTAATTTGTTTATGTTGTTTTAAGCATAAATCCAAGTGCAACTTAAGTTTAAAACACCCCTCAAAAAATGTAAGTTAATTTACTATTTTATATAGTATTATTTATATACTAATATTTTGAAGTAGTTTTTATTTTTAGATGTTTAGTTTTCATTTTAATTCTAGTTAGTCTTAATTTTATTATGTGCTTTCATAATTCTATTATTAGTTTTTAAATATTTATATTTAGCTTTGTTTTATATTTAATCAAGTTTTAACTAGTAATTTTATCACTTCAAATTCAGCTTATTTTATTTCAGCTAGTTGTCAAATCAACTTTGTAATTGGAATATTTATATTTTATTGTATTTCAGCTTTAGTTTTGTTACCAATACCAGCCAATGAGAACCATATGACTTGCTTGTACATTTTAAACAATGTCCCGATCACCGTCGTCCATGAAATATCAATGAATGTGAACTGGAGAGTTTGAGCTTCAGAAGAGCTGCAAAAGCAGCATGAAATATCATAAAAGTGATCAATAGACTTCTATGCCATATTCCAAGTCTTCTTAAGTCATTTGATAGCCTAACAGGGCAAACTCTAATATGCTACTTGCTGACAGTCTTTATTAATTAACCTGGAGAATCACTGGATCCAGAAGAACTCATTCATGACTGGATCTCTCAGACCACCGGGATATGAGCTGAGCTCTGGTGTGATAATGAAGTTAACATCAAACCCAGGTAACACATTTAGATTATGAAAATGTTGTGCACGTTATTTTGAAATGTGTCTAAACGGTTTAAATATCCAGTTTAATTTTCATGATTATAACATGATTTAAAGGTAACAAAAATGATTCTTATATGTTCTACTATATTTTCACCCAAAATATATTATTTGATCTTTTATTTTTAATACTCTAAGACAGTGCTTCCCAGCTAACACACCTGATTCCACTCATCACCTCGTTAGTAGAGACAACTAAATTGGGTGTGTCTGATTAGGGAGACATACAAAATGTGCAGGACAGGGAGTCCTCCAGGACAGGTTTGGGAAGCACTGCTCTAAGAGCTTTAAAATGTCCACATTTATTGTTGTGATTGGAACATTATTTAAAATTTACAGAGACATTTGAACTATATTCTAACTTTATTTTCACTCATTTTAAGTCATTTGAACATGTTTCATCCAATAAATATTACTTTAAGAATGTGTTGTCCTATTATACTGTATAACTTTGAACAACACTAGTGAAAGTTTGAGGACATTCCCTGTTATTTGGCACAGAGGTCAAGTCACCTTTATTTATATAGCGCTTTTAACAAGACAGATTGTGTCAAAGCAACTGCACAATATCAAAATAGTGTATCACTAATGTAAAATGACAAGATTAAACGCCCATTTTTGAGTTAAAGGCGTTTCAGTTATTGAATTCAGTGATGGCATCGTCCAGCTCAGTTCAGTTTAGATAGTATCTGTGCAATCAAGTCGGCGATATCGCTGGAAATTAAGTATAATTATGAGACTGATATAAGAAGCCTTAGAGTAACTGAACACACAGTTTTCATTGATCAAGACTGGTTATACTGGTTATACTGAATTAACCAAATTTTGCCATAAGTTAATTATATTGAGTTTCTACAATATAAATCTATTTTAGAAACTTAATTTAATGTGAAGTTGCTTTGCAACGATTGTATCATAAGAAGCGCTATACAAATAATCTTGAAGTTTTAAGTCAGAGGTTTGACATACTGTCATTTTTCTGACCATAAACAATGTTGTCTGCTGTGAATTTCAAGTGAGTACACATGTAAAGCTGTAACTTTTTAAAAGCTTCCTTCTTTCCTCTTCTCTAATGACAAAGTTAGCACAGCTCGAGTGCAGTTTTTCTAGACAGGGCATTACGTTTACAAGCCATATTTAAGTTTAAAAGCCTGAAGTAAATTAAAGTGACCTCACACACTCAAGCTAAGTTCGTTTTTTGCAGACACTGCTGCCACAGTAAATCAGGTTTATGTTTCTGAATCCATCACCTGCTTTGCTTTACGCAAAACAAGCCTCATATTACAGAAGCACTGCAGAGGCCAGCGGCGTTTACTGTCCTTGGCACTCGTGAGGGAACATCATTGTTCTAATACCTGTGAGTGTATAATATATGAAAACACACAGGCCATCATGCACGGTGTGTCTGGAGAGCACAGACTGCAGACCACTTTCTGAGGATGTCTATCTCTTATCATGTGTTTCATATTAAAATCAGACCCGAGGGCTGTCAGAATCGCAGTATTGGAAACAGAGACGGTTTATTATTATCTCTTTGTTGGAAAGCTAATTCAGGCTGCTTAAAAAGAGACGCAAGGCTTGTGTAGGCTGATACAAGCCTACATCTCTTCATCGACAGATCTCGGGATAGTGATGACATGAGAAATATACCATGAGACTGAATTATAACCTTATTCATACCAGTGTGGTGTAAAATTCAGAACTGAAATAAATAAAATATTACTCTTATTGACTATATAAATCTGCTTATCAAGTACATTTCTCTTTAATACATTACATTAGTAAAGTTAAATTAGCCTTTTCCGCTCCTAGGCTGCATTTATTTGATGAAAAATACAGTAAAATAGTACAATTTTGAAATATTATATGTTAATATCTGTTGAAATGTAATTTATTTATGTGATCAAAGCTGTATTTTCAGCATCATTACTCCAGTCTTCAGTGTCACATGATCTTCAGAAATCATAATAATATCAAGAAAAAGTTCTGATTATTATCAATGTTGAAAACAGTCGTGCTGCACAATATTTTTGATGAATATAAAATTCACTTTTAATCAATTTTATGCATCCTTGCTGAATAAAAAAAGGTGTAGAAACAAGTATCACTCTTAAATTGCTATTTTATTTTAATGAATTAATTATATTTGTGTCTTTTTTTACAGGGTATAATTGAATATATATAAATTAGTATTATATTGAATAATAATGTACGTAAATGAAATACACTTATCTATAGGTGGCATTTGAAACAATGACCTTATGTATTGTATCCTATGTATGTTTGAATGAGTAACAAATATAGTAATATAGATCATTTAAAGAATAGCATGGTGCTACCGTGGCAGATGTTTAAAAGGGGAGGATCGTTCTCATTAACACCGAGTAACTCTGCTGATCTGTAGTGTGTCAAGTGAGGTCTGTTTCACATGTTTTGGCTCAAGTTTTGTTTTTAGCATTAGTATGTGCACCTGTCTGAACACACCACTTCCTCGCTGCTCTCCAGATGTTTTATCAATTCCATATTTGATGCATGTGTTTTCCAGCCCTTATTATACTTTTTCCTTTAGCGTGTAACACTTTCAAACCCGGCCAGCTCTCACACTCACTCTATAGCAGAGTAACGTCAGACGTCCCAGAGAGAGAAGGCGGTTTACGGCCGTAATTATGAGATGAAGCATCGAGCAATGTGAGAAGAACTAGAATGAACTCAATCACCTCATACCTGAAGCAACAGAGGTTTGAGAGGAACAATAACATGCGGATCATTTAAACTCGCAGTAATCACGGTAAGCATGACTAATTCTGGTGCTCATCATGAACTCAATAAACGGTACAGGGATTATTTCAGATGGTAATAACATGGTACTAGGTATATATGAAATGTTTTTCTTGTGAACCTGAAAAAATAAAGAATTGAGATAATTATAGATATGCAGCTGAAATGAAAAAAAATACAAAGGAGAAAATGTACGTGTCACATGTGAAAGGTTAATCACTAGTTTTTTGTGCACTTTTTTCATTTTTCCACTGTACATGACATGCCAAAAATGTGGAGGACCATTAAGACCACTCCAGTCCAGCAGGTGTCCGTGTAACCAGACATGACATGACTGCAGAGGTTCAGGGTCTCGTGTGTGAGCCGCTGGTCTGGTATTAACTTCTCTCTCACTAATCTCACAGATCTGCTGAAGGACTTCAGATGACATATTTCACTGATAATTTAGAGTTTTAATTCACATAATACTCCAGTGAGATTATGTCTGTACACTGGTATTTTTGTTTGATTGTATTTCATCTGTTCCTGTAAGATTAGGAGAGAAAGCATGGCGTAGATCTCTGACTCATTGATCTGTGCTGCTCGTGTGAGGGATGCACGTTCACATCTGTGCCGCTTTTGCCCTTCATTTCTGTCAGTCTTGTCTACACTTATCTAGATGAAAACCGCTTGAAGAATAGCAAAGAAACAAAACTTTAAAGAATGGAATTTTACAAATGGGTTAAAACTGTATATGGGCTTCAAAATAGAACAAAAATGTACAAACAAACAAATAAATAAACAAACAAATATTGTTTTATACAACGATATTAATAAGAAATACATATATTTAAGTATTACACATATGTGACAACTTGCCCTGGCCTGAGCAGATATTTATAACAAATATCATTCTCAAATTAAAAATAAATAAATTAAATATGAATAAATAAATACATTCAAATAATATAATAAAGGAATAAAAGGTCACTTAATTGTTCTTTTGTTATACTTAAAACAAATGTTTTACTTTTAAGGTAAATTATAATCATTAATATATGAAAATAAAATAATATTTTGTCATACTTTAAAGCAGTACACTTATTTTGAGGTGTTGACTAACTAGTCAAAGCACATGTAAAATACTATTATAATTATAAATGTATGTGTTATTTGATATTACATTTAACGTTAATATAAATTAAATGTACTAAGCAAAAACAGCTTTGTTTCATTTTATATATATATATATATATATTAAAAAAATACAGAAAAAAATGGCAGAAATGGCATTACAGTGCAAATATACAGTATTAGTTTAGCATGAATGCTTGTTTTTACATTTAACACTGCACTTTAATCATATTTAGACAATATAAATACATTCAGAAATTACATCTGTAATCATGTCCTACTTAAGTGGGTCATAACACACACACACGCACACACACACGCGCACACACACACACACACACACACACACACAGACACACACAGTTCAGCTAATTGCATTTAATATGCATTTAAACTATAATATATTTAATTGTTTGCAATTAACATACAATAAAATGTCCAAGAACATCACATTCAGTTCATACTTAAGTGTATTGTTTCTGTATTAAGTTCTCTTTTTTTAATGTATTCTAAAAATGTAATTCCTATTTACAAGGGGCAAAAAGTCCTTATAACATTTGTTAAATATTGTAAACATTTGTTTTAACGTGTTAAATTAATAATGCTAATAAAAATAAAAATAATAACAATAATAATAATTATTCCCTCTGTAAGCCGTTATGATATTCTGACAGAGTCTGCTTTAATAAATGATCCGAGTCCTCAGCTGTTTCTTTAGGTGTATTAATGAGTTGTCTTGGTGACGCTGTAGAGGTCAGAGCTGATTGTCTGTGTGGAGAGGCATCTTCAGATGAGCACAGATGATTACTGCCATGTTTTCTGTGTTGTCCTGTGCTCTCGAATCATCCTCCTCTCTGCCTCTCTTGGCCGTGTCGGTGTAATTGGCTGTGGTCTTGAACATACAGCACAGACGGCCTAATTATCCCATCCCTAGCTTGGACCACGTGTCCCTTTACCGAACCTCTTACAGTCGCTCCATGAACGTGACCCCCTTGTATGAATTAGAAATGGGTGATGTCCTTGTGTTTTGTGCTGTATTATGTTGAGAAATGGAGGAGAAACTCTAAACTAGCGATGTTGTAGTCTGTGGGCTGTTTGGACAGATTGGTGTTGAGGAAGCCTTGTGTTATATTGCAGGTTTTATTTGTAATCAGTTTGTGGTCATAACTAGATTATGATCCAATGCAAAAGACAAAGTTCTCCAATTATTTAGTTCATTTAAACCTGCCCCTTTCTTAAAGTGGACCTCAAGATTTACATCCATCCAATCAACAACCGATGGACAGAACAACAGCCCCCCCTCGATAATCTATTATATGTCACATGATGTAAGAAAATATGTGGCACTACTTTGGTTAAGATTGTGATTTTTGTAGGAGTATAGACAAAAGATGTGTTTTTGCATTCAAAAATAGCTGGACAAAACATAACAGGCATTTTTCAAAGTTAAAACTATTTAGAACTTGATATGTTTTTAGTTTTTTTAAACCTTAAAACTCGAAAGATGCTGGAAAACAACGAGACACAATGAATAAAGATGTCAGTCTGCATGTGTACAGTACATATTTATTATAGTTAATACAAATACATCTGTAAAAACACATTTTATTACATTAAAATAAATGGTATTTGAAAATACATAAATAGATAAAATAATAATAAAACATAAAAATTAACTTATTTCAGCTACTTGCAAGGCAATAGATTTCATTTTATTTTATTTTAACTTGATGTAAAATAAGTAGAGCTGTCAAATTATTAATCGCAATTAATCACGTCCAAAATATGCATGTTTACATAATATATGTGTGTGTGTTGTGTATAATTATTATGAATATAATGCAAATAATTTCTAAATATATGTTGCATGTGTGTGTCTTTAAATATACATAATAAATATGCACAGTACACACATATATTATGTAAACCATTTTTTTTATTTTGGATGCGATTAATCATTCGACAGCACTAAAAATAACTATAATAATAATAATGGTATATACAAAAAAGTAAAAATGACAAACACAACAGATTTCATAAAAATTCAAAATTACAAAAATAAAATAAGTTCAACATATTAATATCAATTATAATAGCATATCAATTATACTGAAATAACACTGGCACATTGACAATGATAAAAAAGCTATTATAAAAACACTGGAGTGTGATGATTGTTTTACAATTAATTTCCGAAGGCATTGCTAACTGTTGGTTACTGATAGTATGTTAAGAAGCCTTTACACAAGAAGTTGCTGTCAATTATATCTAAATTCAATCTTTAATCTCCTGCCGGTAAAATAATTAAGGTTGAAAAACGAACAAATTATGTATTACTACATCCTACCCCATTCCAGCCGGAAACACAGCTGGCGTCTGATTCTCTCGTTGACTTCATATTGAGTGTTTGTTTCAGTGATAAGCACTCATCCAGACCTCACAAGCATGTCCAGTTGGAGTGATTTGGAGGGACACAGCTGGTCTCCGCACCTGCAGACACTGACCGACCGTGTCCCTCTCTCAAAGCCACGAGCCTGGCATCTGCTTGGCAAAAGATTTCTCTGCTGGAGAGACGATGACCCCCGCAGCACTGGGTGAGCACGGTCTCACATGCAAGCAAAGTCAAAATGAATGTAGAATCTCGAGGCCGTGTCTGTATTCATAAGATTGTGATGTCTTTGTGAGGTTTGTGTACATGTTTAACCTCCTATAACTCATGAGAGTGAGTCACAGATCGTGGCTACCTATGATTGAACTGGTGAAGTGTGTATTTTGAAATACATAATTATTTATTCTACACTTGATTAATTTTATAAGCAAGCCATAGGTTTATTTCTCCAAACATTGTGACTTAGTGGTGCTATGAAAGCTTATTCTGTTTGTTTGACCCAGCAACAGCTCAACCAATGGTGTGAGTTTGGGGGCGGGGCTATCTGTGTTTCTGACCAACAGAAGACAGGGGGAGTGTTCAGGAAACCTGTTTGAAAACAAGCAAGTTCTTAAAGGCACAGTTCACCCAAAAAGTGTAATTCTGTAGTCATATATTCTTCTTTTATGTTTCTCCAAAGATAGTCTCACAGGAACTAGCTATTTAATGTGTGTTGTCAAGACCTGCTAAGTGTGGTAGACCACCTTAGCAACAACATGGTACAGAAAAACACATGTGTGTGATGAAAACATTATAGAAAACAGACACATCACACCGTTAGGAATAGGTTGAAAAGATTACTGGATGATATCATTATCGTGAGGAATAAATTGCTTTCTCGGCCAGAGCTTTTGCACAGTTTTTTCTCACCTTACAGAAAGCATGGTTTTCTCTAAAACCCATTCAATTATTAGAATCTGAATGTCCGCTTTGACATGACAGAGTGAGATTTCTAATTATAATAGGACAAGGTTATACATTTGAATATTAAGCGAAGACTTTTATATTAAATCAAGCTGAATTTCATGTGTTTCTGACTGATTCTTCATTATTATCAGTGTTCAGATTCAACCAGCATTCAGGAAGTGTTATAGATGATGGACTGGTAAAACATCTTAATGAAGGTTTTGTTTCTTACAAACACACAGCTTTTGTCTTCTCGAGATAAAGCTTGATCTGTGCAGATTTCTCTCTTGATTCAGACCAGACCACTTTCACTGGAGGAAGCGTTATAATGGATTATGGACTTGTATTTTGGTTAAAAACGATCTTAATGATGAATTTGTTTCAGCTTTTGTCTTCTACAGATGTTAACTGATGGACTGTGGATTATTGTGATGTTTTATCAGACTCTCAATCTGACGGCACCCATTCACTGCAGAGCATCCATTGATGAGACAGTGATGCAATCACACATTTCTAAAAATCTGATGACTCATCTTGGAAGGATAAGTACATTTTAATCATGTATTTATTTATTTGTGGGGGTGGTGAACTATTCCTTTTAAAAACTTTAAAAAGACAATGACCGTCTGGTCCAAACACTTTGAAAAGCCCACAAAGACTCCACAGGATATCTAACGTATAATTACGATTGGAGCTTGAGTAAAATAATAATTTACATTCCATTTGAAATGTCACATTTAAAAGGAGATTATGAAACAATTAGGTGTATTTAAAACTTTTTGGAAATTGTGACACATCTGGATTCAAACCTGCATCACCCATATGAGTTTCAAGACTCAATAGAAAGCACAAACGATACCGCTCAGCTGACGGGCTTCTGATGGCTGTATCAGCCCGTTCTTTCAGCAAGAGCTCAGCTGGAGGTTTTCAATGGATTTCCTGTTGGGGGTTCATTGCGTGCTTGCTTGAAGATGTGAGCGGGTGGGATGGTAATGGAGTGGAACTTAAAACAATCTCACAAAACAACCCAAGATGAAGGGAACGGGGTAAAGAAGTAGCAGTGCAAAGCAGGTATTGAGTCTTTCCTCGACAATGACTGGCTTTCATGCGTAGCAAGCATGTTACCTCAACCCAAAATGAAAAATAACTCAATAAAGTTACATAACAAAGCAAAAAAATGTCCTGCACATAAATTGTCTAATGCAAAACTAGCATTAAATGAACCTTTTAGAGACATGTGTAACGAATATTAGCATGCCATTTGTCAGAATTATGTTTTATACGTTTTTGAAGGCAAGTGCAATAGACGATTGCTGTCCGTATAACGTCGGCCCAGTCTGGAGTGTTAGCTGACTTGTGAAGTAATTGCCCCAATTTGGTCCAAACCCATAATGTTTTTACAGTGCTAGAACTACTTAAGGGACCTTGCTTTGGATCTTGTGGCCGTTTAGCTCAAAAAGAGAGTTTTTCGGTTAATGGAATGTCCTTGTGCTGTTGAAATTGCATTCTATGCATTTTTAATTGTTTTGAATTAATCATTAAGAGTGTCCACTCAAAAGCCACTAAAGAGAGACTCCATTGCGTCTATACCGTAAAATGCATTATGGCATATTAATTAGCAAATGTGTTTTGCATTGTTCCTCAATAGCTCACTTTAATATCACTGGCTGTAAAGGGGTCGAAGATACTTAGTTACCAGCCCTTTCCATTTCTGCAATTGGCCGTAAATGCTTTAAATAATGCACAAGGGCGGCACATGGCCATTGTGGAAATTCTTGAAATAACAGTGGGCAGGTGGGTTGGAGTGTATGGTCCAAAAACTGTGTTGTGTAGAAATGTTGGGCAACAAATCCAGCCAAAGTCACAGTCATAGTCAGTCGATAGGCTCCAGAGAGAGTCCAGCGCTGGCAGAGAGCTACAAACACACATGATAAGTTGAAAGTGCATAAAATATTTGTTGTTTTGAGAGGCTGGAATTTCAGCTACTTGTTTTTTGTGCCAGATTCACTGTTGAATTTATGAAAAAACTAGCTGCTGCTATCAAAACAAAGCTTCATGTGTGCAAACAGCCACTCACAAGAGGAAAACTTGGTAAACTAATACTTTTTCTAAGAGAAAATTATACTAGTATGCTAGTGTGAATTCAGCTTTCAATATTAACATCTAAACAAACTTCTGATTTGTCCTTATTACTGGAAAAAACTACATGTATTCAGACACCTTCAACATTTCTCACATTACCACGGTTTGTTCGCTATAGTTTAGATTAGAACATGGTAATAAAATATGACAAAAACTCAGAGTTAAACTTTGTCAGTATAAATTCATCTTGATAATGTCAGATAACTTTGATAGAAAGGTATGTAATTATGCTGAAAAGTACACAATTAGATCAAACCAATTTAGCTCAACCAATTTCCAAGCAATGCTTCATTTTGTTCAGTCTGTAAAAAGGTTGCATTAGCAAATAAATAAAAACACTTCAGCGAAACATGGTCAAGTCAAAGTGTCTCAATATTTTGTTGGTCCCAAATTATTGTTATCAATTTTACTGGAAGTCAACTGTATGAAGAATTTGTGGGTGAATATGTCACAGTTTATTTTGCTATCCTCACTTACATAAATTAACTATAGTGTCCTATAGTTTCACTAGTAAAAAGATAACCAAAATTATATCTGGGGTCTGAATCATTTTTGGTTTGACTTTAAATGAAATCAAGCATATTGTATTGTGGGATACACTATACTGTACAGTTTTCAGTATTGCATATTGCTTATCTTAGCAGATATAATAGGCCAACCATGTATTCTATGCATACAGAACGTTTTCATACTGTCAAGTCTATACTCTATACTACAGCAATAGTATCCAATGACTTGTTCTTAAACACTAAACATTGCTTAATTTCAAATTATTAATCTGTCACATATAAACTGTGTTTAGTTTTTAGATGGGTTGATTGATTATTTGTGCACCTGGGCTCTGTGAGCAGCTGTGTGTGTACAGGTGTAAGAGGATCAGTGTGTGTGTGTGTGTGTGTGTGTGTGTGTGTGTGTGTGTGTGTGTGTGTGTGTGTGTGTGTGTGTGTGTGTGTGTGTGTGTGTGTGTGTGTGTGTGTGTGTGTGTGTGTGTGTGTGTGTGTGTGTGTGTGTGTGCAAAGCTTTTTGGGTTTCCTGCTGTTGAAAGACTTTCATACAGATGAAAATGAATCAGACATTTGATCATAAAAATGACCTTTCTCCAGGTAATCTCTAATCACACCTTCTCAGTGCCACAGGATGAAGAGTTCTGTAATAAAATCATTTAAATGGGGCCATGGTGCGTTATATAGTGGTAACATTTGACAGAATCAAAAGTTTGCACAATGATTTTGGACATGGTGCCACACACTAATTGGAAAAAATAAATACATATTTTAAATAAATATTTCAAGATGCTGTCTAATCAGCGTCTTATTACGCTGTGAGGTGGATGGATTATCTCGGCAAAGGAGAAGTGTTCACTAACACAGATTTAGACAGATTTGTGAACAATATTTGAGAGAAATAGGCTTTTGTGTGCATAGAAAAAGTCTTAGATCTTTGAGTTCAGCTCTTGAAAAATGGGGGCAAAAACAAAAGTGTTGCGTTTATAATTTTGTTCAGCATATATATATATATATATATATATATATATATATATATATATATATAGTTTTTATGGGGCTGAACTCTGATTTAAATATATATATAAATAATAAAAATAAATAATAAATATACAATGCTAATAATAATATAAAATATGCTTTTGTATATGTATACTATACCTATAACCACCGTAATAATGCAGGTGATAAAACAGATACATAACCAATTAATAGCCTTTAACATTACATTTACATTTATGCATTTAGCAGACGCTTTTATCCAAAAGCGACTTACAGTGCATTCAGGTTATACACTTATTGTCAGTACAGTCTTTTAATGTTAAAATCACACACCCACAAACAAACACACACACACACACACACACACACACACACACACACACACACATGTTGGTTTTTATGGTTTACGGGGTCTCTCCATAGGCGTAATGGTTTTTATACTGTACAAACTGTATGTGCTATCATCCTACACCTAAACCTACCCCTTACAGGAGACTGTGCATTTCTATTTTCCCTCAAAAAAACTCACTCTGTATGATTTATAAGCGTTTTAAATTATGGGGACACTGAAAATGTCCTCATAAATCACCTTCTCCTTGTAATACCTGTCATACCCATGTCATTATACAAATTTGTGTCCTCATAAACCACACACACACGCAACACACACAAACATGCCACACACATACACACACACACACACACACACACACACACACAACACACACACACACACACACACACCACACACACAGTTAATAACATGGAGTTATTTTAAGTACCATGTAAATACCAATGATATACAATATGTTAATGATTCAGTAATTAATTAATATAATAATTAATCATATATTACTGCATTATTTAACGTCATCACTATACTTAGTACAGTGGTTCTCAACCCGCGGCCCGTCACAAATCCAAATGCGGCCCACCACGCTGAACATAATCAAAAAATAACTTTGTTTTACAATTCATTTTAGTTTTTACATTAATTTAAAATGTACTAAACAAATATAAGCTATAATGTTTTTATATAAAATAATTTAATTATAAATAATTTTGTTTTTCATATATTATTTTCAGACATGAGCAGACCTAATTTGTACTCATAATTAATGTTACGCATTTAACGAACATTTATTAGTTCTTACAGTTGTGGCTCTAGATAGAGCGTTGGACGCACTTCGGCAGAATTCAATGAGACCCTCAAATAGTCATGTGTGTTGTTGTGTGTGTGTGTGTGTGTGTGTCAGCAGGTTGGGTTAAATGCAGAGAACACTAGTTCTGTATAATTGAATAAACAATGTTCTGTAAAATTGCATCAGAATGGACAAATTTGTTAAGGGAGAAAACTAAATGTGGAAAATGCCAGCGAAGGAATGCATTCAAACAAGAATAGTCTCAGCATCAGCGGTGAAGAGAGAGCTTACTTTCGGTTTGCCCCCCCCACTCACTTGAAGATGTTCAGGTAAAATGAAACACCCATAGTCTACTATGCAGCAATCATCCTTATTACAGAAATGTGGCAAAACATATCCGGAGAGATTATTACATTTGAAAATGCTTTCCATATTTGGATCAACATAGGCTACATTTGTGAACACACACTTTCTGCAATGCCGCGTGTCACGCTTCCGTGCGCGTCTTACATACTGTAACTTACAATCACAACTTCACTGTGCTGTTACTCATTTCCAGCAGAATTTCACTAAATTGGTCAGTTCCCGACAGCATCAGGTGTTTTATTAATGGTGAGTAGAACTATATTTATTTCAATAAATGTAATTGTTTGGATATCATAATATTTAGGCTATACAATAATATTATAAATCTGGTTGGTTTGTATTGATGACGTAATATGTAAATGACATGCGTGCGGCCCGTGAGACTTGCACTTGGACCATAGTGCGGCCCGGTGGAAAAATAGGTTGAGAACCACTGCCTTAGTACCGCCATAGTAAATCATTTTTGTAAAAGTCTGCTGGTGTTCCAATCTCTTCTCTGACCTACTTCTTCCATTCATCCCCTGAAGACCACCGTCCATGTGCACTTCCTCTCATCTCGTTCCAGCATTACCACGATTTCTCTTTGATGTCACTGGCCAGAGCGTGTGGAAACGTCCCTGTTCATTTGCATTTCCCGTTCTGAGAAGCTGTCAAAGGCCATTAGCTGAGTTTCAGAAGAGCTGGGAGGAATTACCTCACGCTGCTGAGTGTCATGCTTGTCTGGTTCCGGCCCTCATCTCACAACAAGCGCACAATCATGTCCGCTAATAAAAGCAGACAACCCTTGGCAGACCTGGGCCCAAAGCGACGGAATCAATTGATGGTGGCAAGGTCAACATGAAAGCAGCTACTTCCATTTACAAAATGGGGAAAAGAATATGACGGCGCTAACATCATAATAGGGCTATGATAATGTGGCCCAGCCGTTGTCAAATGATAACTGTAAAATTGGGTAGGTTTGGCCTGGTTAGTGTGCGCGGGTCTTGTGTCGCCTTTCAAGGCTGTTTTTCTTGGATCTGGTCTCACATGAAACATAAGTTTGATGAATAAGGTTAAGAAAAAGCACAAAACATCAAATTAATTTAAGTTAGGAGCCAATACCACATCAAACAATGTGGCGTTCTTTCAAATTTAATTTACTTTTCCCACTTAGAACTGGCGGCAGTATTATGACGGATGGCCCGGTTTGGGTTTGAGCGCCACGGCTTTATGGGAGCTCAGTTTATCAGACTCTTGAAGGAATTGCTCTACAGTTACAATATATTAAGCTAAAGCCTGTAAATGAATAGAGGCAATTCAATAGCATATCTATCACTACACTGGAGAACCTGTAATGATACCTGTATTATGAGGCGTGTATTGTCATGATAATTGTCTGGATTCAATTAAGGGAATAATTCCAAACACATGCGGCAATAATTAATACACTTTACTTCTGCCTCGACAGCCACTCAGCAGACAGCTAATCACACGCAAACGTTTAAACACGAGCGTATCCGTGAAGGTGTATCAAACAAAGAGAGCGGAAAAAACACAGAGAGAATATTCTGGTGATTTTCATAAAAACACATCCTGGTCATATTTCACATAAATATAATAGAATAAAAGAAATCAGAAGTGAGAGAAAAAAAATCTGAATTGTGAAATAAAATGTCAAGTTGAATTATTTAATTATGCATTTAAGTTCATTTAAAAATGTCAACAGTTTTGTGTAAATTGTGTGTATACCAGACACAGGAACAGTTTCTGTCCTCCTGTTGCACTGTGGAGCTTCTGTCACTATAACAAATTCCTCGTATGTGTAAACATAACCTGGCCAATAAAGCTCATTCTCATTCTCATTAACCGTCTATAGTTAATGCTGTTTATGCCCAGGTTAAAAAGCATCTTGTTTACACTAAATGCAAATAGTAAAAATATGTTAATCACACAAAGTGGATGAAGGTGAAAAAATAGCCTTAAGGTCATTGCACTGAGTCCGAAAATTTCATATGCGTTTTTCCGTTTTTTCGCATTCGTCATCCTTTCCTATCAAAATGCATGCTACGGATGCGAAAACACAGAAAATCGAACCTGATCCGAATTTTTTTATGACGGACGAAAGTTTCGGAGGCAGTGTGTAAATGTGATTGACACAACGTGAGGCCATATTTATTTTTTAACTTGCGGAAATTTTCGTTTCAGTGTGCAATGACCTTTAAGGTCACAAGGTCGGATATTTACACACAGATCTGACAAAACGTATTTTTCAAACTGTTTTGTTGCTTCTCAAGTGCTTGAGTTTCCTGCAGGAAAGTCGAATATGGTTTATTTCCTTTTTATTTTGAAATATAACCTGAATATACAGTAGATTCTTTGCCTATTCTCCACCTGAGTTCTTGGCAGAAAATTACTATAACAATGTTTAACACTTTATGATAACTGCTAATGATAACTATGAATCATTAGTTAAGCATTATTAAATAGTCAATTAATCCTTTATAAAGCATTGTTCCAACATTAATAGGCATTACTAAGCAGTTTATAAATACAGCTCTAAATGTTTTGTTATTGAGCATATCTATAATGTTTAATCATTTTATTTTCATACTTTATTAATGATCAATTTATCATTTCTAAATTATTACGTTATTTACAAACCACTTATTTAGGAGTTGTCAGTGGTTCATAAGATCATTTAGAAAGTGGAAGTAAATGATTAATAAACTATTTAAATTTACATTTATACATATTATTTACACATGATAATAGTGAAAGTGACGTGACATACAGCCAAGTATGGTGACCCATACTCGGAATTTGTGCTCTGCATTTACCCATCCAAAGTGAACACACACAGCAGTGAACACACACAGCAGTGAACAGCCATTCATGCAGATGGAGGTTCGGTGCCTTGCTCAAGGGCACCTAAGTTGGGGTATTAAGGGTGGAGAGAGTGCTGTACATTTACTCCCCCCACCTACAATCCCTGCCAGCCCAAGATTCAAACTCGCAACCTTTGGATTACGAGTCCGTCTCTCTAACCATTAGGCCACGACTTCTCCGCAACACTTATAGTTGCTCAGTGTGTTAATAAATGCTTTATTAACACACATTCCTGCTGTAATTCATGATTAAGTAGGTAGTTATACTGTTTATACATTATAAGTAGTTGCAATTTAACAACTACCACACTAACTATTAATAAGCCAGATTTAAGCTCATCTAAAGTGAGGGATACAGAACACAGAAATATTGGTAACACTTTATTTTAGGGTCATTATAAAGCATTTACTTAGTGAGATTATTTAAAGGCTCCTTTATCTTCCAAACAGAAAAGTTAAACACAACACAGAGGGATACAGAACACAGAAATATTGGTAACACTTTATTTTAGGGTCACTTAACTAGTTGCTTATTAGCATGCATATTGCTAGAATATTAGCCATTTATTAGTAGTAATTAAGCACATATTGATGCCTTATTCTACATCCCAAAATACCAAAATTTAACAACTACCGCACTAACTATTAATAAGCAGCAAATTAAGAATTTATTGAGGGAAAAGTTGTAGTTAATAGTGTATTAGTGTTCCCCATTCTAAAGTGTTACCAAAATATATCTTCAAGATGCAAAAAAATTAAACTGTACAAATGTACACTTGATAAAAAATGAATAATAAACCTCTACAATTTCATAGAAAAATATAATAAAATATAAATTCAAGTGTACAGTTGTACAGTTTCATTTTTATTTCATTTTTTGCATCTTGAAATAAATATTTCTGACTTCTGTATCCCTCTGTGTTTGTGTTTGCTTATTTTTTTCTGTCAGGAAGATAACTGAGCCTTTAAATCTCATTTGTAATAGATATGCTTATAAATCAAGAACAAGCATTTATAGCTGTATTTATAAACCACTTACTAATGACTATTAATGTTGGGGTATGCTTTATAAAGGAAGAACTGACTATTTACTAATGTTTACATAATGATTGATAGCGTGCAGTTATTATAAAGTGTTATCACCATATTCATATGTGCATCTGGACGCTAAAGATGATAAATGGAAGAGGATATAAGAGGGAAACGTTCTGAACTGGGAGTTACACATTAAGATCTCCTCTTCCGTTTCTGTCCTGATGTTTTCCATGGGCAGGGTCTCTGACTGTCAGTTCCAGCCAGCGGTGCTGAAAAGCAGGCAAGCGTTGCTTATTTTGGCCAGGCCGCTGTATTTTCTCAGCTGAAGCCACAGAATAGTTTGGATCAGAAACAGCCTGAGCACCAAGGAGCTGCGCCGTAATAAGGCAAAATAATAAGACAGGCGTTTTTCATGCTCCAAAAGCTGCCTGCAACACGATGCTGGTAGGTTGATGTAATCATTTGTCAGTCGTTCTCAAGAGCAGAAATACGATATGAGGGGTTTTGCTCTCGTAGTGGTTCGTTTTCATTCATAGCCTTCTCTCCTGCAAAGATGACAACAGAATTGGGTCTTTTGTAGCCACTTACAATGGATGAAAGGATGTTGTGGCAGAGAGAAGCCAAACATGGTTAGCGGCCTCAATGCCGGCGCTGATGAGATGGTAGCTTATTTTGACAGCATTTAGTCTCTTCAAGTCTCACAAACTGGCAGGCCTCCAGCTAAAACTCTCTGGTTTGGCATCGACGTACACCTGCGAAGCCATATGCCTGCATCTAAATCTGCTTTATTTTGAATTATGCATCTCAAAGCGAGATGGAAGGGATGGTCCTCCTGTTTGCCATCTAGAAGATTCACACTCAAATCTGTCGCTTGGCTGAACAACCGACGGCTTTGATGCCGGTATCTTCCGTCTTTGATTAATTTGGTTTAAGAGGGTGATTCTGACACGCTGTGTGAGGATTGCATCAGTCTCATTGATGTTCTCTCTGAAAAGCGTGAGGTTCGTTTGTAATGGCAAACATGTGAACGGAAGAATCAGAGAGGAGCGCGGTGAGTGAGCCGAGAGACAAAAGAGAAACGAGGAACAAAGAAAGACAGCGAGAGATGACGGCTGTAAATACGAGGGAGCGGTGAGAGGAAGTGTGAGGGAGTGAACTAGCAGATTGAATTGTGGGATGTGGGGGTGTAAAAGGTGCAAACTCAGAAACGAAGGTCTTGGCACAGAGTGTGATGAGTCAGAAATGAGAATATGACATTATAGAGAAAAGTATTGTAGATTAATAATGAGGGGAAACTCAAGAGAGAGAGATGACCATCTGTTCCCATTGCACTGTATTTATGTTAACCTTGTCCCCTTCCTATGTTTACTATTTTATACTAGTTATCCTATTTTTACATATATTTAATCATATTCTATATAAAGTAATTGCAAAATTTTGCAACAGCAACAACAACAAAAATATATTATTTTCAAATTTGCTTTATTCTCAAAATTCATTGTTCATTCATGTACTTTTTAAAGGCAGGTAAGACATTTTAACATTTTATTTTCAATGAATCTATTCCAGGGATGTTAAAATGCAATTTTACTTGATTTATTATTTTTTATTAAATGTTTAATTTAATTTTATTTTATTTTTTTATTATTACTTTATTTCTTGTTTTTAATTACATTACATTTATTTTATTTTTTTTAATTGCAATTTCTCATCTCTGTGATCATGTGAGTTTTGATTGACAGGAGGATGGTTAATAAATGTACATGCTAAATAACGCTAGTCATGTGGTCATTACATATAATTCACTTTATCGGTATGTTAGTAAGGCATTGATTAAACTGTGAGAGTGATGATTAAATTGTAAGGATAATGTTTAGTTCAGTGTAGTCCATTAAAAATGATGTATTTCTAGTGGTCAGTGTATTTCATTTAATTCTTCATTCATTCATTCAATACATTTATGTCATTATATATTGTTTTACTACCAGTCACTGATATATGCATTCAGTCATTATTTAAATAAAATAAATATATACCTAAAAATAAATAAATAAAAACAAAAATGAGGGAGCCTGTATCAGCAGAAATGTAAAGATAGAAATGAGACAATTGTTGATCATTTGTTCTTGGAAGAGTTTGTCCTGCTTTCTAAGAGAAACGATTTAGACATGAAAGATCTCATTTGTGTTTCTTTGTTTTACTATGGTACTTTGAGAGAAAACCGAAGTACAGACAAAGCCAGTGCGTGAGAAAACGTGTCTAGCAGCTGAGGAAAGTGAGGGTGGAGGAGAGAAAATGAGGAGGAGAGGAGAACGAGAGCAAAGAGGAGGAGAGAGAATGAGGAGAAAGAGACGAGAGGAGAGAAATGAGGAGAGAGAGAGATGGAGGGAGAGAACGAGAGCTAAGAGGAGGAGAGAGACGGAGGGAGAGAACAGAGAAGGAAAGAGGAGAGAACGGAGGAGGAGGAGAGAAGAGGAGAGAAAGGAGGAGGAGGAAGAGAAAATGGAGGAGAGAGAACGAGAGAAGAGGAGGAGAGGATGGAGGGAGGAGACGAGGAGGAGGAAGAGAAAATGAGGAGGAGAGAACGAGAGCTAAGAGGAGGAAGAGAGATGGAGGGAGAGAACAGGAGGAGGAGGAGAGAGAGAGGAGGAGAGAGAGAAGAGGAAGAGAGATGGAGGGAGAGAACAGGAGGAGGAGGAGAGAAAATGAGGAGGAGGAGAGAATGAGAGGAGGAGAGAACAAGAGAGGAGAGAGAGGAGGAGAGAACAGGAGGATGGAGAGGAGAGAAAATGAGGAGGAGGAGAGAACGAGAGCTAAGAGGAGGAGAGAGATGGAGGGAGAGAACAGGAGGAGGAGGAAGAGGAGAGAAAATGAGGAGGAGGAGAGAACGAGAGCCAAGAGGAGGAGAGAGATGGAGGGAGAGAACAGGAGGAGGAGAAGGAGAGAGAGAGGAGAGGAGAGATGAGGAGAGAGGAGAGAACGAGAGCTAAGAGGAGGAGAGAGACGGAGGGAGAGAACAGGAGGAGGAGGAGAGGAAAATGAGGAGGAGGAGAGAACGAGAGCTAAGAGGAGGAGAGAGATGGAGGGAGAGAACAGGAGGAGGAGGAAGAGGAGAGAAAACTGAGGAGGAGGAGAGAACGAGAGCCAAGAGGAGAGAGAGATGGAGGGGAGAGAACAGGAGGAGGAGGAAGAGATGAAGGAGAGGAGAGAGAAGAAGGAGGAGGAGAGAGAGAACGAGAGCTAAGAGGAGGAGAGAGATGGAGGGAGAGAACAGGAGGAGGAGGAAGAGAGAAAAATGAGGAGGAGGAGAGAACGAGAGCTAAGAGGAGGAGAGAGATGGAGGGAGAGAACAGGAGGAGGAGGAAGAGAAAATGAGGAGGAGAGAGAACGAGAGCTAAGGAGGAGGAGAGAGATGGAGGGAGAGAAAGGAGGAGGAGAAGAGAGAGAATGAGGGGAGGAGAGAACGAGAGCCAAGAGGAGGAGAGAGATGGAGGGAGAGAACAGGAGGAGGAGGAAGAGGAGAGAAAATGAGGAGGAGGAGAGAACGAGAGCCAAGAGGAGGAGAGAGATGGAGGGAGAGAACAGGAGGAGGAGGAAGAGGAGAGAAAATGAGGAGGAGGAGAGAACGAGAGCCAAGAGGAGGAGAGAGAGACGGAGGGAGAGAACAGGAGGAGGAGGAAGAGGAGAGAAAATGAGGGGAGAGAGAACGAGAGCCAAGAGGAGGAGAGAGAGACGGAGGGAGAGAACAGGAGGAGGAGGAAGAGAAAATGAGGAGGAGAGAACGAGAGCCAAGAGGAGGAGAGAGATGGAGGGAGAGAACAGGAGGAGGAGGAAGAGAAAATGAGGAGGAAGAACGAGAGCCAAGAGGAGGGAGAGGACGACAGGAGGAGGAGGAAGAGGAGAGAGGAAGAGAGAGAGCCAAGAGGAGGAGAGAGATGGAGGGAGAGAACAGGAGGAGGAGGAAGAGGAGAGAAAGGAGCGCTGCACTGGGACTCTTCGCTGAAGTGGCTGTGGGAAGAGCAGCTGTGGCAGCAGAATAAATTTCAATACTGATCAAGTCTGGCTAATAAATAAGATTGTGAATCAGAGCACCTGGCCTGCTCTCCAGCGCGACTCCACGGGAACGTCAGACCGGGATGAGCTGATTAAACCAAACCTGCTCTGATCCAGCAGAGAGAGAAACAATCACATCGAGCACCGTAGCTTTAGACAGTCTGAATTACACGTGAACAAAATGCCACACTCAATCCGAATTTGGGAGCTGAGGAAGTGGAAGACATAGAAAAGTAAGCAAGGAACTTACTTGACTGCTCTATAAATATCCCCTCCTATGTGTTTGATAAGGCCATAGCATTTGGAACAGCATTTCAAAAGATAAAATTAAAGAGAAAGATGAAAACTGACATTCAGATCAGAGGGAAAGGACTTCTTTATGCAGCTGTTACAATTCTGAAACGAGGAAGAAATGAAGGAATTACCAACAGAAGCTTCAAAACATGAACAGCATATGCACCAGTATAATATAGATTTTTTTTCCAAAACATTGCTATATAAAACAGGGTTCCCCAAATCTTTCCCTGGAGGGCCAATCTGCTGCAGAGTTAGCTCTGATCCTCTGAGCCCTGATCAAACTCACTACCTGTGATTGTCTAATGATCTTGAAGACTCTGATTAGCATGCTCAGGTGTGTTTAATTAGGGTTAGAGCTGAACTCTGCCAGATTTGAGGATGCCTGATATAGACTCTAACTTCCGACTGGATGAGCCACATTTAAAGCAACATCCCAACATGGCTAAAATGACCACTTATCCATAGTAAAATCATTATTAAATCACACAGGACTTCACCGTGCTTATTTCTGTATTATAAGATATTTTGTCTAAATTCTAAAGCAGCATCAAATCTATCCTTCCCCATTAAGGGAATCCCATAATGCATTGCGATAAATTGTGGGAAAATTACGTCCAACATGGCAGACACAATATTTATAAATAATTTATTCTGTGCTTAAAAGTTATCAATAAAAAGACCAAGCTAATTTATTTAAAAAAAAAAATTACTTTTCCGACACATTCTCACTCCCAACTCGTCACATATTGACACTTGGTCAGGACCCTTCGGAGTCATTTTTAACACACAGGGTACCACTTTAGTGTCATTTTTAGACGTCAGGGACCTCCATTGCTTTAAATAGGAAACCATTGGCGTCAATATGCCGACACTGGAATTATATCACCATGTTTAAATTATATACTGTATTAGGTAATAATATTACCGTTTATTGCATAAACGTTTTTGCAATAAATACTTTTGACTGTACTTTCACTTGCCTGTTACATGTTTTTTATTGTTCAGAAGTGGGTGGGTTTAGGGAAGGGGTGGGGTTATGTGTTCCAATGAAAACAGAAATTTATATAAGATAATTTCTACTTTTACAAATGCATGCAAATCATTAAATTATGGTAAACAACTGAAAGCAATGAAGTACCCTCCATGTTGAAAAGCAATGCTAAAGGGGTACTTTGAGTGCCAAAATGCAACGCCAGGGGTCCTGTATTTCACAACCTAACATTCAGAACTGACCCACAAAATTGGGAATTGTGCGAGTAAACGCTCAATCCAGTAAGTTCCCCCTACCGCCTGTCAGTCTTCGCTCTCATCTGCGCTGCTGATTTGGGCCGATAGTTTTGGAGAATGACTGGGGAGCATCTTTGTAGAGCTAAATGCATGTTTAGTTTCTCAGTGTGTTCTCTGAGGCTTTTTTATCAGATTTGTCAACTGGCAGCTGTGTCTCGTCCTTTGTTCTCCACTTGAGCTGTGCTCTTTCATGTAATTTCTGTTGTTCCTCTCTTTGCCTCTTCATCCCATGGTGGCTGTGAGAATGAAGAAGTGTCACATAGATCAGATTCTCATTTCGGCACGCCGCTTGCCACGGGTTTGAACCTCCTCGCAGCCCGAGAGAGCTCACAGCAGGTCTTCACAGCGCTGAGATTTTCAGAGTTTGTGTTTGGATTCTGTAAGAGTAGCTTCCTGATGGAGCACTTTACATGGAGTGACTGCATCGCCGTGAGGACTTGCATATATGAGAAAGTGAGAGATATAGCACTTGAAGAAGTGGTGTTTAGTAATTAACTTCACAAATAAGATAAACTCAAACCAGAGGACAATTTATTGCTTAAATGTTTGTCTTTCATACCTCAGGTGGACTGTTACGTTCATTTTAAAAGAATAGTTTACCTAAATTATGAAATTGCTGTCACCATTTACACCCCTTTGTGTTGTTCAAACCTACGCTCGATACATTTTTTGGGAGCATTGATGCTTCCATAAAGAAACTTTAACATCCATTTTTTTTAAGTATATAAAAAAAAAACAAATAAAAAAACAGTTCTTTTAAGAGATTTTTTATATATATATATATATATATATTTTTTTTATTTTTTTAAGTGACTTTTACTTTCTTCTGTGGAATACAAAACTATGTATTTACGGTTTATATTTACTGTTATAACTGTTTTCGCTCATGCAATGAAAGTCAGCAGGGTCCAAAACAACATTGGATACAACTTTCATTGCATGGACCACAAAAAAAATATATATATATTTAATATATATTTGTGTGTGTAAATCTGAGCACAGTTTATGACATTATTGGGATATCTCCTGAACATTTTAGAGGTCTTTTTTTTCCTAGACTTAAAATAATGGATCCAAAATGGTGTTTAATTTATTTTATTTTAATGTCATTTCATATCAATTATATGTCATTTCATGACAATTTAAGTCATTTTTTCTACTATAAAAAATGTTTTGTGGAATGGAAAGTTTTCATATATGTTAAAGGTTCTTCATTGAACCATCAATGCCAGTAAGGAAACTTTTATATTAAGAGTATAGGAGAAAAATGTCTTCGTTTGCTGTGGATGTGGATAAATGCCAAATGCACAAGCAAAATATATTTAGCAAAGTGTGAAATGACTGTTTCGGGGTTTTCTTGCTCGCCATTCAGTATTTCTGTATTGCTACTCTGCATCCAGACCTGCCAGCACAACAGCTGATGTATTTTTAGGAAGAGGAGCCTGGCCTGCTGCTGGCCGCTGCACTGATCCTGAGTCAGGAGAGAGTGATAAGGACTGAAGCAGCCCTGCTGACAGATGACAGGAGCAGCAGGCAGTTTCTCTGACAAGGAAAATATAGGACCATAACGATGGAGAACAAGAGAGCGAGAGAGTCTGAGGGAGTGCATGAGGGGAGAGGGGGAATCCAGAGGGATGCTTCTGCTTTGGGAGTTTTGGGAGCAATATTTTCAAATGCAATATCTGCACCTGGTTGTGTTACCAGACTGTCAGTCCTCTGCTGCTGCCTGGACTGATAAACTTCACTGATTTCCCTGTGCAAGGCAGGAGAGTTGAGCTACCTTTTTACCTTTTCTGAGTGGTTGCTAGGGTATTCCAAACAGTTGCTTGGTATTGTTAATTTGTGCAATTTTGTATTGTTATTATTAGTATTTATTTTGTTGTTTACAGTTTTTAGTTTTAGGTTTTAGTTGAAGTTTTTAGTCATTTTTCTTTATTTTTGTATTCCTTTAAATTGTACACACACACACACACACACACACACACACACGTTGACACACAAACCGTATGTGCTATTGCCCTACACCTACCCACACAAAACTTAGCCTCACAGGAGACGGTGCATTTCTATTTCCCTCAAAAAAATTCACTCTGTATGATTTATAACGTTTTAAATATGGGGACACAAATGTCAAATCACCTTCTCTTGTAATACATGTCATACATGTCATTATACAAATTTGTGTCCTCAAAACACATAAACATGCCCGCACACGCACACGCACACGCACAACACACACACACACTCTCTAAACAGTTGCTAGCATATTTTTTTTTTTTACTTTTTACAGTTTTTAGTTTTAGACAAAGTTTTTGTCTTTTACTAAATTTCCTTTACATTTTAGTCAGTTTTGCATTTTAACTCTAAAATGGCAATTTAACAATTTAACTCTAAAATGGCATTTAATTTTATTAGACAAAACATACTTTTAGTTCATTGAGCAACTACAATATACAAACATTTTACAAGCAAATTAAAACAAGTATTAACATTTCACAACATTTGTGCAGATTTGAGTTGTAATAGTACATTTTTGTCAAGTATCTGATTATGGGATGTGTTTGGGTTAACTGACCCACTAGTAAAGCACTTTAATTTACCAGCTGCAGCTCAATGCACCAGTGCCACACATTATCAACTATCCTTGGATTATTGGAAACAGTGATATTCCTTACTGATTTTTCTTTTCAAAAGTGTTTTATTTTGTCTTTTCATCATCAGTATGTTTTTATGTAAGCATGTAGTCTTATATACTGATATACAATGACACACGCTCTTTCTCAAGCTTCACTAACTCTGACCTTTTCCAGGTCTCAACTGTCATCACCTTACGCGACGAGTCCCAGCCCCAAACATACCTGACCCCTCTGTCTCTCCCACACCCATCCAATCACTCTTATCTGGCTTCTCGTGCAGGACTTATCTCTTTTCTCTGTCCTGATGGCAATCTCCTCCACACTGCCCGTGTTTGCTTCTCCTCTGCCTCTGTATCGAGTCCCTCTCTCTGATAAACTTGGATGTTATTCAGCAGGCCCTAAGGAGACTCTGGTCCTTCCAAAAGAAAGCTCGGGATTAGCTTGCTGCAGATGTCTTGCCCCACAGGCGTGATTTTGCAATGCTCTGTGCAACTCTGCGCTCTGATTCATGGGTTGGATTTCTCCAGGCCAAATACAACTCAAAAAATAAACTCAATCAAATGGGCGATGTTTGACGAGTGATTCAAAAGTGTGACAAGAGACTCGATGGTGTGACGGTTAGCATAAGCAAGTCCCTTTAAGGCAAGTTTGCTCACTTGGCAGCAATTTTGACAATATGTATAGGCTGTGATTAAAATAAAAAATAATAAATAAAATAAAAGCTCAGTTGCCACCTTAAGTTTTTAAGAATAATCACATTCAACTTCAATCATATTAAACTGACTTTGATTTGAATTACATATAGCTTTAAATAAATACATGTTATTTTTAATGAATTCATTTTAAACAAATCAGTTATTTTAATTAATTGGTTAAATTGGTTTGATGAGTTAAAGTTAAGAACAAATATATGTCGACTAGAATTATGAATATAATGTATATATCTGGCCAAAATATCCAAAACAGTTATAGAAGTAGCATTTTTATTGTTAACTAAAACAATTAAAGATAATTTTCATAAATTGAAATGTATTAATATATATTACATATATGAAATAAACAAATAACTTAAAACAATTAATAACACTAACATGTCTACAACTAAAAAAAGCTCAATCTAAATATAGAAATAACAATAAAATTACTAATTTATTCAAATTTTAACATAAAATGAAAAACAACAAAAAATAACACACACAAAATACGCACACGCACATGCACACACGCACGCACGCACGCATGCACACACACACACACACATTATATACTATAATAGTATTATATAGTATCATATACTATAATAGTAAATCAATTATACTATACACTGTAGTTTTATGTAGCTCGTTTAGCTCAAATCAGGGTAAAAATAAGTTCTGTCAATATGGCAGATCAAAATACCAAACAATGCCTCCTTCAAGTCGAAACAGAAAACTTCCATTCCTATAATCAGGTTGAGTGCTGCAAATGCTCATTCATTTTTCTACAAGTGGCTCATCTCCTCCTCTTTCTCCTCTCTCTGGCACAGCTGAGATGTTTGTATGTTTCAGGTGTTCTGTGATTGGTTGAGGACTGAGGGATTTGGCCAATAAATTAAGGCGCTGAAATGGAGAATCTCATTTGGCCTGACAGATTTCCCATAATTCACCAGGGGCCGCAGGTAGTGGAGAAGCTACAGAAAGTAGCTTGCGGGGGCGGGTTGCCAGGTCTTTTTCTCTTCCACTCTCTCTTCCGTCTTTCCTGTGATCTAATGTGGGAGTTGTATGGTGTCAGAGTGACTTAGCGCTTACCTGGGAAGGCATTGCTGTGCAGCATCTGAACGAGCTAGAGCAGATGGTGAGCGGTGTCGGCTAATGGTACCAGAGAGAGAGGACGTCCCTCTGCCACACGAAAGGGCTTTTCTCCCTCGAAGCTCCACACAGAGTCATCAAATACACATCACATGCTCGTCAACCCCTTGAAGCTAAATTTGAACTCTTTGTGATTTATACACCCTAAAAACGAAGCCACCTGAATTAATATTTGCGGTTGAAGCACACACTAAGATCTGTGTTTCTTAGCCATTACTCGTCTGGCTCTCTTAACTGATGGCTCCCAGTGCTGCGTCCTTAAACGATTGCTCCCATTACCATTTGAAAATATGGAACACGATGACCAATGTTGCATGTAGAGAGACATTTGTGTGATTAATCAAGGGGGGGGGGGTTAACCTCGAAGGCCCTGCAGGAGCTGTTCTACACGGGCAGCTGGAGACGCCTCAACACACAGATCTAATAAAACACTGTCTTCAAACCAGGGAGTGCCACTCGATACTGTCCTAGTCCACTGTTAAACATGAAGGACACCTGATAGCCAGCTGTTTGGGGTAGTTCCAGGACCTCGGGCTTCCTGGTCTAGTTTTTATTGCCAGACCTAATTTTTCAAGACCCTTTGCACAACCCAACCCCAAAGGTATATATACTTGGAAAGAATCAGGCCTAAATTAGGCCCCAGTGCCTAAAACACATTTACATTTAGCAGACGCTTTTATCCAAAGCAACTTACAGTGAATTCGGACTATACATCTTTTTTCAGTATGTGTGTTCCCTGGGAATTGAACCCACAACCTTTTGCGCTGCTAACGCAATGCTCTACCACTGAGCCACAGGAAGACAATACATTTATGTTTTAAGTATTGTAACAATGATTGGGGAATATAAAGGTTAGGTTGTGATTGCAGTAGTATGCTATGATGCAACAATTAGCACTAATGTGATTGTTTGAGTGGCGTTCTAAGACTGCTGATATTTAGTCCTGATATTTAAGACTCTTCATTGTTTGTTTCACATATTTTCTTTGTGTTCACTGCGTTCCAGATTAAAGTATGCGAGTGGAAGAGTGGTGTTGCCTGGAGCTCAGAGTGGAGTTTGTATATACACCAATATAGTTCACTGACATTATTAAGAATAGGAGAAAGTGCAATTCATATGGCTGAATAAGTCCCGCCTTCTAATTAAAAGAGCTAATTCCCAACTGGTAAAGTTGTCACTTAACTGCAGCTGATTTCACGACACTGCTTTCCACAAAAACAGAAAACTTTTTGTAAATTTTGGCTATTAATTTACACAAAAATGGCGTTTTGGGGTTCTGAAAATGCTAATCTTGAAAATAGGTTTTAAAGTGCAAGTTTTTAATAATGATGCCGTTAAGGTCTCTGTGTAAACTACAAAAATGGCAACTTTTCAAAATGCTGAAGTCATGTGCATGCACATTATATTTTTCAGTCGACAGGAATGTGCACAGACGTGTAGTGTTTCTTTACATCGCCAACTACAAGCCTGGCATGCATAATACAGCATTTTTAGTCTTTTTTTGCATCCGTGTGAGCAGGGTTGTTTTGACAACTTTTTCGGTATGCAAAAATTTTCAACGAAGCAAAGATAACATTTTTCAGTTCTTAGTACGTAATTGGTGTGTAAACCTACCCAAAGTGCAGTGCCGATCCTAGACTTCTGGGGACCCAAAGCAAAACGGGGGTGTTGGGATGAAAGAATG
The DNA here is from genome assembly GCA_027422405.1 of Ptychobarbus kaznakovi. Taxonomy (NCBI): domain Eukaryota; kingdom Metazoa; phylum Chordata; class Actinopteri; order Cypriniformes; family Cyprinidae; genus Ptychobarbus; species Ptychobarbus kaznakovi. The sequence goes on along the minus strand of CM049814.1, from coordinate 16,100,341 downwards.
GATGAAATGCATGTGTCCGTGTTTCACTCCGTCTCGAATCGCGCACACGGAAAGCGCTCGAAAAACAGTATCTCTTCCGCGGCTCGGCATGCTTTCAACTCGTTTTATTTTAATTTTTTGTAAGAGCAAGAGACTGTTCGATGACATTCACGTTACATGATTTGGCTGATTTTTCCGTAGTGAGCGTGACAGGGCACCACATTAAAATAAATGATCATTCATATTTTCATGACCGCTGGCCAAATTCAAAAACGAAACTAAAATTAAAACATCTTTGAGAGCAAGGCCCCCTGGTGTTTCGGGGCCCTACGCAAGCTTGGGTATTCTGCGTATAGGGAGAATCGGCTCTGTGTACGTGTCCTGAAACTACACATGCACATTGGCTGGACCTAACAGAAATAAATGCTTTTTAAAATGCTGTTTGAGCAAAACAAACAACACTTACAGGGCATTTAATGTTAGTTTTGTTTTTGATTTGAAATGTATTATTTAAATGGGAGTTTTTGAGATGTCAGTATTTCCCCATTCAGGTAGATGTCTCTTTCAAGGAAAGTCAGTTCACTCTTCAGCCATATTTGCAGCTATTTTGGACATCGCTCCGATATCCATAATAGCTGCAAATATGGGTGAAGAGTGAACTGACTTTCCTTGAAAGTGACTTTGGTTTTGTTCAGCCAAGAGCAGGAAACAGGAAATGGAAAACATTGTGTGGAGCTTGAAAACCTGGAGTGATTACATTGCTTTCAGCAGGCAAGAAGGCTAATTGCTGTCGAACCACTCCACTGCAGTTGTGACAGCCATGCTTATATTCAGGACAGCACTTTTACTTGCATGATATAGCTTGAATAACCAGGTTTATTCACCACCCCATCTAAGCGTTAGTGGGAATGGCATAGGGCCGAACATTTCCCCTTGGGGCACCTCACTGCTACAAATAAAATGATATGCAAGAATGGAAAGAGCTGAGAGAGAGAAGATGATACACATGGAAAATGTGAATTGGCGAGCCCAATGAAAGGTCATCCAAGCTGACAAACCAGGCCAGTGACTCTGTCTCTTTCTCTCTGTGAAGCATTAGAGTCATTTCAGAGGGAAGAGGCGTTCAGGTATCCTGGGGTGAGACTGTCAGGTCTCTTTCAGCACTCTCTTAGACATGATGCACAATGGCACTCCACAGATTCCTGCACAGAAGCCCACCCTCTAACACAATTACTCACCCCACTCGTCACTGGAACGGGCTTTTATGAAGCCCAGGAGCTCAGGTCATCAACCGGATGTGCTGACATTTACCATGAGGCTAAATCCACACATATTCAGTGGTCAGTCAGAGTGACTAAAGACATTTTTATTTTAAGCTGGCCTTTTCTAGGCATTCACATTGATGACTCAAGTTGAACTAATAGTTTCTTGAAGCTGATACCACTTGACTGTTGTATGAGTTGGTGGATCAATAGCCCAATTATGGTTGCATAAAGTCTAACTTTATTGGATCGCTGATGGTCTCTTTTGTAAATGAATGACTTCTGGTCATTTTGTCATTATAAATCGATGTCAGTGCAAACACCCTGGATCAATACAAACTAAGCTGTAAACAAACAAAATGAAGTAAATTGAGCACATTTTTGAGAATTTCTAAGCAGACATTGACGTTTTAATCTTAAATCTTTAGTATTATTTGAGCAGTGAGGTTTTTACATTCATTTTTGAGTTTACAGCATTGTGTTGTCACTGTAACTAAATTGTAAAATTGGATGTAATTTTACACAAAATTGGTAAACATATTTTTACAATAAAATCCTGCTAACAGCTTGTGTGGGAAGCTACTAGTTTAAGGAATTGTAGATACATGACAAAAAAATGCTTTATATTATGAATTGTTTCAGAAGAAAATAATTCTTAGGCTATGTATTATTGAGAATACCTTTAATAATTTTTCTTTGATAAAATCACAGCGATGACGTCAGCTGTGATACTTAATCTTGTGTTCTACTGCTTCAATATTACATATTCAAAACAGTTCTCTCGAAAGTTCTTGTTTGCTCTTTGTGTGAGGCATATGCATGACTCGGTGAATACTGCAAATCTCTGGATTACAGACTGGGTCAATAACTGGTAGGCGGTTTCACTCTTAATGAGCTGTTAAAGGTTGATTGTTTCACTGTTTTCTTATGAAGATGAGCTCTTCTATAAGTGCATGAATGTTATTTGAGGTCGTTGCCAAGTGTGTTGCGGGATTCTCTCTGGCGGACAGACAGAGAGAAAGAGACTATCACCCTAGACTCCAGATGAAAGCTTGGCCTGGTTTCAAAGTTTCCACACGGCAAAGCTTGCAAAACACCTGAGAGATAACGCTACGGGGGGATTAGCCGCCATTTCATTTCTCTCCCTCTTTTTCTTCTCTTTTCTCCCTCGTTTTCTTTTCATGTGCCAAGCTTGCGACCGTAGCGTTCCTCCTGGCTCCAGAGGCCCACTTTCCGATACCATTCATCCCCTTAGCCCCTGGATTTGTTTATTTAATCCAATATTTATGCACTGTGTATTAGGGCAAATGCAAAACAGCTTGCCTCTGTAACAAACTGACACGCCGGACCAGATAAACAGAAAACACACGCACAATCGGCACGTAAGAAAGCAGGAAAATGCATTTGAAGGGACGGCTTTGCAGCAAAGAGGAAAGATAACCTAATGCAACCTTCAACGGATTATAACTATACGCAAGAAAATATACAGTTCCCAAAATACATTTGTTTATTTGAATGCTGTGCAACTACAAAGCAGCAGACAAATTAAACACAGGATTGGATCACAGCGAATGCAAATGGACAAAATATTTAGTTGCACACAAAAAATCCAGACCGTTCTTTGAGGCCTGTTCAATACAAGTGGCTCGGCTCAGTTTATTGTCTACATAACAGTTTATTTTGGCTGTAAAATCAGATTAATGACAGCTCCGGGATCGAATCTTCTCACACAAAATGGTGTCTAATCGCTTTCTAATGTCTGCTCTTCTCACCAAAGCTATGAACAATCTGAACTTTAATACAAACAAAGCCACTGCTCTCTTCAGCACAAGCTCAGGCCGTTTCTCAGAGGAGCGGAGCCCAGGCTTGGCTCTCTTCCATGGGTGTTATCAGGGTGCCTGCGACTCCCCGGTGTCCAGATGAAGTGCGTAGTGCCCATCTGTTTTTCACTGACTGTATGATGAAGCTCCATGCACACACACAGCCGGAGGAGGTCTGGATCGGGGTATGGGGAGTTGATGATGAACCCATGCTACTGTCGTTATCGGAGCACCAAGGAGCAGGCCGTGGTATCACTTGTACCATTTGGAAATGGCACATTTGGGCATGAGGTTGGCAGGCGTCAGGCGTGACCTGACAGCCTGTCGTTTGACTGAATTTGCTCAGCTGCGAGTCATGAATTGGCTCTGCCGTGAAAACGCTTGGTGCTGTGTGGGCAGTTTGGATGAGATTTTGCGTTTGCTCAGAATTAATCATTATGAAGTGATCTGGAGCATCATTAAAGTGGCAAAGTAAATTTTGTATCATTATTTATTTATGAATATATCTTTCAATGGTGCTTTAAATTTGGGTAAATTTCTCTCTTATGCCTGAACGAGAATCAGCTTAAAATAATCAGCTTATTAAAAAATAAGTAAAACATTAATCTTGACAGCGTTTAAGCCCATAATTGAGGCAAAAATTGCTGTTGGGGAGTAAAAGTTAATGCACGTTAGATGTTTGTTTTATTGATTTTGAATCCAAATCCAAAGAATCTTTTTTGTTCTCCAATAATATATAAAAAACATGACTGCTAAAATATATAAATACTATATCATTAAAATAAAAAGAATAAACAAAAGCGTAATATTCAAATATAAAGAAAGAAAAAAGAAAGAAAATGGCAAAAGCACATAGCATTCATAAAACTCAAAATCAAAATGAAAACTGATTATAAAAAGAAGCACTCTTTCAAAATGATAAATACTATAAAAGTATATAAATAATAATTAAATAACACTGGAGCATAGATTGAGATATGATTGAGATCTTTTCTGAAAAAAGCTGAAAAAAATAACTTGAAACTGGTAGTAAATTAATTACAAAGAATGTCAAGTAACAAGTAGACACATTTTGTTATATTTTCCCCCCCTGTATTTTATTGTATTCTTTCCCAAGATCCACATGAGAATTTAGCTATCTATTTATGAGCAGCGTCATGAGTTTTCCGCTTCACGCTGCAGACACTGAATCAATATCCTCGGGTCCAGAATCAAATGAAGTGTAAGTACCGCTCTTCAGGGGTGGTTAACAATGAAAAGGTCTCTTTAATAAAATATACCGTACCAGCCTAACTGTTTTCTCTCTAAACCGATGTGAACTAATGGCCAACCACGAGTAACTCCCATGCGCATGATCAATACACACATTCTTTCTCGGGCAGGAATGGGCTCTTTGTGTTCAGACACACTCCTGCAGGCTGGACCCCTGCTGCCGTCAGCTGTCAATCAAGTGTCAGCTCACTGCCAGTCTCATTATCTCCCTCCTACTCACATTCATTCTTTTAGCTCAGAAATAATGCTTTTAATTAGACAAGGATAACTAATAGAGTTTCTTATATTTAAGGTTAGGGATTTGAACAAACCAGACTTACTGGAACACAACAACAAGTGATAAAAGCTTTCTCTTCCGTAACTGTGATGATTGACATGACACACATCCCATAATCAAATCCCAGCGCTCCAACATCCTGCTCCGAATATCCGTAAATGTGAAAAAAGTGTACTTAATTGCATTGAATGTGAATTTGTAATGTTCTTTGAATCTATATTTTTAAAAACTGCATTTGTAGATAATATAATATTAATGAAAAGTAGGCCACGTGTATTTAAAGAGAAATATTGCATGACTGTTTAACACACTTTAAATCATGTTTTAATAATCTCTTTTAAAAGTTTTAAACTTTTGAATGTGTCGACTAACATACTAAAACACATGCTTGAGTATAGTTTTAGCTGTAGTTTGTTTTTTATATTACTTTTAAAGTTGACTTTTTTTATATTTTCAATGTACTAAATGGAAATGTTCGCCATTACAAATATAATAGTAATAAAATATATTTAAATACAAGTTTCAATAGAAATTGCATTAAAGTACCATAGATGCTTATCAGTACACTTTACCTGTGTTTCAAACAGTGTAGAAGTAATTACAAAACTACTTAAGTGGGACTTAAATACAATTTCATGTTGGTTAAAGTTTTAGTTTGGTATTTTTTTATTATTATTATAAACACATTTTGTGTTCCTGCTTGCTGTAAATATCCTCCCTTCCCACAAACAAACAGTAAATATGCATAAACAAATGCACACGGTTCTGTTAATAATCCGGCGTGGAGCTTAATGAGTCGACTGAAGGCATGCATTTATCATCAAAGCATATTGTAATTAGCACGATAGCTGAACTTGTTTAGCGGCTGAACATTACAGTAATCTTTATCTGGTATCTATTGTGCCTGTGTCGTGTGCGATACCCTCCGCTCCATAATCAGAGGCTGCTGGCAATTATAGAAAACAATCTAATGAGAATATTAATTAGAATTTCTCATTAGCCTAGCTCGTTGAATTAGCCAAACGAGTTTAATGACACAGAAGAGCGAACTGTAACTCTGTGAGCGAGAGGTCTGGACCCTGCGAATGATGAGAACTACAGAGAGCGGGAGCAAAGGCCTGATGCACAGATGGAAGCATGTATAATTGCTGACAGCAAAGATATTTACATTGTTAATTTGAAACCCAGAGACTCAAGTCTCTCTCCTTTGATGCTGGAATGTGGTTTGGAGTCATCTGGGACCGCCGCCGAATCCCTTTCTGTTTCGTTTTCATTCGAACAAGTTCATTAATACTTTATTTTTGTTGATTTGTTGGTTTAATTAAAGTACATTTTAGTCCATTCAGTGTTTATTAAGTTAATAAGTTCCCAGTGACCCAGATATGAAAGTTTGTAGAGTATAAATACGCTTGCATTGACTCTCTCTGATGTTTAGCTCGGTTTCAGAAGATGCTTTGTGTTGTTTTGCATACATATCTAGATAACAGATACAGAACCTCATAAATGACTGATTTGGAACACTTTAAAATCATATTTAGCACAAACAGCACTTCTCAGGTGACAGTTTAAGTACACTTTTAAAGAGAGTACTACTACAGAAATAAATATATTTAATGTAAACTTACTATAATTCTATATTATAATATACTATTCAATTCTTAGGTGCTTTTCGATCCACTTAAGTATAATTGTAGGTTCATTATTATATGTAATTTCATAATTACTTATATTGTCATTGCAATATGTTTTAACTGATCAGCTGATTGAACTGCAAGTTTTTTGTTTTATATATTTTTGCATTACACATTTTTAATGATGAAGTTGCAATTTAGCACATTTAAAATGTATTAATTTTCACTGAATAACTCTACAGTTCAAATTATAATCAAGTACTTTACATATGCTTTAGTAGGCCAGTCAACAGTCAAAATAAATGCACATCTTTAAACCATAAAAATATTATTAAAACACTGATTTAAAATGTCCTTTAAAGTACAACTTTTACATTGATATTATTGCAAAGTGCACCGTTTAAAAGTGCACTTAAGTGTGTTAAGAAACATAGAAAGTGAACTGTCTTTAGTTATACTCAAGTGGCCTTTTATTTCATTACAGAGACAGATTGCCTAAAAGTGAAAATTGTTATAATTTGACTCACCCACATGTTGTTCCGAACCTGTATGAGTTTCTTTCTTCTGTTGACAGTATCCATTAACATCCATAGTATCTTTTTCCCTTACTATGCAAGTCAATGGATACCATCAACTTTTCCACCCTTTTTTTAGATAACCCAAAAATCATCATAATTTAATCATAATTACAAATATTTTTGCTTTTTTTATACAGTAAGTCAGTCCACATAGTGAAAGTAATTTAGGTTCAGTGTTGTATAAGACCTCATTGACTTTCTCTGTATAGTCAAAAACATTGTGTTTTATTGAAAGAAGAAAGTCATACAGGTTTGGAATGGCATGAGTCTGAGATGACTTTTTTATGAGTTGCACCAACAAAGCAGAATCACTGACAGTACGGATGTGTGGGGGATTCACCGAGTGCCAGATTGTGTTCAGAGATGGGAAAATGCAAGGCATATGAGCAAACTAAAGTCATCTGATAAATGTGGATCATTGGAAACAGATTGCCACGAGCAGCACACAGTCTGTGCGACCACAACGTCTCACACGGGGTTGAAGGGTTGTCATGATAGTGTTTTTCTGAGAGAGAGAGAGAGAGAGAGAGAGAGAGAGAGAGAGAGAGAGAGAGAGAGAGAGAGAGAGAGAGAGAGAAGAGGAGAGAGAGAGAGAGAGAGAGAGAGAGAGAGAGAGAGAGAGAGAGAGAGAGAGATGGGTAATGATGTAGTCAGTATGGGCATGCAGGAATGCAGGTTTGGTTAGGCCAAAGTCACAACCACAATAAAGTGTCTTCCGTCATCAAGCATTCCTATGATCTAATATTTCCAGGCATAGATAATAAAAGGCAGGCTGAGGAGATAAAATGAGGGATGAGAGAGGACAGACACTGTATGGATGGAAAGAAGACAGGCAGACAGGAGAGCGTGTGTTCAATTAGAAACACGTGGATTACAGTTCTGTGCAGACGTCATCAACGGCTTCATTTATTAAAGTACTTTTCAGTTTGTATAGTCTGCCTCTGATCATGTTTAAAAAAGGTTTTATATTCAGGAATATATATATATATACAGTCCGTGAGAAACAGAATATAATTTTATCTGGAAAAACTGAAGATGAAGATTAATGAACTGCAAAATATAGAACATGAGACGGATGTTGCATTTGTTTTTGTTTGTTTATTTATTTATTTGGAAGAAAGTTCTTGCTGCAAAATTACTTGCAGTAACTTCAATTTTCAACTACTTAAATGTCTTATTTTGAATTACTTATTACTTATTAACATTGAATTACTTATAAATAAATATTCTCTTTCACTGAATATTCCAAATAAGGCTTTTACATAATGCTAGAGAAGTTGCATTACTGTATCATTTCTGTCATTCTCAGTTTTAAAAACATAGACAGATAACTCAGAATGCTTCTTATCATTACTTGTTGTCTTTACTTTACAAACCAGCAGTAAAAGGTGTTAACAGGGATTAGAAGCAACAAAAGGTGAGATTGCATGGATTCCGTTCCAAGATATAAATGTATAACATATATAAACCCTGTTAGTAAAATGTGTATATGTACATATGTTAATAATATCTATATGATGATTTTATATATTTAATTTATATATGGTATGCATATTCATTTATCAAAGCAACATACAAAAAAACTGTATGTATACAGTTTTTACTGTATACATACATATAACTGTATGTCTTTAAATACAGTATTTGCATAACAAAACAGAAAAACCATAATCTGCAAACACACACTTTAATGACTCATTCCGTCAAAGTAAATTATAGGATTATTTGCAGTGGATCGGTTTGCACTGAACAGTGAGGTTCTGAAACAGCTAAAATTGGTATTGAACCTACAACAAACATCACTTGTTAAACATAGAGTCAATAATAGAGTACAGCCCACGTAATTAGTGGCTACAGCAGGCGTGTAGTAAGTGAAGAGTGACGTCAAACCGACACGCTGATGCTCATCCAACCAAGCAGATCTTCTATGGTGGCCTCAACACGGCACAATAGTGCTTCAAATTCACATCGCATGACATGAGGTCTCAATTTAACATCTAGAGCTTTCACTGCTCGACTTCTTTCATGAACACAAAAACAACATGATGTTTGGAAATCTATCAGTTATGAAGGCAGAATAATGGCTGATTAGAAAACAAGCAGTAAGATTAGTATCAGGCTGTACGCTGTTAAGTGTTATGTGTTTTTAATGACTTCTCTTTGTGCACTGGGACTTCATTATAGACTACTAAACAGCTAGCATCAAAGTTTCATCAAACGCAAACTTCCAGCGAAGCTCTTTCATCTTCATTATTCACAGCTGAGTGGTTGTGTTACAGTACTGAGTGTTGCAGCCCATGATTAGGACGATATCACCTCGCTTTCTGCTGTATGCTGTTCTCAAGGAAGTGTAGCCTGGTTTAGCTGAACCATTTATCCCCTTCTTCACAAAGATGTACACTGAAATATGTGGGCAGTAAACTGTAGAAGTGTACTACCAAAAAGCCATTGTTCGCTAATGACATCCTTCCAGTTTTATGCTGTGGATATCAATCGTATCTCAGTCCCTTAGGCTGTGTGTGTGTGTGTGTGTGTGTGTGTGTGTGTGTGTGTGTGTGTGTGTGTGTGTGTGTGTGTGTGTGGTCTTGCATACCAAACCCAAGAAAAACACAGTTACAAACCATAAATTAGAGAACACAGTAATTGACATAACTATGGCTGTAAACATGGCTAACAAGCCTTCACATTGCTTGTATATAACAAGCTCTCAGTGCCTGTATATTAGTTCCTAAAGGTGATTTGTGTATCGTGCTTTTTTCTTAATTTTGTTGTTAAAATACTGCTCTAATATATAGTAGATAGTGTGTGGCTATACACTGTGCCATATCCAAAACATTTCTATTCCTTTGACAATCCCGCCCAGACTGACATAGCAACAACTCACTTTTTTGAACGGTAACATGTTGTGGGATATAAAGACAGACTTCTGACTTTCTTGCAATTTTGCATTTATATCTTGCATTTTTGTGTTTTTTATGTTTCCACTGTGGAAAAAAAAGTAATAGCAATTTTCGGCGTATACGAAAGTGGGTTCACCAAAGGAGAAGTGCTCACTAACACAGATTTAGACAGATTTGTGAACAATATTTGAGAGAAATAAGCCTTTTGTGTACATAGAAAATGTCTTAGATCTTTGAGTTTATCTCTTGAAAAATGAGGGCAAAAACAAAAGTGTTGTGTTTATAATTTTGTTCAGTATAATATCATAAAAGTGGCCATGCACTATATTTCAATTGTTCTATAAATCATACAAAAGTTTTCTGCAAAACTGCAAGGATTTGTTCATGAGTCCAACCGTAGACTGCAGTGTTGGTACAAGTGTGTGTGTTCCTGTTCTAGAAGCCAAAATCTATTTCACTTCATGCCAGAAAATATATTAACTGATTAAATTTAGTTTGTGAATTCAGTTAGTCCATGATTTTTTCCTCATATATGCATAATAACAAATTATATTTTACATAATTTGAACTGACGTGCAATGCAAAAACTTGTTAACGATTACATGCTGGTTTGACGAGTGAATAATAATTACATTTTCACAATAAACACGGAAAATTAACTTGACCTCGTGTCACTCTTGATGATCCAGCTACAAACAGTAACTAAGCAGATATTTCAGGCAAACGGTGTATTTTATCTCTCTGAATGAATTACACTCTCTCATTTACAACTCTCTCAGCGGCGTGATAAAATCGCTCTTGAATAATTAGCGCTGTCACGGCCATTGATTGCGGATATTGATAGAATGAGACAGTGAAGTGAGCACATTTGGGTTGTTTAATTGGAGAGCCGTATTTCAGACCGGGTGTGAGTCACGTCCTGATCACAATCAAGAGAAAACGGTCCTTGTGCTAGCGAGTGCTAACGCTCAGCGTCGACTGATGGAGACTGACGTGGAGTTGGTATTGATTAGATCCCTACTCTGTCATCAGATGCTACAATGGACTGATAAATCCACCCAACACTTCTCCTGAAAACATCTGCATCCACTTATATGATAAACAGCTCCCAGAAATCACTCGCTTCACTCGTGTAATCAAACTCGGACCGGGGTGAAGCTTTTCGTTTGTTTTTGTCACGACGGCTATATTGTCAGGTTGAAGGTCATAGTTAAATCAAGCGAGGAATTGAAGTCTCGGCTCGGTCGTGTCGCTTGGAAGTCGACGGTTCTTCTGATAAGTTTTCGCAGCATGTTTAGGAGTGAATTTCATGCTCTCAGCGTGTGATGCCGTTCTGCACAAATATACCGTTTGCTACCTGCTGACAAAATATCCCGTTTCTTGTAAGCGGCTTTGCTTGGAAACAGTGTGAAGAGACAATAAAATGCAAATGCAAAAGTCCAGAATGAACACAAGTATATCTTTGTATTCTTAGATGTGGTGTCTTGGGCCATGACCAGTGTACACATGGACTAAACATATATTAGTATAGTATACATATTCTAATAAAGGCTATATTGATGGGCTAGTTTTACCTACTGTTTCTCAGAGGGGCTTAAACTTGAAAGTTGTCACTGTTTATGCGGTGAACCCTCAAAATGGGAACATGCCATTTAATAGCTTATTATAGATGATTATAATAGATTTTCAGCTAAATGTGAAATACAAAATATGAAATAGCACAAGTGTAAACGCTAACATGCAAAAATATCAACTACTGTTTTGGCCAAATATTGCAATTCATTCATTACATTACATCGTTTACATAATATGATAAAAACAAACAAACAAATAAATAAATGGTGTATGTGTAATTAAATGTATTTATTTATTGATTGATTTCTCTGATATAAATATAATTGCCATTGATTGAAATGATTGACATTGATAACCTGAAATAACTGTAACAATAACAATAACAACAAAAACAAATAACTGTGCAAACCAACAAAACCACTCAGGTACAGTATCTGAATTATAATAATAATAATGCAGTAATATTATATATATATATATATATATATATATACATATATATTAAACATGAAATTGTTACTAAATAAAAATAAATTTATTTCATAGCAAGTAAATAAAACAAAGATTATTGGTGTATTTAAATACTATTTTAGTCTTTCTGTTTCTAAATATCACATTTAACTACATGCTTTGCTTGCCGATTCTATTTAATTATTTTTAATGTCTGACTAAAATTTGTTTCAACAAATTGTACTATTATGAATTTATAATATATATATATTGCAACAATAAATTATATATTTAAATATGTAAATACTAATACAGAAGGTTTTGAAGATTGAAACTATAAAAATGTCATGAGGAAACATCTGCAAACATATAGCGCTTATTAAATCTCTCCAGTAATACACTACTTCAGTGATTGTATTATTTCTGAATGTACTCTATTACGATGTTGTTCACGTTCAGTGCTTATCTAATTGTTCTTCAGTTGTCTGCATGTATTGTCTCCTCAGGGTCTGTTCCTCTCAGGCTTTGTGATCGTAATCCATATCATGAAGTGTTAAAAATCCTGACGTATCGCAGCACTTACATTCCTTCACTTATGATGCCTTGATGTATGTTCTTTCTCTCTTCACCATGACTATACCCTCATAAATAATCAAAGACCCCGCTTTGCTCCCAATCCAATGTTTGATAAGCAAATGCTTGACCGAGCATGAATATTCAGAGGCTTGTTTACCAAGGATGCTCATGCGGTATTATATTGTGTAGGACCCAGAGGATCCGAGATCTAATGCTGTTTTTGTAAGGACTGCAGAATTTCCATAAGGAGCCCTTGGGAAGTCATTATAGAGCAGCTCGTTCACCAACCATCAATCTGTAATTAATACATGCAATTCAGATAACTCACTTTGGCCTATATCTCCATTATCATCTGGCCAAACAAGGACTACATTCCTTCAGATGTCTCCGAGATTCATTAAGGGCTCAATGGAGTCACATGGGGAAAATTCTCTTTCATTAAAGACACAAAGGACATCTGTCAGGTCAAGGATCATCTCCGATGTGCAAACTAATAAAATCCAAATATAAATGAGAGGAAATGTCTGCTGCGTTGAATGACAGGAAGGAATTGGAGGAATGGCTGTAGGATGAGTGGAATTCCAGGATGGCTTTCTAAGGAAGGCCGTGTTGACCCAGGCCTGTGTTTGCATGAGACTCTGCTCGTATGAAACACAGAGGAATGTGTGCTTTATTCACACAACGTCCCGAAGAAAGAGAGGGATCCGGACTTATGCCAAAGATGTCGAGGAACAGCTTATCAAAAAATAATTAAATATGTAATTAAATAAGTAAAATTGAAAATAAAACCTAAATGATGCAAGTGTGTCCCTGCAAAGTAAATGTAATTTTTTTCAAGGAAATCTAACATCTAATGACTCTGAGAATGCTATAGTTTTAGCCATTAAGTAAAAAATTATACTTTTCTTTCATGTCAAGTCAGTTCACATTTATGCTTTATACAATGCAGATCGTTTCAAAGCTGCTTCACGTTAATAAAAATGCAAGTATTAATGTTGTAAAATTCATCATTTATGAAACAAATTCAATTTCAGCTGTAAAGCAGCTCTTCAAAAGATAAAATTATTTATTTAGCTCAATTACTTTGTACATGTAAGATTACACGTCATGATGATTTTTAAACGTTTTTGTGATAATGATTATTTATTTATTTACTTAATTACATCATTTTTATATCAGTTTTCATTTTAATTTTAGTTAGTTTTACTAATATTCTTGTCCTTGTTGTGTGTGTTTTTGTGTGTGTGTGTGTGTGTGTGTGTGTGTGTGTGTGTGTGTGTGTGTGTGTGTGTGTGTGTGTGTGTGTGTGTGTGTGTGTGGGTGTGTGTGTGTGTGTGTGTGTGTGTGTGTGTGTGTGTGTGTGTGTGTGTGTGTGAGAGTGTGTGTGTGTGTAGTGTACATATACATATTAAAACAAAAAAAACAACATATAATATATATATATATATATATATATATATATATACTGTATATGTGTGTGTTTCTCCAGTTTTAGTTAAACTATAATAACCCTGAGTTGCACCACATGAAAATGTACAACCTGAACTAATCTTCCTTCTGATAAAAACAGGTTAATTAACATTTAATTAAGCTGTCAAAGACCCATTTACTAACCTTTATGTTGTTCCAAACTTGTAAACTGGTTTGTGGTGATATGACTTATGTGCTGATTTCCAAGTGTTCAGAAGTCATGTGATATCTCTGTGTGATGAAATTCAAGTAGAAGCACAGCAAATGTGGTCAATATGAATATCTATAGCGTCTCTTATTGTGTTCCACACATAAGAAAAAACGGTTTTGGATCAACATGACGATGGATAAATGATAGACTTTTCATTTTTGGGTGAACTATTCATTTAAAAAACAAGAACAGGAGGATGGATTATAAGGGTAAGGGTAAGGAAAGGGTAAAGATTGAGAAAGAGAGCAAGAGAAAGGGGGGCTGTGTTGCCAAGAGCCAAGCGAGAAATATTTGCCGGTACGTCTGTAACGGTAGATTGCCAAACCGAATGTGTGTGTTTGCGATAACGTGAGGCTTTGAGTCTTTCATCTGAGGCAGAAAACTGCGAAAAGGAGATCTACCCGACTCCCTCGCTCGCCTCCTTGAAAGAGAGCAAGGCGACAAAAGAAAAGAGAGGCCTTTTTTCTCCTCCGCGAGAAACGAAACAGCTTGTCTCTTCTCGTTTGACTCCGCGCACAGTGCCTTTTAATTACGGCTACGGCCGGCGTCTTTTGATAATGTAATTTTGTCGAGAAGACAGTTGTTTGTTGGTCACGCTTATTAGCATTCTTTTGAAACATTCATGAATTCCTCTAAGGAAACAGGTGGGGACTCATCCCGCCGTATTGTGCGCTACAGAACTTGTCCAGAGTCGTTATGTTGGCAGTCGCGGTTTAATTTGGCCGACGGAAATGAGAAGAACTCTCTCAGGTGGGTTGGCTTCTGTTTCTTCTCCGCAGGCAGGCGCGCCTGTTGATGCACAGATTACGTGGATGAAAACACACCTGCGGTTCCTCAGAAGTGTTAGTAAATACAGACTCTTGATTGATCTGCGGGAGTCGCTTGAAGTTTGAACCAATCTTAGCTTTGTTTGGGAGCGGAGCAGGCCATGCATTTCAAAACAGATACAATCGTGTTTGTGTGACACATCAGTCAAGTCCCAATTCACAAACTAGACTAAATCGTATGCAAGACTGCGATGAGTGGATCCCAACAGGGCCGTCGGTTAAATTCACAGGGCCCGGGACTAAAGAGTTGTGGGTTGAAAATAGTAGGACCCCCTCATCACATTATCAATCTCATAATTGCCATTCAAAACAGATATTCAATATTAAATAAAACAATATTAAATCAGTATAAAAATACAATTTAAATAAAACAATAAAACTGTATATACACTCACTGGCCACTTTATTAGGTACACCTTGCTAGTACCGGGTCAGACCCCCTTTTGCCTTCAGAACTGCCTTAATTCTTCGTGGCATAGATTCAACAAGGTGTTGGAAACATTCCTCAGAGATTTTGGTCCATATTGACATGATAGCATCACACAGTTGCTGCAGATTTGTCGGCTGCACATCCATGATGAGAATCTCCCGTTCCACCACATCCCAAAGGTGCTCTATTGGATTGAGATCTGGTGACTGTGGAGGCCATTTGAGTAAAGTGAACTCATTGTCATGTTCAAGAAACCAGTCTGAGATGATTTGAGCTTTGTGACATGGTGCATTATCCTGCTGGAAGTACATCAGAAGATGGGTACACTGTAGTCATAAAGGGATGGACATGGTCAGCAACAATACTCAGGTAGACTGTGGTGTTTAAACGATGCTCAATTGGTACTAATGGACCCAAAGTGTGCCAAGAAAATATCCCCCACACCATTACACCACCACACCAGCCTGAACCGTTGAGACAAGGCAGGATGGATCCATGCTTTCATGTTCTTTACACCAAATTCTGACCCTACCATCTGAATGTCGCAGCAGAAATCGAGACTCATCAGACCAGGCAACGTTTTTCCAATCTTCTATTGTCCAGTTTTGGTGATCCTGTGTGAATTGTATCCTCCGTGTCCTGTTCTTATCTGACAGGAGCGGCACCCGGTGTGGTCTTCTGCTGCTGGAGCCCATCTGCTTCAGGGTTCGACGTGTTGTGCGTTCAGAGATGGTATTCTGCATACCTTGGTTGTAACGACTGGTTATTTGAGTTACTGTTGTCTTTCTATCATCTCTAACCAGTCTGTCCATTCTCCTCTGACCTCTGACATCAACAAGGCATTTTCGTCCTCTTTTCTCTTTTTCAGACCATTCTCTGTAAACCCTAGAGATGGTTGTGTGTGAAAATCCCAGTAGATCAGCAGTTTGTGAAATACTCAGACCAGTCCGTCTGGCACCAACAACCATTCCACGTTCAAAGTCACTTAAATCCCCTTTCTTCCCCATTCTGATGCTCGGTTTGAACTTCAGCAAGTCGTCTTCACCACATCTAGATGCCTAAATGCATTGAGTTGCTGCCATGTGATTGGCTGATTAGCAATTTGTGTTACCAAGCAATTGAACAGGTGTACCTAATAAAGTGGCCGGTGAGTTTGTATATATATATATATATATATTCTTTCTTATATTTTTGTTTTACAATAAATTATAAAAAAAATGTTAATATTAGTTTCAATTAATCTTTTTATTCAAATAATAAATATCATAAAATATCCCCATAAATGTAATAAATTGCTAAAGACGTCCCAATTCTGGAATACCTTCTTATTGCGCACTGCTTTCTTATCCCCAGGGAAGAACGTACTTGTGGTGTGCATTTGAAGCATGCAAATTAGGATGCAGCCATTGAAATTCACATCATGAAACATTATTACAAGCACTCTTTGAATTTAATAGAGGCTGCAAATAACACAAAGCTACCAGTCTTGATAGTATTCTCAGTATTACACACGATATTACATTTCTTATAAAGAGATTTTAAACTCATACAACTTATGAGTTTGTCTGGATATGCTGCTCTCCTTGTGCATGCTGGTCCTGGGATTCATTTAAATGTATGAACAAAGCATTATCCTGTCGTTCTGTGTTCCTACTTGCTTATAGTATACTCATTTATTTTCTGTCACCTCGATGCTTATGGAAGCCCTCGGGGGACAACACACCTTCATTAGCACCTTGCTGTAATGCTGCATTAATGCTTCATGGGCTGTAATCTAATAGTAGAAACATGGATGAAACGTGTTGCCTCTGTAGCTGCATTTAAAATGTAAGCAGATGCGCAGACAAAGGGCTGTGAATGAAAATAGGATTGTAAGGTTAGTGTGTCACTGCAATGGGTCTCTGAGCGTTACATAATGAGCTCGGCTGTGATGACTGCAACTGGGTTACTTCCCCTTGGCCACCGACTGACTTCCTGTCACTGCTAAGAATAGAGTCTATAGAATATGATGCATAAAACTGGTAATAAAAAAGACATATAGATAGTGCTACAGTAGGTGTTGTAGGAGATTTTTGTGCACACCCTTTGGAAATACATGAGTACATCTCAACAAAACTGCCAAAACGCACTTGTACATATATTTCACTGCAGATTCCAGTTGAAATAAACTTTTGACACAAATTATGATTACGGTGCAGATTATCGATCAATAAAGGCATATTTTTGTGTGATTCCTTGCACAATATCACACTTTAACAGAGCATGATTTGTAAAATAATACATATTTACATTTGCACCACATAACTAGCTCCATGCATATGGATTTTCTGAGTTAGTAAACTTGTTCGGTAGCGCACCCGGTACTGCATTGCACTTGCAATGCAAAGCTCTTGTGTACAAGTCATGACACTTCATAAAAGAGCTCAAAGCCTCATAGAATGAAGCTAAAATGTTAACTTTCTGAAGAAAATGTGAGTGGGTCCTGTAAAAGTCACCATCATGACGTTACGTTCATTGCTGTGCAGTTGTCAAGGTGGTCTAAGCAATCGACAGGTGGTTTCCAGGGTGTTCTGGCCAGTTATTTACTGGTTTAATTCAAATAAGCCTGTACCTTTAAGTCTTTATATAACTAGTGGTAATAAAACACCAACAACTTTTGTTACAAGATCAGATTATAAATTAATAAATGCTTATTTTATGTGATTCCTTACAAAATACTATGTTATGACATCAAAATACGTTTATCATATTGACCTTTAACCAGCAGTAAACTTGCTCGGTAGTGCACCTGGTGCAGCATTGCACTTGCAATGCAAAGTGTTCGTACGAGTCCCGTGAAACACAAATCACGAGACTTCACAAAAGAGCTCAAAGGCAGTTATCAGTTATGCTTAGTGTAGGGTCTTTTTCATGAACCCATGCTGTTTAATAAATGCACATTTGTAATGGAAAAAAAGTGATTTAGCTTATAGTGGTTGTTGTAGACATGTCATCTGAAAAGTGCAGTGAAATGTTCCTGTACATGTACCTGTGCAACGTATTTGAGGTTTTGCAGAAAGGTAGGCAGAGTCATTTATTTCCAATGAACATGGGTTGTTTTTGTGCCAGTAGTGCCACTAAACATAATTGCAAAAAATAACATGACTTTCTGAACAAAAATGTGAGTAAGGCCTCTGCAAAAGTCACCACCTCCATGATGATAAGAGCATTGCAATGCAGTTCAAAAGGTGGACTCAGTGGTTGCTAGGTGGTTTCCGGTGAGTTTTAACTGGTTGTTTACTGGCATAAGTTCAAAGAAGCCTATTCTGTAAATTATTTATATTAGTTTTGGTGTTTGCAGAATCTAGGTCTGTCACAGAGCCTAATTCTATTTCTCAGGACACACATTTCAATGATATCTGTCGTGTAGCAGGTACACAAAAAAGCATGCAAAAAATACAGTGGCTTAAAGAAGATTTACTTAGATGGGTGACATGTGGCTTACAACATCCTTGCAGTCGAGACATAAAAATGGATATTTAAAAATAGTGTTGACATCACCAAGAATCATTCCCTCTGCTTTCAGACCATTTGGAAAACCTCATGAATTACAAAAGCTTATCACATGCAAAAACATGTTTCCACAGTGATTTAAAGCCCTAGAACAATCTCTAACAGGATGTGATTAAAAGCAGCACAGTTACACATGCATGATCCATCACAAATCAGATTGAGTCTGTCTGCAGATTTGCTAAGACATGTCGTCATTGCCAGGTGCATCTGAACTGGGTTTTGGCTCTGAGAGGAATGTTTTCTTGCTCATTCATAGAGATGTGATAGAGTTTGCAGTTAAATAACAACAATGCCTCAGATCTTTCTCTTAAAATTCCTTTGGAGACAAAAAAGTGCCATGCATTGGTAATGTAGAGCTCACTCAAATCAATGTGGACAGCAAAGCTTTCATTTACTGTATTGTAACCATGCATCCTCTTTTGTTACAGATACTGTATGTCCTGACTAGGATTTCTAAATGTCTAGGTTTTGGCTTTGTTTTCCTACTGACATGCTCTACAGTCCTCATATATTATATGCACATGTATTTGCATTGCGTTGACCATTTTAGGCAATTTAGAAACCCTGGCCAGAACATATGGCCAATCTTTGATCAGTTGGTCTTGAGAATTTGATGAGAAATATCGGCCCTTTTTCTCAGAAGAAGAAGGAGACCAGGGCAACTCGTTTCTGTCTTGTATAAATGTTTGATAGATCAGACATCTCATAAGTGATTTTCATTCTGGTCTTCACCTTTGGCTAAATGCAAGAGCTCAGCTGGTTTAGATGGGGCTGAAGAACTGAATGGAGAACAAAAGCTGATAAACGAGTGTGGGGGAAGTGAGACTTTACGGCCAGAGCGTTATATTGGAGTTGCACAAGACCAAACAGATGTGATGTGAAGGATTGAGTGGCTCGAGCGGAAGACACTTCCTTAGTGTTGAGGTCATGAGGAAATGTTCCTCAGCACAAATATAATGCCATGACCAATTTAATGTGAAATCATTTTTGCAATAATGAGATCCATATCTTGCTTTTTTCATTACAGTTTGTTTCAATTGCTAACAAGTGTTTACCAATACTTAAAGTACTTTTTCTAAACTCTTAACACAGCAACACACATACATCACACAGTTAGCCAAAAATTGTATTTAATGGCCAAAACTGTAATTGTTAAATAACTTTATTGTTAAATAAATACAAACTCTAAATTTCGAAAATGCTGAATACCAACAGAAAAATATAGTCCATCATAGCATAGACTGTCAAAATGATAACAATTAATGGCATTACAAAAACTGCATTACTTGTCATGTCTCAGTTCTACCTGCATATAATAGACAATATAAAAATCCAGAGTTTTTTATAATTTAGCCTTCAGTTTACCTTCATCTGAAAACCATTTTACATTTTTAAGTGTTGAATATGTTAATTCTTGGCAACATACTATCTAAAACTGAATATAATGTGCAATAGAATAAAATATGGTCCCCTATGTAAAAATACAATTGGAAACTTGATTGAAATTGCTTTTCCGTGGGGGGGGGTTGGATGTGGATGGTGCCCCCATGGTAGCTGATGCCCGTGATCAACAAAAAGTACATCATACATGGCCTTTGGTTACTATGCAAGCTTTTTTCCATGACGGAATAAAAAATTAAAAACCATATTTGTGACCTTTTTCACAATTCAAACTTCTATATTGGAATTGTGAGTTTACATCTTGCAATGCAGACTTTATCAGAATTGTGAGATACTGTAAATTCACAACAGCAAAACAAAAACTGAGATAAAGTCACAATTACCCTTTACCCTTTATATTCCACGGCAGAAATAATCTTTCATATGTTCCACTTGTGTACGGGGAAAAACAAACAAACATAAAAACTGCACAGTCTAACACACACTCTCACCCCTTTCTCTTACCTCTTCTTAAGATAATGTTTTTCTCTCTCTCTCTAACTCTGTGTTGTTCTGCATCCACAAAACCAATTCAAAGAGGTCTCTTTCACTCTATGATGCTGATGTAATGGAAAGAGCTTCAACACCTGACTATTCCTCCAACCGAGACTGAAATCAGCTATTTCTAAATATTTCACTGATCTGTTACTTAAAATGCTTATCAGTTGGTACAATATTTTATATAGAGAGATTTTTCAATACTTTTGAGCTGCTGTTGTTGCAGAAGTAGAAGCTTTACACTATATTTAGGGTTTGGAACATTAGGTCTTCATTTCTGACATGCTGTGTTTAAGCATTTGTAAATATGACTAAAACGATTTTGGTTTTGAGTAAGCTTGTATGAAAATAAAATGTAAGCATTTTAGAAACATGGTAACTGACTGCATATTGTGTGAAAACAACACATATTGTGTTAATGGTACGGTCACAACAGACAGATGTTGTGCTAATTGTGTTCAGAGTTTTGAAAATGTGACTAGCGATTGGACAAATAATGTTAGCAACTGAACAAAACTGTAACATCAAACATCCATGCTTCTCTAATTTCCTTATTTCCATATCTCCATTGTTATGAAAGGAAATAAATATGATGAAAATATACGACCACAATAAATATATAGATATTCACATTAATAAAAAATATATACAATTAATTAATGTATAAAATACATTAAAAAAATAATTAATTATCATTTAATATTTAATTCAACATGGCTTTTTGGATTCCACAACTGACCTATAAAAACAGAGCAATGCAATTCAACTCTGAAACTGAGAAAAATATGACGTCTTAATTCTTGTTTGTTTAATTCTTCAAGTTTGTTTAATCTGATTTCATGCTCTGTTTTCTCTGCATATGAGCATATAGCCAAACCATCTTTCACAAGACAAATGGCAGTCTCGAAACCACATTTTGAACATAATTGTGTTATTATATAATGAATATATATATATATATAATCATGTTATTTTTTATTATATTTAATATTATAAGTGGATTTTTGGATTCCACTACTGCCCAATAAAAGCAAAACACAGTAACTTAAACACTGAGAAGAAACATTTGAATATTAATTTAATACACATTTTCACACTATGTTTTCTCTGCATATGAGCATAGAGTCAAACCCATCTGTCACAAGACGTGATCACAGACAACGAAACCAAGTTTCGATCATAATTTTGGAAGAATGTGTATTTACTGTGTACCTTATCAGAACCGTGTGCATGATGCAATAATTACAATCTTCATTGTGTGTTTCATTTAGTAAATTAATAAAATGTAAACACAAGACATCCATCCATCTATTTTCCAAACCGCCTGTCATGTAGGATTGTGGAGGTGTAAAATAAAAAGCGATATGAGATATGGCTTGAAATAATAAATGACAGGAAATCCGACATGAAATGTAAACTGTGAAGTATTACAAACCAAAACAAAAGAAGTCTTGCTGCTTCGTAACTCATCTACATAGACTAACAGACGGCTTGTCATCAGATTGCTGATGCAGTGTAAATTTGAGCTTAAAAACACAGCGAAGGGAAATTACGGGCTGTCAAGAATTCACACATACAATAGGTAGCACACTTCAAGAACAGGCTGGAAAGTCTCTTTGTTATTGTTATTCTTTATGCAAGCCTCATCAGCAATTTTTGGCTTTTGAAACATGTCGGATTATGCAAGAAATGCAGCGTTTGCTGATTGGCGCGTCCTCCGCAAACTCGCACGGAGACGCACGGATAGAGAACAATCCCTTCTTAGTCATTCACTAACAAGTCAGCAAAAGGGTTTGTTTTAGGTCAACTGAATATGATGTTATTGTGCTAGATGGTCTTCGGTGAACGTGTGATTTCAAACATGGACGTGGCCTGTAGAAACATGCTTGTGTCCTTTATCTGACACAACTATATGTAAAAGTCCTGTTGCTTTAGAGACAACACGATGGAAGCAGTGATAAACGCCCAAGTTGAGCAACTGAGGTGTCAAAGTCTTTTCGTGAGTGTTTGATGCTGTCATCGTACTTCCCCGGTCTAATTCATCACTTTAAACACATTACACAAGGCCGCAGGACACGCTGTCAGGAGAGCAGATATTGAACTGGACGTGTACAGACTTGTCTTGTTGCCAGTGTCTTGTTCAATGTGGTTATGAGGAGCTACACAAGCTAATATTGAACCCAGTACAACATCTCAGCCCACATAAAGTTTGGCAGACTTTCATCTAATTAAATATCTCCCAGCTAAAAAAAACAATAGAAGCCCAATAGAAACCATCACAGACATTCCAATGGTTTCCATTACATTATTAGCTTTTTCCAGGAAAACCATTACAAAATTCATTTTTGTAGTGTGTTTTGGGCATTTTTCCAACAGGATTGAACATCCCACCAATAGAATCCATCACATACCAGTAGACACCATTACAGTTCCCATTAAAACCAATGCGATTCCCAATATAACCATTAAATCCATTACATTTTTTTATTGTATTTTGGGCAGGGTTCTATTGTTATTTTCAGCAGGGCTGTTATTCACAAAATTATACACACCCCCACCCTTAACGCAATGCATGTAATTCTGGCATAAGTGTCTTAAACCTCACATGATTTACTCACATGACTCTTTAGTATTACTATAAGTCTACATGTAAAACCCCCCCCCCCCCCCAACCTTCCCCCAAAAAAAGTGTACTTAAGGTATATCCTAAAGAAAATGATGTACACGTTTATCATACATATAACACAAGCACTTATTACAGAAATAATATACTTAAATGAGAACTAAATGTATAGTTACAGATGCTTAATTGCAAGTAAATTAAATTGTATAGGTTATATAACTATATTTATGTAGAAAATGTATTATCATTTATATTAAATTATATTAGATTAATTTTATCATGCCTTTTTGACCCACTTCAGCAGGACTTGAATATATCTTTATATGTAATTTTAAAATTGAAGTGTACTGCTGAATGTATGAACAGGCATTTCTCAGAAAATAAAACATACTTTAGTGTCATTTGTATTGAAACTTGCATGTTGTTTATTTAAATACATTTATAATTACACATAATTACACACAGTTATGATGTTGTAATTTAGTACATTTAAAATATATTAACTTTATGTGTAACATTGAATAACACACTACAGTTTAAATTAAAATCTAGTGCTTTAGTGTATTAGTAGTCAACACATCAAAATAAGTGTACTTTACAGTACAACAATATATTAGTTATATAAAATATTAAAAGTAGTACTTTTTTTTGACATTATTAAAAATATCCCTTTGTAAAAGTGTACTTAAGTGTGTTAATAAACAGTCATGGAAATTGACTTTCTTTAAATACACTTTAGTGGCCTTTTACGTATATGCAAGTGCCTTATATATATAAAAAAAATAAAATAATATATATATATATATATAAGATTTCAAGTACACTACAATGGCACATTAAATACAATTAAGAACACTTATTTTTCACTTGAGTATCTTAACTGCTGAACCCAATGGAATTGTACAATTCCTGTAAAAATGCATTTAATAATATAGTCAAATTTTGGTTGAATTCAAATAAATTGATATTCATTTTATTTAAATTCACCCTAAAATATGCATGCTATTTTTATCATGCTTTCAGCTAGTGAAACTGTAAGCAATGTATGGTCCGTTGGACACATTTGGCCAAGTTTAAGTCAATTCTGTTATTTTCGATCCCCACAATCAGCACATAAGATGTGAATAGAGCAGATACTGTGTGGGCTCTGGTGTTACGATGTCCAGACAAGTCTGTGATTATTGTACAGCCATAGAAGGGAGTTCATGTACTCTGGTGGACTATTAAACTGCTTGTTTTAAATGCTCTATGTAAATAGTTGTAGACTTGTATGAGACTCATATAATAATGTATTTCCCACTGTTCATAACAGTATAAAGTTTTAGTGCCTCATTAAATTTTACACGGCCATTAATGCCAGCTCAGGAACTCAGTATGCATTGTGAGTAACATTAGTATCGGCTGGTGTATATTAACTGTTTTCCAAAGTTGCTAAGGGGAGACTTTCTCTTTTTTTATATATATTTTATCCTTTTGTAATTAAACAACAAAATCTTTGACTTTCAGCTTTGATGTTTGTGCACTGATTTCTTCACAAACATTGTGATTTCAAAGTTCCTCAATATGTATTTAATGTCTCTAATTTGATTATCTAATAAACCCAAAGAGTAGAATCATGCTGAAATGAATTTCATCCCCCTGGAAATTCAGTAAACCTCTATATTCATGTTTTGCAACGGTTTAAAACCAAATTTGCATGTGGTGAAACACATCCTTTGCAAGTTGTTAGATGTGTGAATTTCAAAAGCCTCTCATCTTATGCAACTGCACTTAAGAAACAAGTATTTACGAGAATGCATGCAAGCGGTTAAACAGTCGATTCTGCAACCCCAAAAGCTCCACTGTCAGTAGAGAAGCAATGCATGAAGCAGAGCTCACGAAGAAGTCTTTGCAGTCCAAGCAGCTTTCTATTGAAAGAACTGGATTTCATCTGTGAGAATTCGTTGAATGTACGAATGTCTCTTCAGAATGGGATTTTTAGTATCAGCCAACTGCATATCACTTGGTTAAAGCACACTGCAAGCTGTCTACCACAGAGATTTTCCATCTGTGTGATCAGATTCAGTTTAAACCTGCACTGATAGAGCATGCTGGGAATGTGATGGTGACAAAGAGCATGTTGTGACATCACATGCTTCACATGTAGGCCAAATACCACCCACAGTTAGGTCAGGACAGTGTCACAGGGTCCAGATCCCAAACTTGTCCTCTCCAACTGTGGGAAGAGATCAAATAGTCAATATTGCTATCAGTATGTGTATGTGTATCCTTCCCTTCATTTGAAACGTGATCTGCGGCCCTGACTGCTCAGGACATTTGGGTAAACAATATTATCGAGGGTTCCTGACCTTTGTACTTTGGAAACACTGGAGAGTTGCACCATATTTTTAGGCAAACCGCTCAAAATCGAACAGTCGTTACTCACTAAATGCTCAACATTTGGTGCTTGGCGAGGGTTAATTTTTGTCCCTGGTTACAAATCATTTCACGTGAAGCAGAGCATTCAGGACTGTGATGAAACATGTTCATACTCCTCAAAACATCATAGCTAGATGATTGCAGCACATCAAGTGGAAGATAGGAATGAAGATAACTGATGCAGAGATTTTAGATACAGGTTCAGGTTGTAAATACACATTCTCAAATCTCTTTTTTTGGGGAAAGATAAGTTATGATACAGCCATTCCAAGAAGTGCTAATCTTTTCAAGATTGACAGTAAAAGCAACACCTATTTCTCCATAACTAATTCTGAAGCGACTGCATGTTGTATTGACAAGAAAGGCAATCGGATTGTTTGTTTACTCGATCATTTTAGTCGGCCTCAATGAACTTATTCACATTAAAGATGTGGGAGGTTTTTCTTGTCCTCCTTGCATAGCTAATGACAAAGAGATCAATTACTCAATAATGCTCAGATTTTGCTTTAAAAATGCAGCCAAGTAGTAAATACACTTAGAATTTCAGCTAAAATCAGCAGGACTTCAACCAACTGCAAAGATTAAAAAATAGTGAAATGTTTGGCAACTTCATAATCAGTGGTGCTTGCTAAGTA
Source organism: Ptychobarbus kaznakovi (assembly GCA_027422405.1). Classification (NCBI taxonomy): domain Eukaryota; kingdom Metazoa; phylum Chordata; class Actinopteri; order Cypriniformes; family Cyprinidae; genus Ptychobarbus; species Ptychobarbus kaznakovi. Next base: position 16,073,917 of record CM049814.1, on the reverse strand, counting down.
TGCAAGGCAAAATCACTGTTATAATTGTGCATGCTTACAATTTTACACATTTGCACGAGAGTATTAAACCTCAGCATGTAATTCACCCTGCAGCAGTGTGTGTGTGTGTGTGTGTGTGTGTGTGTGTGTGTGTGTGTGTGTGTGTGTGTGTGTGTGTGTGTGTGTGTGTGTGTGTGTGTGTGTGTGTGTGTGTGTGTGTGTGTGTGTGTGTGTGTGTGTGTGTGTGTGTGTGTGTGTGTGTGTGTGTGTGTGTGTGTGACAAAAAAATGATTAAGTCATTATGAATTAAGTTTTGATCTCTAGTATACTATTACATCCACATTAATTTAATTTCTAATTTTTCAAGATATTCTATACCCCCATTGAGGATATATGTTGTAACCAGTGAATTTCAATGAAATATATTTAAAAATAAAATTAAACGAACCCTAATATAAGCTACTATAAGATTGAAAATGTATTTGCTTGCCTCTGAAATACATTTTGAGGTATATTTTGAAAAAAATATGTTGAAATCAATATTTTAGATGTCAAAAATATATTTCATTGAACTTTTCTGGTTACAATATTTATATATTTAAAACATATTTTGGTCAGATTTTTAACACATACAACCTGTATGGGAGTGTACAGTTTTCACACTGCAAAACGAAAAAATGGAATTAACCCTTAGACGTAACCATTTCTAGAGAGTTGAACACCCTAGCAACCAACATGTTTCCCAGGCAAGCTTCTCACATATTGTCTTTAGAAATATAAAAATAGTATTTTATTAATCTCATGTCCGAGGACTGCTCTCAAAACGCAGTCTGCGTAGCAGCACTAGACACCTCCAGAATTGTGATTCAGCTGTTTAGGCTATTGATTCCTTCATCGTATCGGTGTATTATCCTGGAAATCATTTTGGATGAAATTAAGCACAAATAATCCCCATCAACAAACGCCAGCAAGCCCAGTCATGTTCAGATCGATGTTTATTCACATCTAACGGACCTCTTTCATGCTTCACGGTCGAGACCCGTTCCGTCACCACCCTCTGAAACTCAAAACTAGAAAACAAGGGCTGTTTTGAACACGTTCTCATCTGAGTGCAGATATGGTTATGTTTTGATTTTCATCGTAGCAGAGGGGAGCATAATGCATGCTGTTGGAGAGAGCTCTCCTTTCAGAAAACCGACAACTTTATTGCTTTGTAATATCCAAGACCTCACGGGAAACACTGTCGACCTCTGGTGCCAAAGTCATCTAGACCTTTGGCAGACATGGCTAACCCTTACCCCAAAATTAGTTAGGGTAAAACCTTCAGAAAGGGCAGCTGAACATGGGGCGGTGAGTGAAAACACATCACAGCCTTGTCGTGTACCTCCTTAGGGTACGACCTGACCTTTGACCTTCAGTCTCACAGAGCGAGCTTTCATTTCTCACTCACCTTCTCCAAAGTGTTGGATTTTTACTCACAATATTCTGACCTCCGCAGGTATATTCTAAATAAATAACTGGAATGTGCACTCAAATAACGAGCGTTGTGTTTCCTTTGGGGATGACCTTTGACCCCTGCAACAGGAATAATGCGAAGCTAAAAAAACACAGCATGAGGCTCTACTTTAGTCTGTCAATCATCCAGGCATGTCCCCTTCACTTAAGTGCTTCAGAAACGTCCCCTTCGCATGATAAAACGAGCCGTACAAACACACAGCTGTCAAGATAAAGCGGTTATTTACAAGACACGATAGGTTTCTGAGCTAATGATGTAGCGTTTGTGTGTTTTATGAACATAAATGTCATGTTTCATAATAAGTGCCTTGAAGATGTGGCTTTGACAATTCTGTTGACTTACGAAGCAAAACTATAATTTTATATACTGCATTTTATATTGCCCACATAAAAGCTACTGCAATGCTAAAGGGTTGTGAGTCGTTGCAAAAGCACTTTAGTGTGTTGCTATGCAGTTGCTAGGGTGTTCTGGTGGTTCCTCTGATGTTTTTGGGTAGTTGCATACTGACTTAAAAAACACTATTATATGCTGGTCCATAGATTTAATTTATTCAGTGTACACTGGCTTTGAAAGGTTTGGGTACAGTAAGACTTCTTGTTCATTTGAACTTTCTATTCATCTTTCATGAAAAATAAAATTACATTTCCACACAAAAATAAAAAATATTGTGCAGCAAACTGTTTTCAGCATTGATAATAATTAGAAATGTTTCTTGAGCAGCAAGAAGAAAAATAAAAAACAACAGGTAATTGAGATTAATAATTGCGTAATTGCAATTCTCACAATTATGTATTTTATCTCTGAATTACAAAGTAAAAACTTATAAGCAAGAATAAAAGTCAAAATTACAATTGTATATCTCACAATTATGACTTTATAACTCGCAATTGCAAGTTTAATTCATGCAATTCTGAGGAAAAAGTCTGAATTGTGAGATAAAAAGTCGCAATTACCCTTTTTTATTGTTCATTCTGTGGAGGAAAGGGGTTTCCATAGAAAACAGTTATTTTCAACTTTCATAATATTTCACAATATTGATGTTTTTATTGTATTTGTGATCAAATAAATGCAGCCTTGTTGAGCTTGCATTCAAAAGCATTAAAGATATTACTGACCCCAAACTGTTTAAACAGCAGTGCAAGTCACTGTTTAATCATCCAACATGAAAATCATCAGTTGGACCCAAGCGGCAAGCTCCCGCTCTCTCTAACTAACACTGAAGTGACTAAAACTGCAATTCATCGACTGGCCGCTAGAGGCGGGCTCCAAAAGAGAGTCAGTCCCATAGACTACACATGTTAAAATACCCAACTTTACAGCAGAAAAAAGTATGTTTATAGCCTGGTACAAAAAGTGGTTTTGGTCTATATAGCTAATTTTGCCCTTCATGACAACTGTGAGGGGGTGATTTTTTTTTATTACTCATCCGTTTAAATTATATTAAGCCTTAAAGTTCTGCATAATTAAGGGCGTGGCCACTTGAGTGACAGGTGGATTCCACTTGCAGCGCTGTCGCGCTAGGTGGGCGTGGTTTCAGCAATCAGCTCCACCCACCTCCCGCCTTTTTGCCTATTTTCGATTATCCGGGAGTGACGCGCTGCCAAGATGGCGACGGCTGGCTCCGCCCACTTTGAGCTTCAAAAATCCTCTTCAGAAACCTACGGGTGACGTCACGGACACTACGTCTTTTTTTTTACAGTCTATGGTTGGACCGCTTATAAAAGTAACCGCACACTTGTCCTCAATAAGATGCATGATTTGAGTCATTATTCATGTCTGTATCTGTATGAGTCACGCACTCGAGTTTAATGCTTATGCTGAGGTTTTGTTCTAACTCTAGGTGTTAAACTTACCATTGATGTTAGCTGTAGAAAGCACCACTAACTACTACACCAAATGTGTTGTGTGCCCAGATATTATGTTAAAACCATCCTTTCCAAGAGACAAAATAAGAAATAGGCATTGAATTCCATCCTACAGCACCCTATGTTTCGATGACCTTGAAGAGCTGTAGAAAATGAGAGAGAGAGAAAACACTCACTGAAGGTGTTGGAGAAAATGAAAGAGAAGAGGTATCTATGGTTACCGTGGCTTTATCTCTGTTTGTCTTGGATTGCGAGTGCAATAAAGTGAGAATGAATGCTGAAGTGAGAGCAGTTATTGCACGAGCATTCTTTCACACAGAGTCACCAGGAGACAACATGGGAGGTCCTGAGCGTCCCATTCGGTCTTTCTCTAGTCCCATCTGCTCTACACATTTCTCTTTCAGATGCCCTACGATGTCACATTTCATCTGTGTTTACCAAGGTCCTGTTTTTGATTATGAAGTAGAAAATTAAGTATCTGCCAGTCTCATTATTTAAATATACCCTGCTGTATTGCTATAGAGCGCACCAGGATTATGCACTTTTGCAGGCCAACCCGAATATTTGCATCACCCTGGTTCCCTCAACAAAAAGCTAAAAAAATGATTTTGCCATTGGCTTTTGGATTATGCAGAAAATAATTGCTCTGTTGAACATATTTTTATGATTCTTACACATGTTCTTTATAATGATAATCTTCACACTTATGAATTTGAAGACTAAATACAATTGTCTGAGGTGAAAGGTTAAGTTATTAACATAATTTCGGGAGGAGTACGGCCATCTAATCTTCCAATTACTATATGAGTATAAAAACAGCCTCTTACCACTTCCGTTGTTAGTTCTTTCGGCATCCCTCCACCTCCCCATCTCCTCCTTTATGCATATTTATTTCATGTATCCTTCTGTCTATGGGGGGTATCGGAGCTCGAGTAGAATAGTCTCTCTGAGCCCTCCATCGCTGACATCAGGCCAAATCCGTTTACCACTGAGGCTAAGATTATATAAGCACACGGACTCATGAAGAAAGCATTAGGAAATACATTAACTACACCACCGTCACATGACTTTCAAACTTTATTTAAAATATACAACTTGTGAAGTTTGAATTGGAGAGTTTGCAAACACACAAGTATAAACATAAAGCTATAAAAGCAGAAAGTGAGTAGATGATTTACCTGTTAGACATGGTTTAATGTTTAATATTTATAGTAGTGGTGGGCCGTTATCGGCGTTAACATGCGTTAACTGAGAACTTTATCGGCGATAAAAAAAATATCGCCGTTAATCTATTCTCAAAGTTGGGTTGGGAGCTATACTACGCAAGCTATGATGACTTTCACCCTGATATTTTAGCGCGGATGTATACCTAGCCGAATTGAGTAGGGGGCGAGAACGAGTTTCGAACTAGAGGCTCGCAGTCCGTGATGGACAGATTGTTAACGGCTGGTCTGTGTGGTAATACAATCGGGCAGGACATCCAAACGCTCACCTATCATTCAAACCTCAAATATGGCTTTTCATCTGAAAGATGTATGTAGTACCACTTTACATGGCCGCTCAAAGATGTTAACCTAGAGAAATGTGCGCTATGAAGTTTTGTGTGGAAGCCGTTTGTGCAGGACAGGCTACTTGCTCTTAAAATCTCCGTCATTTTTGGTCATACAGATAAAGTAGCCTAATACATCTTTCGTTGTAAAGACTACGTTTATTTGTGTGCACTCAGAATAACAACGAAACGTGCGCTTTAAGCAAACAGGATTCAAAAAAACATTTATAATGTCAAAATAAAAATAGAAGACGTGTGTGTTACTGGATGTTTACATGAAATTTAATCTGTCAACATGTGCAATAATGGCTTTCATTCAATTAATAACAAAAACGACATTTTGGGTTTTTATTCAACTAATAAGGTGGGCACGCTGTGATCTTACTATATTTTTACTGAATTGACAGTTATCGGCAAAAAAACAACAACAACAACAAACGGAGTGGGAGGGAATGGGAGTATTCTCCGGAGTGGAACGGGTTGCCCCCAGTTTTTTCGTGGGATTGGGACGGGAAGAGATTAAAGTTTGTGATGCATTTTGGAAACAGGAGATGAGCCCTGGTCTATGCGCCACCTGGCTTGAGAAACCGTCAAAGACTTACTTTTAGCATTATTTGGGTAGCACACATTTCTGAATGCCTTCGCAAATTCAAATGAGCCATTTTAATCAGATTAATCTAGATTAAAAATTAATCTTGCACCTCTAATTTATAGTAATGTTTATTTACGGCGACTGATGTGTTTAATGTCACATAATAACATGAAAAAATATCTTGAGGTTGTGTTAACCGGACTTTATTTCAGGCATTTAATCAAAAGCTCATTCGAAAAAACATTGACTTGTTTATTTTGGAACTCACAGAGTAAAAATTTGTTTTTTTTTTAATGAATTTTAAGCAAATAGAATGCATAATTGAGTTTCTACACATCTATTTTTTTTTTCCGTTATACTATACTAATTTTAAAAAAGTTATATATAATTATATATATGTGTGTGTGTGTGTGTGTGGCGTGTGTGCTGTGCAGTGTGTGTGTGTGCGGTGCGTGTGTGTGTGTGTGTGCGTGTGTGTGTGTGTGTGTACGCGTGTGGGTGCGTGTGTGGTGTGCGTGTGCGTGCGTGTGTGTTGTGTGCGTGCGCGTGTGTGTGTGGTGTGTGTGTGCGTGGTGTGTGCGTGTATGCGTGTGTGTGGTGCGTTGTGTGTGTGTGTGTGTGTGGGTGTGTGTGTGTGGTGTGTGGCGTGTATGCGTGTGTGTGTGTGTGTGTGTGTGTGTGTGCGTGTGTGTGTGTGTGTGTCTGTGTGGTGTGTGTGTGTGTGTGGGTGCGTGTGTGTGTGTGTGGGTGTGTGCGTGTGCGTGTATGCGTGGTGTGTGCGCGTGTGTGTGGGTGTGTATTTATATATCAAAAATAACTGTTGCTGATCAAATGCAAGCATTCAGTTGCCATGAGAGATAGCAAATCCCAGATCTTATTTTGTAAGAAACGTGACATTGGAAAATGGCTACAGAGAGGCTTTTTAAAAGCCTTCGTGCACTTGTGATGTTTTCGAATGCTGTCTGGTTAGGCAGCTCGCTAGTTTTGGAGCAGCACAATTGTGTGTTATTCAGTACAGCTGTATCATTCTGTCCCATCCTGATAAACAGCATAAAGAGTGAAATGCATTCAGCTCCTCCACCAGCTCTCCAGGATCCTGGCCCCACAATTCACAGTGTGATCCTCAAGATGGGGGCCAAATTATTTCCTGTGTTACCCTTTCCTCAAGATGTATCATCCCTACGCTTGTAGACCATCATCACCGCTATCTCTCGCTCTTTCTCTGTCTCCCTCTCTCCTTCCAAAGAGGCTGGAGAATTGAACACTCAGCTATTATTAGTCTGTGAAAGGACAATGTTTGGAGGAGCCATTTGGCGAGATATGGGGCGAGGAGGAGAGAGCGCAAAGGGGTGCCAGCCAGTCTTTTCTTCTCCATTTCTCTCCTCCGTTCTCCCTTTCTATTGCCCTCCTATCGAGGAGCACAATCGCTTTTCCCTGTGCAGTAAGAATGATGTTTTCAGCATGGAATGCTAAAACCAGGAGGGGTCTTATGGGACTGTTTTTGGTCAACGTATGTCAAGATCAATTTATTCTTAGATTCTAATCTAAAATCTTCACTGCTCTGGAAATCATAGACATTATTCATTACAGATCTGTTCTCATGAGGCAATGCTGACCCCTTACTAGTGCTCTTATTCAATATACCCTCCAGCGACTGACTCTGTAAAGTGAAACACCATCAGAAATATCATAACACTCAGGATGAGTATTGACATGTAGATATGTTTCCTTATGTCATAGCAGATGAGGATGCTATTTCAGTGGAGGCATGCCAGCTCTCTTGGAAGGTTTATTGAAGATTTCGCTGACAAATACAAAGTAGGCCGAATCTTTCCAAAAACTGTGCATGAGAAAAATCACATGAAACTACAGCCTGTATGCTGAGAGAGTGGACAAGCACAATGTATTCGCCCACATCTCACTGAAAATGCAGCGAGGCCATCTGAACGAATGCTTGCATTACTACGCATTCTTCAAAGGTGAGAATGGATTTATTTATTATTAAACCAAATGTTCAATTGTTTTGCTGTATATTTTGAAATTTAGATTATCATACAGATAACTGAGATTTTTTTTTTTTTTTCGAGAACACAAAATTATGTAAAATATTTTCTGCATAGCACAATGCTTAATGTTATATTGAAATGAAAAAATAAATAAATAAATCATCCTATTATGAGCACGTTTATTTTCACTAATTCAAACATCAATCAATATACCGCAGTTTTAATTTCGTGATTTCTAAATTCACTTGTAGCATACAGACTATTTTAGCTTTAGTGTGATTCTGTAAGTGATATGGATTTAACATATCAGCCATTGCATAAAAATAATTGGCAGTTTATTTGTTTCAACCAGAATTCTAATCCCTACCAACCGGTTTCATTTCACACCAGGCCCATGCGTCAATGCCGTCCTCTTTCGAACCCATCTCCTCGAGGTAGGCGTACTGTGTGCAAACAGACGTGTGAGCCAGAAACCCTGATATAGCACCCAGATCAATTTGAGATTGAGGGATACATTATGAGAAAAATGCTTACAGAATTAAACGCCAATATTATTTTAGATATTATCTAACCCACTTGTCAAAATCCTGCCAAGCCATAACTGAGGATGGAGATTTCTGCTCAATGTGGAATTTACAAATTTATAGCGAGCAAAGAAAGCTGCCATTTAAATGTTCACCTTTAAACTAAACACCATCGACATCCTCAACACTGAATCAACATTTCTCTGCCCTTTAGATAGTTTTACTCCCAGAACAACTTTTGCTTAGGTGTTCAGATTTTGTATAGGCTCTCTGATGGCTATACAGTATACAGTCGAAAAATATCCTCCCATATAAAAGGTTAGTTGAGGAAGGAACCTGTCTGAATGTTACCTCAAAGTTCAAAATATACTTTCATTAATTTATCATTCCTTTACATTATTTTCCCCCTTTTCATCTTATATGAGGTCCACAGTACCATCGATTTTTCCACTACATGCTGTAGAGTTTGTATCAATATCCTCGGGTCCAGAATCAAATCAAGTGTAAGTACCGCTCTTCAGGGGTGGTTAACAATGAAAAGGTCTCTTTATTAGAAATACCGTACCAGCCTAACCATGTTCAATCCCAGCCAGTGCGCTCTCATGACGGACCACGACCAGCACTCGACTGCTGATCAATACCAAGCCTCTCTCTCATCAGCAATAATCACGACGTTCCTCTCTGTAGCTCCTCCATCCAATCCTCGACCAATATTGTTGATGGAATGCCAAAGCCAGGATTATGGGATGATTGTCACATGGCTTTTAATATCACTCCATCATGTCTCGTGAAATGTAAGGAAATTCCTGCCTTATGTTGTGTTGTTAAACTAAAAATGTTTGGGATCTCCGAGCTCCCACTAGGGTTGTGCACCCTTCATATTTGAATTGAGCCTTTTTACTCTAGTAAAAAAAAAAATATGTTTATACGTTTATACATTTGAAGGTTTATAGTATGTTCTGCAGAAGTTTGAAGGTCTATAAAAGCCCAGGCTATGTTCATTTATAAACAGAAGTGTTAGTTGAAACCTATAAAAGCCCAGGCTTCATTTATAAACTGTTAGGTTGAAACCATCCTACATCCAAGATAACGTATGCACAAATACATGCGTACCTTTCTTCCAGAAGTGGAATCTATAAACCATAAATGTGACACTGGAGCCCAAAAGCAGTCTTAAGTCACTGGGCTATATTTGTAGCAATATACAACAATACATTGTATGGGCCAAAATTATAGATTTTTCTTTTGTTCCAAAATCATGTTCCATGAAGATATTTTGTACATGTCATACTGTAAATATCAAAACGTTTTCTTTTTTTGATTAGTAATATGCATTGCAAAGAACTTCATTTGGACAACTTTAAAGGTGATTTTCTCAATATTTAGATTTTTTTTGCACCCTCAGATTCCAGATTTTCAAATAGTTGTATCTCAGCCAAATATTGTCCGATCCTAACAAACATTTGGAGGAAATGGAAAGCTTATTTATTCAGCTTTCAGATGATGTATACATTTCAATTTCGAAAAATTAACCCTTATGACTGGTTTTGTGGTCCAGGGTCACACGTGATCTTGAAATGGTGCACAGATTAATGATTTTAGGGTTCTGCCTTGTAACCACCCCCTAATTATTGTCATTAGCATATAAAGAACACCAGTCAACGTCCAAATCCTTTACTTGAGAATGGTTAGTGGCGAAAATGTGCTTAGATTTCAAAATATCTGCAGTACATCAATGTTTGATCTTTGTCGTGTTTTGGAGCTTCCAGAGCTGATTGGTGCAACCAATCAATCATTAATTCATTCATTCATTCAGGAACATTGTGCAAGTTTACTGCAAACAATGACGCAGAGCTTGACACACTTCTGAAAATCCAGCATTTAGCTGATAAGTGATCATTTTCTAAACACAATGGCTTTCTTCTTCCATCAAGGGGTTTGGCACAACAACAGCTTTGTTTCCAAACAGACCATTCCCAATGGGCAACTGATGTCAAAAAACAAACAGGTCAAATATGCAAATCAAACTGACATCAAAAACTTAGCATGATGTTGATTTGATGTAAACTGAACATCAAACATGTTGACTCACATATAGATACATTAAACCAATTTCAGTGTGGGATTAACTTTCGGATTTCACGAAATTACCACTGGAAGAAATTGCTTATCCAGACTGAATTTAAAATGATGTTACAGCATCTTGATCAAACCTTGACTAATATGTGATGTCAAATTGATTTCAAGATGCCTACTGGGTTAAAAAACATGACACATCCTATAGAATGTAACCACCAGGTGTTTCCATTTTATGTGCCTTATGCGTGAACATCACATCTGAGAGTGACGCTAGGGTGACACTAAATTCCTTTATTGCCTACAAAGTTACACCACACTGTACCTGCAGCACTCTATAGGTCTTGGAAACACATGGAGAGACAGATGGCACTTGATCTCAAACTTCAGATATTTCGGTCAAGCATCGGACCACAGAAAGCATTTATGTTCTGAAGCTTCCAAGTAAGAATATTCTGGAAAAATGACTACCAGTCCTTCTCCGGTGCAGCAGGTTTAAGTTGAACAAATTTCAGATTGTGAGATAGCAAACATGCTAGCAGTAAACCAATGATTGTCCCATGTGACTGGCTTTGCAGTGATGTAAACTCTCATCCCCTCACAAACCCTTCCTCACGCCGAGCCCAGTATGGCATCTCCAGCCTCATGTGGTGCATGGACTAATTGCGGCAGGCGAACACTTTAGGCCCATTAAAAGGTGTGAGACCCCCTCTTTGTCCCCCTGTTGGAACAGATGGCTTTGGCAGCCTTCGGGTTCTGTTTAACTAATTGTCAGCACACTCAGAGGACCCAGAAAGGGGTCCATAACACCGTCACTCCTTCTCGGCAAAAGCCAGGCGCCTGGGGGGGAAAGGTCAAGGCCAAGGCTAGGAGCAGGAGGTGGTGAGGTAAACATAGGCGTGGTGCCTAGCCACCCGTGGTCCTCCTGGGAGGAAAGGAGGAAGGAAGGGAAGATTGTTTCAGGAAACAGAGTGCTGTCAATGCAGGAAATGTTTTACGATGACATATTGTGATCAGTATGAGGTGAAATCGAAGGCAGGGGGGGGTCGTTGAGTTCATACTGTCATACGGTTTGAATGCACCATAGATATGCATGTGATACAGTCACTCTAGTGATGCACACAACTATCCTCAAGATGTGCAGATTATGCATCATACAAGAAATGCTGTTGAAGTTCAAACTAGTTTCAACTTTAAAGTCAGAATCAAATGGAAGTAGAGACACATATTTTCCATAATGTGATGTACATCTGAGTGTAAAGGGGAGAATGTTGGATGGTGGCTTGGTTCTTTGCATCAGTTGTGGATTGGATTTTGAGATGTGGCACTCGATTGCAGAAGGATTGGGTTTAAGCGGACTAAATGATTGAAAATCTAAAAGGACCAACAACAACATGGAAGAAACTTCTTAGAGAGGGTTTAGTAGGCTAACAGGCTAAAACCCTCTCAGAGAAGTTGTGTCTTTTAGTTCATTCCCTTCAAAGCAACCAAACTTATGAAAGACATTTAGATGATTTCACTCACTAAACTCTCTGTCTTGTTGGATGATCCCCAGCTAACAAACCAACGTTACCCACACTTCATTTTAAGCTCTAGTTCTCAATATTAACCACGAGTTTTGCCTCTTCATTTGTTGCTTAATAGTTAGTAAGGCAGTTGTTAAGTTGAGGTATTGGGTAGGATTGGGGATGTAGAATATGGTCATGCATAATAAGGCATTAATGTGTGCTAATAAAAAGTACTAATAAACATTTGGTAGCACTATATGCTTATTACTTATTAATTTGTGCACATAAAGCACATATTCTGCATGATCATATTCTATATCTCTAATCATACCCAATACCTAAACTTAACAACTACTTTACTAACTATTACTGAGCAGTTCAGAGAACATTCAAATATTTGCACAAATATATAAAATGGAATGTTCTCTTAACATTTGCATAATCAAAACAAACATGTTTTAAAAAACAGGAGAACGTTCAGAAACAATGTTTAGATGAACTTAATGGCAGAATTAGCTAAATGTTCTTTGAACACATTTTTTTCAGACACAGTTTTAGTCTATTTGAAGCAGGTGCTTGTCAAGGCCTTGGGAAAAACATTATGGTAAGTAATGTAAAACTAATGTTGCGTGGGATTTTTATAAATCAGTGATTGCAGTGCCATTTAGAATCAACATCCCATAATAATGGCACTTCTACAGATCGATGTTGATTAAAGATATCACTGTCTATTAAATGCAACTCACATACGCCCACACATACATTAATATAAAACTCGATGTGGTTGCACAATGCATTCACAAATGGACCTCTGGAGGGCGAATA
>CM049814.1:16033977-16056477 GCA_027422405.1 Ptychobarbus kaznakovi | reverse complement strand
CAACTTTAAAGATGATTTTCTCAATATTTATATTTTTTTTGCACCCTCAGATTCCAGATATTCAAATATTATCTGATCCTAACAAACCATACATCAATGGTAAGCTGACTTATTCAGCTTTCAGATGATGTATACATCTCAATAAAAAAATGACCCTTATGACTTGTTTTGTGGTCCAGGGTCACATATTAACATTAATAATAAAAATAAATGTTTTGTCAGCACTGAATCAACATATTACAATGATTTCTGAAAGCTTGTGTGACACTGAAAGCTAAAGTAATGTCTGCTGAAAATTCAGGAATGAATTACATTTAAACATGTATTAAAATACAGAACAGTTATTTGAAATTGCAATAATATTTCACAATATTTCTGTTTTGAATATTTGCAGCCTCGGTGAGCAGAAGAGATTACATTCAGAAATATTTTAATAGACTTACTGACTCGAAACTTTTGAATGGTGCTGTATTATTCGTTAGAGCGGTTTAATATATTAATGGTGTGAACAACTTAGAAACTATATAGGCCTCATTCATAAAACATAAAACTTGTTGTTTTTTTTTAATAGCGTCTTATTTAAACCTCATTAAAATGGTGAAATGAGAAGCCTGGTTTATTTTCAGACTGTCCAATTCAAGTCTTCATTTTCTTAATTTAGAGAAAAACAGTTTGGAAAACAAAATATTTAATATTTAGTCAAATTCAAAGGATTTTTAGTACATACAACTATAGAATTTAAGCATGAAATGGTTAGTTCACCCAAAACTGAAAATGTGCTGTTCATTCACTGACCCTCAGGCCATCCAAGATGTGGGTAACTTTCTTCATCAGTAATGAACATTCGAAACTGTTGATTCATAAAATACAAGTCAATGGCTACCGGCACTTTTAAAGTAAAAAAAACATATACAGGCAACACAAAGTAAATACCTTCGTTTTGCTTCATAAGACTCAAAGACGGACAGCCGTTGACTTGTGTTTTATGAATCACCAAGCACCACGGTTTCAGCTAAAAATCTGCTTTACTCTTCAACTGAAGGGAAATAAAGTCACCTACATCTTGGATGGCCTGAGAGTGAATAAATTAACAGCCAATTATAATTGTTGGGTGAACTATCCCTTGAAGGTCCAGACCTGACCCTAAACTTAAACAAAAGCAGATCACATGAAAACCTACAAATGAGATCAATAGTTCACAAAATATTTACAAATTGTAAAAGGGATACGAATTGCAATAAGTGTTAGTGAAAAACATACCTAGAATATTGTTATTATATTTTTGCCATACTTACATTTAAGATTTTGGCAACACATGGACTAATGGATTTGGGCATTACATTAGAATGCCTGCTCTGATGCTGGATCAACAGCGTTCATTACTGTACATCAGAGAAGGACCCGTTTGGATCAGGACCAGACTGTCGAGAACAATCCTATATCACATACAAACCTGCTTGTGTCCCAAAGATCCTTTAATAAGAAAATCTCTTTCAGCCTCCTTTTCTGTTCTCAGGTGTTTCAGAGGTTTTCTGAAATCCCGTCGTTCTGAGCATCAGTGTTTCCATTCTTTCAATTTCATTTCTACTTAATTTGACAAATAGTGAAACACGAATAGACCTGACTCGAGTCTACTGCTGTATCTTCAAGTGTGCATAAATAAACTCCACAAACAGATGGAAATGAATACTATTCTCAGTTAGTTTGATATAATATCCTTTAACATATGTCAGCGCAAACTCAACAGTTTCTCCTAAACTATGATTACATTGACACATATCAGTGAAAGCCGCAGGAATATTCCTGTCAGCCGCTGCCATTGTGTCAGGAGACGGCTGATGGCTGGGCTTTTTTTAATTGACAGGTTGAAAGCTGTGGCCCTTGTGTCCTTAATCACTCCACCGCATTAATTAGCCATTTCTCCTCTCTGCCAATTAAGCATGCATAAAGGAAAGAATTCAAATAAATCATCCAGTCTGGGCCCCATATGCCTGCTGCATTCACGAAGCCCAAATACAGTTCTTGTTTTCGCTCTTTTCACCAATTAAGGACTGATCAAAGTACTGCTTGATTTGACACAATCAGATTTGGCAGCCAAAAAAGCAACTTTGATGTATAAATTATTTCAACACAATAAATAAATGTATAACAGGATTAATAAGTAAACGAGTGGAACTCAGTGTGATGGAGCCTTTAAAGCAATACAACATTTTTTGTGCATATTCTTGTCTGCTAACAAGAAAAATGCAATGCAAATTACTCAGTTCTAGCATTTGTATTTGTTTACTTACAACTTGCTTCTCACATTTTGGGATACTGACATGAATAATAATAAGACTCTTTTGACTTGAGGCATAAATAATCACTTAGAAAGTTATAGAAATGCTCTAAAACCACATTTAGCATCTTTGGATTATTGTGATGAATTTAGCATAGACAAACACCACTCATATTTTCTTTCGGGAAACTGTCTAGTTTTCCTACAGACTGTCAATCGTACAATAATATAGTTATTTTAACCAGGAAATAAATAACTTGTAGACACGCACCAAACATATGGACCTTGAAAGTTAAAACATTGAAATATTGCCAACAGTGCATTCAATATCTGCCATAAAATCCTGAAGTAGCTCCCTGGAGCCTTTCGTAACGCATGCAGCATGTCTCAAAATCATCCCCCGAATCACGAACTCACACACACATATAAACACATTGTTAAATGCAGATGCTCGAACACGTCTGTCTCAGATCAAGGGCAGGGAAGCACACACTTAACCTCTGAATGTAGATGCGCCGACGTCTTTTGTTTATCTGCATGCAGATGAAAGGAAAGACCTTCGGAGGACCTTTAAGACGCAGTAGAGCTCCTCCATCTTACCTTTAATCAAACGCGCCAGAAGTTCATGCTCTTCTGCATTCTGTGTCCTTCATCTGTAAATAAGTTACTACTCAGCCTTTGGAAAGTGAGATTGTTATGTCTGTCAATCAAATGATGCAAGCGACGATCTATCACAGGCTTGTTTTTGCAAACTCTTTCATGTGTGCAATAACTTCACAGACCTGAAATGCATTCTGGAATACAATAAAACCACATCATGTGTATCTGTGAAAAGACATCCCCATTTCTGATGAGGGATTTGACACGCGTTCATCATCTTTCATGGAATAAGAGTAGAGGAGCCTAAATGCATTGCTGTATAATGTCAGAAACTGTTTGTGTGGAGGGTTAATTTCACACAGATCATTTCAAGGATGAATATTTAAGACAGACAACACAAACAGCTAATTCCTCTAAAAAGCTCTATACAAGAACTTCTCTGTTTAAAAATGTAGGAGGCATTCCTTCCTGAGGGGTTCTGCAATTGATGGAAAATGTTAATTTAATATTTAATCACAATTTGTAAAAGTTATGATTATTTTTTTACCTAGAAATAAGCATTGTAGTCATTATACATTGCCTTGATTAAAGAAATAGCCTTGAGTTGAGCTCAATCAACAGCATTGTTGCACAGTAACAGTGACAATGTTGATGAACAGAAACATATAAATACAACTTTTCCCTTGTTGTATTTTTTTAACAAACACAAAAGAAGGCACCAATAAATAAATACAAATTACACTTAAAATGCACCTTGCAATGGAAGTAAATGGGGCCAATTTGTAGAGACTATAAAATAAAAGGTGAATGTTACAGCTTTATAAAATCACTTACATTAAAACAGGTGTATATGAGCTGTAAACCTGTTTAAATAAAGAAAAGGTCAGTATTGGTTTTAACTAAAATCATGTTAACATGCATATTGAATTTTCTTGTATTATTGCAAATATTGAAACTTTATGTATTGGCCTCATTCCATTGTAAGTGCCAAGGTTTTTGCTTTAAAAAAATGTGGGATAATAGGGAACATGCTTTTGTGATTATTAGCAATATGCCACAAGTGCTGTTAATTGAGCTTAACTTGTACTGAACCTGAAATATATCTGTAAAACTTACTTGAATGTGTTTTAATCTCTGGATGAACGGTATGCTGGCTGAAAACTGGTTTTCTGGAAGGACCCATCTTACACAAATGCTGCCTGACTGAGCTTCTCTCCGTTTCAAACACGGCTTATATTTCTCTTTCTCTCACTGAGTTACAACACAGGTCCATCCATCACTAGTTTTTCTCATTTTCGAAGAGGATAGAGGAACCACAGTCATCTCACAGAGGTCCTAATGAGAAGCAATGGTTTCCTTTATTACTCCCTTTTCCTTCATTACATTCCTTTATTATGTTTAGTGTCCCAGCGTTATGCACACTGGCCCTCCTCTGTGATGTACTGTCAAACTGAGCGAATCCTTCACCCGATGGAAGACAGTTCCTCAGCACCACAACATCTGTGGAAAGACCATCAAAGAGTTAATGTAACTTCACTGACCATACCACTTTAAATCTGAGAGCTTTTTAATTCATCAAAATATCATATATTGGTTGAATTGAAAGTATAACTTCACCAAAAAATGAAAATGTTGTCATCATTTATGTAATGATGCATTTAATTTGGTCATGTTTGTGAGAAACAAGCAACATATTCCTTGCCACACTCATTTCGATTAAAGGGCAAATTTATTGATTAATAAAGACTTATTTTCACACATTTCATTACACAATACTATGTTATGAGCTCTAAACACTTTACCATATGTGACCCTGGACCACAAAACCAGTCTTAAGTGTCAATTTTTCAAAATTGAGATTTGTACATCATATAAAAGTGAATGATTTCCTATCGATGTATTGTTGGACAGAGAATATTGAAAATCTGGAATCTGAGGATGCTAAAAAAATCTAAATATTGAGAAAATTATCTTTAAAGTTGTTTAAATGAAGCTCTTATCAATGCATATTACTATTCAAAAATTATGTTTTTATATATTTACGGTAATGAATGTACAAAATATCTTCATGGAACATGATCTTTACTTAATATGCTAATGATGAAAAGAAAAAAATATAATTTTGATCCATACAATGTATTATTGTCTATTGCTACAAATATACCCAGTGACTTTTGTGCTCCAGGGTCACGTATAGTGCATAATTTGTAAACTAATAAATTGTTTAATTTGCATCACATACAGCTCCATATAAACGGCTTTTCTGATACAGTAAACTTGCTTGATAGCGCACCCGGTACAGCACTGCACTGGCGATGTAGAGCGCTTGGGTAAGAGTTTGCTTTTGTTAACAGGGTTTTGTGAAGGTGCTACGTCATTTACGTACAAATGCGATAGAGCATTACTCCTTTAGCGCCACTCACAGGACATTTTATTTCTGAACTGAAGTTGCCAGATTCACCTTCATCTGTTTCGGTTAAAACTGAAGTCTCTTTTTGTGCCACTCACTGGACATCTCACTATGAAAGTTTTGTGAATCATGCAAGAACCAACATAATATTTAGCAGAAATATCACCATTTGACTTAAATTATGAACACAAAGTTAACATATGACTTCAGTAGATTTGAAATATAGTGCATAAGTCATGACGATCACTTTTATTGTCCTTTGATTGTGTTTTCGTCCTTTTTTGAGCTTAGCCAGTCTAAATCACTGTCATTATTTGAAAAGTGCAGCTTGATCATTCTGCCAAACATCTCATTTTGTGTTTCACAGAAGTGAGAAAATAATTATGTTTGGAGCGACATGACACAATTTTTGGGTGAGCTATGGCTTTAAATCTGGATTTTATGAGCAGGCCTGTTTCTTTGACACATTCTCTCTGTCATCCTCTCTGTCTTTCAGATGCCTGCAATCTACATGTCCTTCTTCCTGGTACAAGGTCAGACACTGCAGGTCCTCAAGGGATGAACTCAATAAAGTGGAGGGAGTTTAACAGGAGAAATGCAACTGCTCCATTATCGATCTCCTTTGTGCCATGCTGCTCTGCCCTCGGTCAGACACCCGCAGCTCCATCCGGGCGAGAGCAGAGAGACTGTAAGTCCACATGACACACGCAAGGAGATTCTCTGTCATGATGCGCCATTTGAAGAGCCGGTTACACACATCTACACTCACACACTCTTCGATATCTACAGGGGAATGAGAACAAGTGCAGTAAAAAGGCTCCTGAACGATTTGATGTTCATGGACAGACCCTGACCTCAAGTTGTGATCAGACCATCTTGACTTGTGGCTGTTAATGTTTAAGGGACTGCAGAAGTTATTACATTGTTATTGTACAATGTGATCAAAGGT
Organism: Ptychobarbus kaznakovi; assembly: GCA_027422405.1. Taxonomy (NCBI): domain Eukaryota; kingdom Metazoa; phylum Chordata; class Actinopteri; order Cypriniformes; family Cyprinidae; genus Ptychobarbus; species Ptychobarbus kaznakovi. The sequence goes on along the minus strand of CM049814.1, from coordinate 16,050,240 downwards.
GTTTGTATTTACTTTTCCGTGCATTTGCAGCGATGCTAAAACGAATATTATTCATGTACTGACAGCATCTAAACCAGAAGCATTTTATGTATGAACAGTTAATAGGTTGATATTATAGTATTTAATCAATAAGATTAATTAAATATGTTCAATTATACATTATAATTATATATTTTCTGTCTATTTTCTGGTGCCATATTCAACTAGATTTGAAGGATTTCACCACACTGTAAAAATACAGAACAACATTTTTTGGGTAGTTTTTACTTATAATAACCATAAATATGACGGTATTTTATACTAAGTTTACATATAATGCAATTGTATACAATTGACAGAATTTTTTTGTTTTACCTTGTATGAAAAGGTAATTTACATTTGACAAATTCATGTTTTTTTTTACAGTATTTTCTCTTAAATATACTTTGTAAATTTTACTTTTTAAAATCGTACATTTATTTTTACAGTGATTTTACCAATGCTTAAAATGATTTTAAAAAATCAGTCATCATTTGATTATTTCTTCATTTAATTAAATCAAACACATTTCTATATTCTCTGTATTACTATGCATTACCATTAAAATTGTTCTCAATGTTGGGTTTAGACTCAGAAATATCTAAATGTAACTATATGATTATATTTGCAATCTAAATATAGAAGCTAAAGTTGTGCATAGCTAAACACTGTTATATTTTAGATGCTGTCAGTCCATATTGTAAGTTTTAGCGTATATCCAAAATTACTAAATGTATGTTTTAAAGTTATTTTAAAGTTATTTTAATAAAAATATTGTTATTTGCTCATCTTTACCTTTCTTACTAAAAACAACAGCATAGAACATGAACTTTCATGCTGGTCTGAGCTGGTTTAGTGCTGGTTATGCATAGCAATGTTGGTCACCAGTGAAAAATGTTGCACGGTGAAGCTGGTGAAGAAACCTGCTGGGAGCACCAGCCTACCAGCATCCAGAACATATGCCAGTGACTGCCGTAGTGTTTTCTGGTGGACGGTCATGCTCAAATCCCTATCAAACACAAGTGCACACAGCCGCAGGTGTGCCTCTCTCATGTCTCTGCGGTGGCTGTGATGATGGAGAACAAGGTCTGCAGAGCTGTAGGAGGCACAGGCCATGTCCTTTTCTCTCTGTCTCTAACGGGCCACAGGGCGACACAGGGTATCTCGTCTCCTGTGCCCTGGACGTCCGCCCAGCCATCTGCTGCCCCTGCTGCAGCTGCCAATCATCTCAGACAAAAGCTCCTCACCAGGAACCGCAACCTCCGATGGACCAGCGCAGCCTCACGCTAGTTAGCATGCTCATTACTGAAGTCTTTTAAATCTCATTATGAAAATGTGCCATTTGTCTTACATAGTAACTATAGTCTAACTGTGGTAGTTGTATAAATGCCCATAGTAACCAATGGTAAAACTATGCATGGTTCCTTATTATCATGCTTAGATTCATGTAACTGGTTTCTATGCTACAAACCCCAGTAATCTCCAGTGTGTTGAAAACATTGCATTCGATGTTACGCTTCACATAACAGATACAGTGGATTGCTAAAATGTCTTTGGTGGTCTTGGATAGTTTATGCTGGTTAGTGATAGTTTGTTGCTGGTCTGGTAAATGAACCAGTTAGTGAAGCTGGTCAACCAGCATGGTCTTTGTGGTGTTGCTGGTAAACCAAGAAAGTATGGGTGATTAAGCAGGACTTCAGCAGCAAACTGCAAAAATGAGTAAATAATGAATGAACGAATGAATGAATGACAAAATAAAAACATAATAATTACCTATATAATGTATAAACACACTTTTACAATACCATTCAAGATGTGATTTTTTTTATGCAAATTTATTTTATAAAATACTGTATTTGTGAAATATTATTGCAGCATCATTACTCCAGTGAATATGTTAAATGCTTCAGTGTCACATGATCTTCAGACATCATAATAATATCAAGAAACATTTCTGATTATTATCAATGTTGAAAATAGTCGTGCTGCACAATATTTTTTTAATGATACAATTGATTTTTTTCAGGATTCAGAGATGAATAGAAAGTTCAAAAGAAAAGCATTTATTTGAAACCTATTTTATTTTCTTTAATGTATAAATGTCTGTACGATTATTTTTAATCAAATCAATGCATCCTTGCTAAATACAAGTATTAATTTAATTAAATAAATAAATAAATGAATAAATCTTACCGACCCCATATTTTTTCACAGTAGTGTGTGTTGTTTTATAATAGTAACAACACACAGTAAATGCCTATTATTATTATTATTATTATTATTATTTAACAACAGTCTTTATAATATTACATGTACTGTTTTTCCTTCACACAATGCAAATAGGTCTTAAAATATGCAGCTGCCTTGTGGCTGGTCGTCATAATTTATCAAACATTTTGAAGTGTCCTTGGCAGGATATTTCACTCTTATCCGTGGTCGTCATATTTGGGATACGAGACGAAAAACCATCCTTGGTGTAAGGTTGGTCATCAAACATTTTCAAGCAATTCCTCAGACGAATAAACATGTATCCATATTGATTGTAAGGTTGGTCATGATGTTTCACCTCTATAATCAGTAAGGTTGGTCTACAGCTGACCGAGACGTTTCACCTGATGTGTAAGGTTGGTCTTATCCGATCAGCTTCATCAGTGAAGACAGTCACTGTACTGTAGCTCCAGCAGTTCTGTATGTTAGCAGCTATGACCGAGAGGAATAAACATGTGGTATCAATGCATTCATGATGTGACACAGAGAACGTAAGGTTGGAGAACGAGACACTCTACTGAAGATGTTTGAAGCATCACCTTGTTGGCGGCGACAGCCCATTATCAGTGAAGACACATCATTCACTTCTTCATCTGTCACTGTACTGTAGCTCCAGCATTCCCTTTCATGTTCTGTATGTTAACATTATACCCACGCAGATGAGGGTAGTGCTAAAGGCGAGCACTGACCGAGGGACGAATAAACCCTTTGGCCAAAGCCGAGCTTGTGGTAAGGCACCAAACCTCGGCTTGACCATGCACGAAGCTGCGCAGGTCATGATGTGTAAGGGTGGATTGGTCTACTGAAGAAAGAACGCAAAAACACTGTTTCACTGAGTGGATTTTTAGAAAGTGCTCTTATTATATATATTTGGTATTACAGTGAAGACACTCATTCCTCAGTCACTGTATTGTGAGGGGAGCAATGCTAGCTCGACCAACAAGACGAGCGACCTGTAGCTCCAGCAGTTCTGTATGTTAGCAGCTATGACCGAGACGAATAAACTTGTGGTATCAATGCAAGGCACAAACCGGGGCCTTCATGATGTGTAAGGTTTTTAGGAACGCAGAACATCTACTGATTTTTGGAGCCCATGTTTCACCTAACATAGATTTTTAGAAAGAACTTATCAGTGAAGACAGTCACTTATATATTTCTTTGTACTGACAGAACCCAGACAGGAGTAGCTCCAGCAGTTCTGTAGCGGGAGAAACTCATCCTTCACATGTTGCCCGTAGCAGCTATGACCGAGAGGAATAACTCAGAGGGAGCGGCATGTGGTATCAATGCACTCATGATGTGAAGGGAGCGGCAAGCTAAGGTTGGTCTACTGAAGATGTTAGAAGGAGAGAAACTCACCTCAGAAGGGAGCGGCATTATCAGTGAAGACAGTCACTGTAGAAGGGAGTGGCTATAGGTGGGGACTGTAGCTCCAGCAGAAGGGAGCGGCATTCTGTATGTGAGGGGGAGCAATAGCAGCTATGACCTTATTCTCGTAATGTCAAAAGAGGGGCAATAAAGGGTGAGGGGAGCTTGTGGTATCAAAGGGAGCGGCATGCACTCATGATGTGTAAGGTTGGAGAGCGGAGAACTCTAGAATGAGAGGAACTGTTGTTTTTGTTTTTTTGGGTAAGATTTCACCTAATCTCGTTTCACAGGGGAATTAGAAAGGAATGAGAGGGCTCTCTCTGACGCGCCTATCCGAGGAGGGGGAGGGGCAAGAGTCAGCTTCATCAGTGAAGACAGTCACTGTACTGTAGCTCCAGCAGTTCTGTATGTTAGCAGCTATGACCGAGAGGAATAAACATGTGGTATCAATGCATTCATGGTGTGTAAGGTTGGTCTACTTTTTCCATCTTCTCAACCTCCACATCGAAGAAGAAAGGAAGGCTGTTTCACCTCTTATCTAATCTCCAATAACTCGATCAGTGAAGACAGTGAAGACAGTCACTGTACTGTAGCTCCAGCAGTTCTGTATGTTAGCAGCTATGATCGAGAGGAATAAACTTGTGGTATCAATGCACTCATGATGTGTAAGGTTGGTCTACTGAAGATGTTTCACCTCTTATCAGTGAAGACAGTCACTGTACTGTAGTTCTGTATGTTAGCAGCTATGACCGAGAGGAATATGTGTCCTCCCGGCGTCCCTTAACGGTCGCGCGGTTATGTGGGCTATCAATGCACTCATGGGCAGATGAGGCTCTGACACAGAGAACAATTAATTCTCCAGCTGTCAGTCAGTGTTAGATGAGAAGATGGCAGTGCTGATTGGACCGATGACATTTTCGCTATATATTAGACTGTGTGCTGTCTCTCTGATAAGGCCCATCGATATCGTTAGCCTCTCCATATAAACGGACAGCATCTTACCAGGCTATTTGTTTTGCCGTTCATTTCATTAAAACAGAATGCAGGTTGTGTATGTTTGTTCCATTTTTTAGACCTTTCATGACATTTTCTTTGACATTAGCAATAAATCAGGAAGCATTCTCCTTTATGTGAACTCCTTGTTATGTTCCCACTTTACTCCTTGCAAACGGCAGCCATTATGGAAAATATAAAACTTTCTTTCCCTCGTCGATTCTCTTGTTATTATTATTTTATTTTTTATTTAAGGTTGAACAAACCATCCTGTTTTTCTTCCAGTCTTCAACTCCTTGCTCTTTCTTTCCCCGTCGCTTCTCTTGTTATCAAACCATCCTGTGAAGCTTGACGTTGTGCTCCAGACACTGCATGGGGCCTATCATCCGCTACGCTAAATGTCTCCAGTAATGCACAGCCACTTTCTAGCGCAGTCTGAATTCAATCAAAAAGATTTAGGAATTGTCCTCGACCCAAACTATGGCATGCATCAAATGTGCCTTCAGTTACACTTTCCAGCTGTTCCAAGAGCCTGTAGTGTTTAAATGTGCGATACAAAAGAGATTGAGTGACTCCATTCGTTAGCTTTCATCGTGAAGCCCGGGGCAATACAGCCAGGAGCTGCGCTGTAGAGTTTAGGAAAGAAAAATCTGAATTAGAGGGAAAAAACCCTTGGAGATACAAGGTGGTGAACGGGTTATGTTCATTCTAAGTGTAGAATACAGGGTAGACCAAGATAGTTTTCATAGTCAATATCGGCCTCACCAAAGACTAATTAGTAATTCAAGCCGTTAGCCGTTAGATGTTGCAACTACACCATCTGGTTCTTAAATTAATTTTCTCCATTGATGGTCATTCAAAATTAGTTATACTTTCTAACTAAATTACATGGGTTTAACAAAACTCTGGATTTCCTTTGGATCTCAGTTTCTGATTTGGGGGGAATCAAAACATGTTGGATGCAACGTCTGTAGACGACGGTAAATTTGTTGAAATGAATGACCGTTATTATGTTTTCATTAACAATAAAACCAGCCAAGTTGCATGTAAAAATACAATAGTACTGAACAATTATGAACAAATACGTTTACAGCAACTTCATAAATGTAATCAAAAACAAAGCAAAAGCACACCCGAAGCGCCTTCTTTGTTTGTCATTTTGTAGAGGCGGAGTTAAAAAAACAAACCTTGCTGTATAAAATGTGTATCACCATTTTGCGCCAACCAAAATGATTTGAATGCGCCTGACAAAGTAATTATGACTTCCCAACTGCTTAATTGTCACGTAGGTCCCCTTTGTGCTGCTAAAGCAGCTCTGATGCATTGAAGCATAGACTCCACGAGACCCCTGAGCGTGTCCTGAGGCATCTGACACTAATACATACGTTGTGAGGTGGGACCTCCATGGATCGATTTTGTTGGTCCAGCACATTTCACAGATGCTCAATCGAATTGAGATCTGGGGAGTTTGGAGGCCAAGGCAACACCTTGAACACTTTGTCATGTTCTTCAAACAGTTCCTGAACGTTTTCTTCTGTGTGGCAGGATGCATTATCCTGCATTAACCACTGGCATCAGGAAACACCATTAAAATGAATGGGTGAACGTGGTCTGCAACAATCTTTCGGTAGGTGGTATGTGTTAAAGTACCTTCCACATGAATGCCAGTTCCCAGGGTTTCCCAGCTGAGCATTGCTGAGAGCATAACACTACTTCTGTCAGTCTGCTTTCTTCACAAGGTGCATCCTGCTGCCATCTCTTCCCCAAGTAAACGGTCACGCCCATCCAAATCTGACCAGGCAACCTTCTTCCATTGCTCCATTGTCCAGTTTTGTTGCTCATGTGCCCACTGTAGGCACTTTCGGTGGTGCACATCATGGGTACTTTGACCTGCAATGCACTGTGTGTTCTGACACCTTTCTATCATGGCCAGCATTAAGTTTTTCAGCTGTTTGAGCTACAGTAGCTCTTCTGTGTGATCAGACCAGACAGACTAGCCTTTGCTTCCAATGAGCCTTGGGCCCATGACCCTGACGCCAGATCTCCGGTTCCTTCCTTGCACCACTTTTGGTAGGTACTAACTATTACATACTAGAAACACCTCACAAGACCTCCAGTAACACTTTATTTTGATAGTCCACTTTCTTCTAACAGTAAGTAACTTTGCAACTACACGTCAACTAGCAGTCATTCGAGTATTCGTAGACAGTCTGCTTAATATCTGCTAACACTTTATTTTGATGGGTCCACAGCATACAACATACTGACTATGAGAACCTTTGCAACCCTAAACCTAACCTAACAATCTACTCTGAGAGTTAATAGACATATAGTTGTAAATTAATGAGAATTGGTTGATATGTAGTTGACACATGGTAGTTACAAAGTTGCTAATAGTCAGTAGAATGTCTAAAGTGGACTATCAAAATAAAGTGTAACCGACCTGCCATTTTTGAGATGTTCTGACCAAGTCATCTAGCCATCACCATTTGGACCTCGTCAAAGACATTCGTCAAATTGTCCATTTTATCAGATTCCAACAACTGAAATTCAAGAACTGATTATTCACTTGTGTCCTAATATATCCCACTCATTTACATGTGCCATTGTAATGATATAATCAGTGCTGTTCACTTCACCTGTCAGTGGGTTTAATGTTATACACTGTATGGTTGGCTAGTGCTACAAATATACCCGTGCTACTTAAGACTGATTTATGGTCCAGGGTCACAAATAAGTGATAGCAATTAACATTTCTCATCATTTTGAATAGATGAGTAGTTATTTGGGTTTACTGCTCACAATTGTTTTTCTCACTTGCTTGTTATGTTTCCATCTTAAATGCATGCCTTACCACAATAGAGCCCATCTTGGAGGTACGAGTTTCCCAGGTGCACTTGTTTCCAGCATTTAATGCACCATTATAGACCTCTTTGAACCCTACCAGCTGGAAGTCCATCTGATCAACCCACATAAACCAGCGTTGACTAGCTAGAAACCACGCAAAGCAAGCTACCACCAGAAGCTATATGGTTTTAGCAGGGAGCAAAAGTCAATGCATATGTTTCAGAAACAGCACAACAAGACGACACGTTTACTTTTCTCTCATTTAAAGCATCACTGAAGAGACTTTAGCCTCCGCGGGCCTGCATCTTATTTCCATCTTCATTTTTTCTGCTGTTCTAAACACTTACAGTACAATATCTCCACAGCAGAGATAAAGAGAGAAGACATACGCAGTAAGATAAATGTCACAACACTTCCCATTTTCCTCTCTGTGCTCAGATAAGACCCGGCACAGATGAAAGCCCATGCTGAAATAAAACAGAGAAGCGCATTTGTTCTGTTCCAGATAGCATCGGCAGGGATACACACAGAGGACAGAGCTGTTTTAAGATGAATGTGACAACTCCGATGGAGATTCTCACACATCTATTCAAAGACGTGCGATGTGACGCCTCGTATTTATCAGTCCTCGTTGTCAAAATACACTCTTCAGATCAGCTCAAACGCTTTTCAGGAGAAGAAGAAACACGGCTGAGGGGAGGAGGAAGAAAACAATTAAACCATCCTCTTGTGTGATCTATATCTAAACAAGCACATTGATCTAAGAAATGAAGATATGGAAAGCTATAGAGCTCTTTTCCTTTCATCAAAATGGCCAACGGGGGGATTCTTTCCCAATTTCAGAGGAAGCGTAGGAACAATAAAAAGCACCTCCCAATAGAATATTTTGCCAGAAACTTTCTAAAAAAAGTGTTGGAAATGGCAAGAGTTTCCTTGAGGTGAGAAACAATCTCTGGTGATTTATTGCTCTTTTAATGCAGACTTTCAACACGACTGCTCTGCAGCTGAAAGAAGAAACACAGGCCTCGCAACACTTTCCCTTCCATACGTTACATAAAAACACTCAAAACCCCATCTGGGATGTTTTCAGAGAGTAGAGACTCTGCCAGCATGTTAAACTAAGTTTAGTGGATACCCTGCAAAAAACTAAAAACAGTTAAACCAGTCCGAGCTGGTCTTGGGCCTGGCTGGTTAGGCCGGTCTGTTTAGCTGTTTTTGAAGGAGTTTCATGTTTTTGTCAGCTTGACCAGAACCACTGTAGACTGATTTAAGCTGTTTTTCAGGACTCTAACTGCCAGAAAGTTATCTTATCTGAGGTGATTTGTGGTCTTGTGTCCGTGTTGAACTTATTAAACATTGGGAAGGTTTAATTAAAAGTGAAGCTGGAGAAATGAAAGAGAGATAGCAGGTGTTTGGTCAAGCTGTAATTATTAGTTTGGGGAGTGAAAGTTTTGAAGGACAAACATTCTTTCCAAGCTCATCTGTCTCTTACTCCACCGCTGATATGAATAGAGTCGAGCCTTTCCAACTGTTTGCTTGTCACCGGTTATACTGTGCCGTCTATTCATCTTTTAAAGTAATAGTATACACAAAAAAATACAATTAGAATAGGGAAGGAAAAGAGTCGTTAAATATTGACTTCAGTCTGATTCTTGCATTAATGCATTTTCCAAGGCATTTATATTCTCCATTCATTTTCTAGGAATCGAAACCCTGACCTTGTGTTGCAAGCAAAATGCTCTACTGCTCCAGCTACAGGAAAATGCTTTTCTTTGTCTATTTTAGAGCTTGATGCTCTTTATTCACTGATAATAACAAAAACAATGTGTGAATTGCTTCAAAATATTTTAGTTTTTGTTCCACAGAAGAAACAAAATCATGTGGGTTTGAAAATAACGAAAATAAACAAATGATGACAATATTTAAATGCACTGCCTATGTGAAAAAGAAGAACATTACCTGTTTAACGTGTTTATCATTACTTCTTATTACATAAATAATATATACTATACTGAAGAACTTCATCTGCAATGAAATGAAAATGTATTACAGCTTAAATTCATATTCAATGCAACTATTTTAACTTAAAAGTACCCTTTTCACCCACTTAAGGAGGATAAATAATATGTAACTTCATATATTGTGTTTGAAATATGATTCAAGTATTGTTAAGTGTACAGCATTTATGGTAAACTAAAATGTAATGTAGTTACTACTGAAACCTGTATGTCAGGATTTTAAATGTTTTTAAAACTACACATTTGTGATGATAAAGTTGATCATAAATAATGATATTTTAGTGTTTTAAAGATTAATACAGTACGTGTTACAAGAAAACACTATTTCAGTCGATCTTTCTAAGATTTCACACAATATGTTATTTGTTGTTCCTTTTTAACAAATTGTGAGATTGTTCAATTATTGTAATGAAAAGTGCTGCTACACTATCTTTTCATTGTTATATATATACACCTCAGTGCAGAAGGGGGGAGTCCCAGGAGTACCTGGATGCTTAGAACACACAGGAGTGGTGAGCCAGTTGATCCGGGAGCAAAGGAGACCAGAGGAGATCTTGCCGTACTCTGGCTGGATCTTACCAACGCCTACGGGTCAATTCCCCACAAGCTGGTCAAAGAATCACTAACAAGACATCATGTGCCAGAGTCGATCCGCAACCTCATTCTGGACTACTACAACAGTTTCAGATTGCGAGTTTCATCAGGAACGGCAACATCTGCCTGGCAACGGCTAGAGAAGGGTATCATCACCGGCTGCACAATCTCGGTACCACTCTTCGCTCTAGCCATGAACATGATCGTCAAATCAGCAGAAGGTGAATGTAGAGGCCCCATGTCTAGATCTGGTATACTCGGCAGCCACCCAAAAGAGCCTTTATGGATGACCTAACTGTGACAGCAGCTTCAGTTCCAGGGTGCAGATGGCTTCTTCAGGGGTCCAACGTCTCATCCTATGGGCAAGAATGAGTTTTAAGCCAGCCAAATCAGGTCCCTGGTCTTAAAGAAAGGCAAAGTGGTCGACCGGTTCCGCTTATACCCTGGAGGGGTCGCAAATTCCATCAGTAACAGAAAGACCAGTCAAGAGCTTGGAAAGATCTTTGATAGCTCCCTGAAGGACACAGCCGCTCTCCAACAAACCAGGAGCGACGTGACGAACTGGCATACTGCAGTCGACAAGTCAGGGCTTCCGGGGAAGTATAAAACCTGGTGTACCAGAACGGAATCCTGCCAAGGCTTCTTTGGCCCCTTCTCATATACGAGGTACCCATGACAATGGTAGAAGCACTGGAGAGAACCATCAGTCAGTCCCTCAGGAGGTGGTTAGGGCTTCCACGGTCCCTAAGTAACATCGCACTCTATGGTCATTCCACCAAGCTGCAGCTCCCCATTAGCAGCTTGTCCGAGGAGTTCAAGGTCACACGTGCCCCGGAGTTCTTGATGTACCGAGATTCCTCTGATGCCAAAGTCGCCTCAGCTGAATCTGTGTTAAGACGGGAAGGAAGTGGCAAGCACAGAAAGCGGTGGACAGAGCGGAGGCACGGCTGAGGCATGGTGTCTTGGTTTGCAACGTGGCGGTGGGACGTGCAGGCCTGGGCAGATTTCAATGACACAAGAGGGAGGAGAAAGGCAGAGGGAGGGAGAAACTGGTGCAGCGAGGTGCAGAGGTGGAGGAAGACGCGGGCAGAGGTGGAGGAAGACCAGATGGTCCTGACCAGGTGGACGACAGCAAGGCGCCTAGGTGGGAGAACTAGGTGGGAGAACGCCGAGCAGCGGAAATCACCTGGGCAGAGTTGTGGAGCTCTGAACCACTGCGCATCAAGTTCCTCCATCAGTTCGGTGTACAACCTTCTACCCAGTCCATCTAAACCTACACCGCTGGGGCTTGGTAGACTCACCAGCATGCCAACTGTGCCAAAGGAGTGGCACACTGGAGCATATCCTCAGTTGTTGTCCAAAGGCTTTGGGGGATGGGCGGTATCGCTGGCGCCATGATCAGGTCCTCAAGGCTTTGGCAGATTCAATCATTGCAGCGATTCAGAGCAGTAAGAGGCAGCATCCCCAAAGCATACTATCTTCTTTGTCAGAGCTGGGAGAAGACACAACAGCAGCCACGATCCCCAGGTGGACTCCTCGCCAACGCAAGAGACTGGCACCTTCAAGTGGACCTGGGAAGGCAGCTCAAGTTCCCGAATCACATCACGGCCACTTTACTCCGCCCAGATATGGTGATAAAATCGGAGTCGGAGTCGACCAAGCAGGTGGTCATGGTGGAGCTTACTGTCCCCTGGGAAGACCGATTGGAGGAGGCAAATGAGCGCAAGAGAGCCAAGTATGCAGAGCTGGTGGAGGAGTGCAGGGGTGGCGGCTGGAAAGCACGCTGTGAACCAGTGGAGGTCGGTTGCCGGGGTTTTGCTGGACAGTCGTTGACCCGAACACTCAAACTCCTTGGAGTTAAAGGTCAACTGTGCAGACGAGCCATAAAAAATATCTCTGAGGCTGCTGAAAAAGCCTCACGATGGCTGTGGATACGGAGGGGGGATCCGTGGAGTAGCACGCCACTTGGACACAGGCCGGGAACTGATCACCCCCGGCAGGGTCGCCCGGGCGAGGGTGTCTGTTGATTAAAGACCCGAAACACCTGATGACCTCGGGTTCATCACTGATGACGTGTCCAAGTAGCACCAGACGGTGTAAATTAGAACCTTCACTTCTGGCTCAGCCAGTGACTTCTGGGAAAGACCAGATGACACCCATGAATAGTATGGCAACGGCTGGAGTGACAGCTGACAGCACGGAAAGACGGCACCCGGGGCAGTAAGGGTTAGCAGCCCAAACTGCAGCTCCTGCGAAGGAGCACCCAACTAAGCTACGAAAAACCCTTCTGAAAAATACCCCCAGGGATTCCCGAGAGGGGGGGAGAATGAGAATCCCAATCGGACAGATTTTCAGGCTTTGACCCAAGCAAACGGACAAACGATAATGAGCACAGTATGTATCTGTGGCAAGGTTTGCAAAAACCCGACAGGTCTGAAGATCCATCAGACAAAGATGGCCTGCCTTGAGGGTGGGCGAATGCAGCAACGCACAGGGGCAGTAGCCAGTACCTCAGTCTCTGGAGTGCCGGTTGCAGAACCTGGTCAGACGGAGGAGGAGCCAGGCCCGGAGCCACACCACAGAGCCCGGAACCTCCAAGCAGCACCAGCCTCTTCTCAAAGCAGAAAGCCAGAACAGCGTCGGGTGAAGTGGCCTGCCGCTAACAAGAAGGACTGGCACCAGTTCGATGAGGACCTCGATAAGATCTTGGAGTCAACATGTAAGGGGAACGTTGAACAGAAACTCCATACCATGTGCACCCTCACAATGGGTATAGGCACAGAGCGGTTTGGCGTCACAGAAAAGCGGAGCACAACTACTCCATCACTACCAAACCGGCGAGAGGTCAAGATCAGCCAGCTGAGACAAGATCTACGATCCCTTAAACGTCAATACAAGGTAGCAAAGGAGGAGGAGATTACGGCCCTGGTTGAACTCAGAGAGATTGTAAGGAGGAGGCTCACCACACTCAGGCGGGCTGAGTGGCACCGAAAGAAGGGCAAGGAGCGAGCCCGCAAGCGTAGGGCATTCATATCTAACCCCTTCAGCTTCACTAAGAGACTCCTGGGGCAGAAGAAAAGTGGCAACCTCACGTCCTCTGTGGAGGAGATGAACTACCACCTCAGTGTCACTTTTAGTGACTCTGAAAGGGAACAAGACCTCGGTCCCTGTGAGAAGCTCATTGAACCTCCAGAACCAGCGGCTCAGTTCAACATATCCGGGCCCACCTTGAAAGAGGTAAAGGATGCAGTAATGGCAGCAAGATCAAGTTCCGCACCTGGTCCGAGCGGAGTACCTTACAGGGTCTATAAACAGTGCCCAAAGCTACTTGTTCGACTCTGGAAAATCCTGAAGGTGTTATGGCAGAGAGGGAAAGTGGCTTCCCAATGGAGATCAGCCGAGGGGATCTGGATACCCAAAGAAGAGAATGCAAGCACCATTGAGCAGTTCCGTATAATCTCGCTGCTCTGCGTCGAAGGGAAAATCTTCTTCAAGATTGTGTCCCAACGGCTAATGGAGTTCCTCTTGAAAAACGGGTACATAGATACCTCAGTGCAGAAGGGGGGAGTCCCAGGAGTACCTGGATGCTTAGAACACACAGGAGTGGTGAGCCAGTTGATCCGGGAGGCAAAGGAGACCAGAGGAGACCTTGCCGTACTCTGGCTGGATCTTACCAACGCCTACGGGTCAATTCCCCACAAGCTGGTCAAAGAATCACTAACAAGACATCATGTGCCAGAGTCGATCCGCAACCTCATTCTGGACTACTACAACAGTTTCAGATTGCGAGTTTCATCAGGAACGGCAACATCTGCCTGGCAACGGCTAGAGAAGGGTATCATCACCGGCTGCACAATCTCGGTACCACTCTTCGCTCTAGCCATGAACATGATCGTCAAATCAGCAGAAGTGGAATGTAGAGGCCCCATGTCTAGATCTGGTACTCGGCAGCCACCCATAAGAGCCTTTATGGATGACCTAACTGTGACAGCAGCTTCAGTTCCAGGGTGCAGATGGCTTCTTCAGGGGCTCCAACGTCTCATCCTATGGGCAAGAATGAGTTTTAAGCCAGCCAAATCCAGGTCCCTGGTCTTAAAGAAAGGCAAAGTGGTCGACCGGTTCCGCTTTACCCTGGAGGGGTCGCAAATTCCATCAGTAACAGAAAGACCAGTCAAGAGCTTGGGAAAGATCTTTGATAGCTCCCTGAAGGACACAGCCGCTCTCCAACAAACCAGGAGCGACGTGACGAACTGGCTTACTGCAGTCGACAAGTCAGGGCTTCCGGGGAAGTATAAAACCTGGGTGTACCAGCACGGAATCCTGCCAAGGCTTCTTTGGCCCCTTCTCATATACGAGGTACCCATGACAACGGTAGAAGCACTGGAGAGAACCATCAGTCAGTCCCTCAGGAGGTGGTTAGGGCTTCCACGGTCCCTAAGTAACATCGCACTCTATGGTCATTCCACCAAGCTGCAGCTCCCCATTAGCAGCTTGTCCGAGGAGTTCAAGGTCACACGTGCCCGGGAGTTCTTGATGTACCGAGATTCCTCTGATGCCAAAGTCGCCTCAGCTGGAATCTGTGTTAAGACGGGAAGGAAGTGGCAAGCACAGAAAGCGGTGGACAGAGCGGAGGCACGGCTGAGGCATGGTGTCTTGGTTGGCAACGTGGCGGTGGGACGTGCAGGCCTGGGCAGAATTTCTAAGCCACGCTATGACAAAGCAAGAGGGAGGGAGAAACGGCAGCTGGTGCAGAACGAGGTGCGGGCAGAGGTGGAGGAAGACCGCCTGACCAGGATGGTCGGTATGCGACAGCAAGGCGCCTGGACTAGGTGGGAGAACGCCGAGCAGCGGAAGATCACCTGGGCAGAGTTGTGGAGCTCTGAACCACTGCGCATCAAGTTCCTCATCAGTTCGGTGTACAACCTTCTACCCAGTCCATCTAACCTACACCGCTGGGGCTTGGTAGACTCACCAGCATGCCAACTGTGCCAAAGGAGTGGCACACTGGAGCATATCCTCAGTTGTTGTCCAAAGGCTTTGGGGGATGGGCGGTATCGCTGGCGCCATGATCAGGTCCTCAAGGCTTTGGCAGATTCAATCATCGCAGCGATTCAGAGCAGTAAGAGGCAGCATCCCTCCAAGCATACTATCTTCTTTGTCAGAGCTGGGGAGAAGACACAACAGCAGCCACGCTCCCCAGGTGGACTCCTCGCCAACGCAAGAGACTGGCACCTTCAAGTGGACCTGGGAAGGCAGCTCAAGTTCCCGAATCACATCACGGCCACTTTACTCCGCCCAGATATGGTGATAACATCGGAGTCGACCAAGCAGGTGGTCATGGTGGAGCTTACTGTCCCCTGGGAAGACCGATTGGAGGAGGCAAATGAGCGCAAGAGAGCCAAGTATGCAGCGCTGGTGGAGGAGTGCAGGGGTGGCGGCTGGAAAGCACGCTGTGAACCAGTGGAGGTCGGTTGCCGGGGTTTTGCTGGACAGTCGTTGACCCGAACACTCAAACTCCTTGGAGTTAAAGGTCAACTGTGCAGACGAGCCATAAAAAATATCTCTGAGGCTGCTGAAAAAGCCTCACGATGGCTGTGGATACGGAGGGGGGATCCGTGGAGTAGCACGCCACTTGGACACAGGCCGGGAACTGATCACCCCCGGCAGGGTCGCCCGGGCGAGGGTGTCTGTTGATTAAAGACCCGAAACACCTGATGACCTCGGGTTCATCACTGATGACGTGTCCAAGTAGCACCAGACGGTGTAAATTAGAACCATACTGAATAATACAGTACAATTTAAAATTACAATCAAGTACTTGCCTGCTGTGAATGAGTAAATGAGCTTTCATGAACTTTGCATAAGCTTTTGTGCAAAGTGCACTTAATAGTGTGCTCTCTTTAAGTAAATCTGAGTGGCCTTTTATTTCATTAATTAATTTGATATTACCTACAAGTGCTTTTTTAAGATGTGAAGTGCTCTACAAGTGCACATGCAGTAAAATCATGCAGGTTTCTTCGGTCACAGGGGTATTAGTGAACAGTCTGTGTCTCTTGTGTGGGACAGTGAGATATTTCCTCAGCACTATTACTGCAGCAGCGGTTACTCACAGTTGTAGGAGGGACTGAATTAGACACCATCTGTTTTCTAGTGCCCT
>CM049814.1:16018977-16028977 GCA_027422405.1 Ptychobarbus kaznakovi | reverse complement strand
ACGTGTTGTGAGTGTTTGGTGGGACAGATGCTGCACAGAGGGCAGGTGATGAGTGAAACAGTGCTAATCAAAGTCAGGATTAGCCGGCTTTAAACTCATGACTGTTTCCAGAAGATAACTGTGCTCGGCTAAAGACTTCAGGACGTCGCTGAACACCTCCTAAAGCAGCTTTCTGCAGAGGAGCCAAATCACTGCAGTGCATTAAAAACTCTTCTGAGACAAGCCCTGTCTTTGTCCAAACTCATGATAGCTGGGAACAAGTGTGCCGCTCGTACTACCGTCTGCATAGAGATCCACATTATCACCTGATGTGACACCAGCACCTTATGCTGAGGAAGTCCTCAAGGCTTTGCAAATGGAGGTCAAGGGTTAATCTGGAGCGGAGAGAAGTGATCCCTGGTCCATGACCCATCATCCTCTGGGTTTTCAGTGGGAGAATGGAGAATCAAGAACTTCAGATCTCCAGTTACCTTCAAGAGAGTGGCATTTCTGAAGCCCATGGCCAAACCTGGAGAACATTAGGAAGAAAGTCAGATCTGAGAAGAAGAATGAGAAGAATGTGAGGCAGTGGAGGCAGGTATGAGTGTGTGAGAGAGAGAGAGTGTGTGTGTGTGTGTGTGTGTGTGTGTGTGTGTGTGTGTGTGTGTGTGGTGTGTGCGTGTGTGCGTGCGTGCGTGTGCGTGTCATGCGTGCATCAGCGCGTGTGTGTCTGTCAGCTCTCGGCTCACAGCTGCTGGAGACTGCCACAGATGTGCTCCTGATTATTAAAAACTCATGACACAACATCTTTTATCTGGTCAGCTTCGAAAAGTGTCTTTCAACTGCTCCTCAATGACAGTATAATTAAAAGCCTGAGTTTGGACCAAGCAAACGAAACAAGATTTGTACATTTTCTAAAGAAAAAGCAAGTGTTTTTTGTCTGTGCAGAAGTTGTTGTCATGATGTTAAGGTGTGAATGGTGCTTTCTAGCGCATTGTAATGGTGCTCTGACTGCTTTCTTACACTGTAAAACATATTTGGTCCCACTTTATATTAGGCGTCTTTAAGGACTATATACTTGAAAAATAAATTGTTAGGTGGTGCACTTTCAAAAGGCACTAATATATACTTTTAAAGTACTAAAGTGTATTTTAATCAGTAAATAAGATACAGAGGTGTACCTATTGAAAATATTCTACTCCAGCGACTGACAAAACACTTCTGCTGCTATTGAGGTGGGATGTGGTCACAAGGTTCTGGACCGGTTTTGGGGGTTTGGTTGGGTTTAAGGGTGGGTTAAGGGCTAGAGGTGTGTTGACAGTTTAATTATAGATGTAACTACAGAAACTAAATACAGAAGTTATTACAGGAATGCATTTTTAAATATAGGTACAATGTAAAGTCATGTATGGACACAATAAGTGCATTGTATCAAATGTTTCAAGTAAATGTAAGTACAATAAATAATAGTAAATAGCAATAAAGGCATTATGAAGTCAATGTGAAGTGAGTCCAAATATTTTTGAAGTAGTAAATAAAAAAGATAATTGGAGTGCATTATTTTGGAGTTTTACAATAAATACAATTTCAGTCTTTCTACTTGAGTTTCACAATAAAGTCAATGTGTTACTTGCTGTAACTTTGTAATTATTTGTGAAATTTGCTAGAAATTTCTGATTCAAATTGTTTCGAAGTACAGCCGATTTTTGTTTTTTAGTTAAAAAAAACTTCAGCAAACCACACTAAATATAGAAAATCAATCATGTTATAAAATGTACACTCTACACTCAAAAAACAAGTAAGTAAATAAATGTACAGTCCAGTCAAATGTGTTATCATCAAGGAATATTCCATATTTATTTATTTATTTATTATTAGTTTTTGTTATACAGGGACCCATATTTTGAATTATGCGTTGCATTATGTAGTGTTTAGGATTGAAGTAAATGTCTGTACATTTTACACAAAATGTACTGGCAATTTATGGACAATGGACTTTATTGATTTTTCTACAGATTTTTTTTTTATTTATGTATTTATTTTTGTTTGTTTGTTTGTTTGTTTAAAGTCTAAACAAGTCTATAAAACTAGGGCCTAAAGTACTGTGTTAATATGAAGGAATGTTCCCAGGTGTTTTACCCTCATTTTGAATTGCACATTACACTGGGTCTTAGGGTTAAAGGAAATGTCCGTTAACTTAACGAGTAATATCCAGGCAGAAAATGACCAGTAATGTTCTATACAGGATCATTAGTGGAAGTCATGGAGACTCGTGTCATGGAAATGAGACAAGTTGAAGCGTTCACCTTCCTTTTTGAAGTCGCAAGTAAAAGCCAAAAAAAGGCCAAAAGAAACAAAGACATACAAATTGAAATCCCTCTTATTCAAATGATTTGAAGTCCCAGTGATATTTCTGGAGAACAGGAGGGAAATAACTTGAAATGAATTGCACATTAACAGACGATCGGAGCCCATTTGAATGGGAGGCGGCGAAAGAAGAAGAGATTAATAATTTTAATAATCTGCTGGAACGAACCACAATTCATGCCTAATACCACAACACAACAGCGCAGGCCTCGGGGCGAGAGAAATCATCTCCAGCACCTCACCCGGCTGGGGAATTATTCTGTTCTGTCTGAATTAATACTTTATATCCGAATGCAGAGAGCAATATTGTCTTATAGATAGTGTTATGGGTTCATCATGCAAGCCAAAGTTTGTTTTAACATTTACTCGTCCTCGTGTCATATCAAATCCATCTGGCTTCCTTTCTTCCGTGGAACACAAAAGGAGACATTCTGAAGAATGTTCAAGCTGTTCTTTTCCATACAGTGAAAATTATGCATCTAAAAAAACAAAAACAAAACATCATAAAATTATCTTATTATGTATGCTCTATATTCCAAGTCCTCCAAAGACATGTCAATGAGTTGTGTGAAATTGAAGTTGTTATTTATGCTATAAAACTTTCTAGCATGGTCCTCAAATCTCATTTGCAACTCCAGCCTGGTCTCATGTTTATACGTAGGTATTAATATGTCACATTTACAAGCACAAAACGTAAATTTTTTATGTTTGTATTGATGCTAAAACTTACAATTTAGACGTATTTCAACATTTAAAACATACAAATCGATACATGTTTTTTGCTAAAAAATTTAAAATATTTACGTATCTTTTATATCAAGATATTCATATCAATGCATTTTTATAATTTTATCAATAAGCTATTTAGATTTTTAGACCCCTTAACCTACCCCCAAACCTAAACCCACCCATTTTACAGCGAATATGCATTTTTATAATTTTATTAATAAGCAATTTTGATTTTAGACTATTTAAAATGTGATTTATTTTAAGGTTTAAATTGAAATCTTGTTTAACATCATGCGGGTCTATTATTGGAAACGATCTGGCTGCAGAAATCACACAAAACAATTAAACAGATAAAACTGAAAACAAGGTAATTGATATGACAACTAAAAACAACTAATAATAAAATCAATGCCGCAATTTCAACATTAATCATATTAAATAAATTAATTATAATACATTTAAATTTATATTAAATCAATTATCTGAACTTTACGAGTGTACCAAAGCATGCCAAAAGTTTCAAAGTAAAATGTGTGTTTTGTGATTACTAAAGTGTGCTTAGGTTGGTTAAGAAACTGTCTTTAAATACACTTAAGTGACCTTATATTCTAATAAGTTCTTATCTTTAAGTACTTTAAGTACTGAAGTACACTAGAAGTGCACATTCATACACTTCTATTTCACAAGAGCATGATAACATTGATATCAAAACTGATACAATACATGCCACATCTGAATATACATGTGAAAAAGATTTAAGAGCTCGGGATTGGAGTACAGTGAGATATATAGACTAATTGTATGATGCTTTTTAATATTTCAAGCTTGACAGTATCATTCATTTTTACTTTATGAAAAAACCCATCATAAACATAATTTAAAACATCTCTTTTTGTGTTCCTCAGAAGAAAGGTTCAGTTCAGTTTTGATCACTATTCCTTCCAGTGCAATGATAAAACAAGCCAAGGAATAAATCAGAGAGCGCATCTGCATATGTGTTTTGAGTGAGATGAGAAGCCCGAGCTTTAGATGTATACTTTAATCAAGCGTGCATTTCTCTCCCAGAGGACTCAACAGAAGTGGCACATCGCATTACGCACACAAATGTTATGGCTCCACAAGATTCATGATAGCTGTGTGTGAAGCGGCTTTAGCTGCTGGTTGATTGGATGTTGAGCATACCGTGGTGAACCCTGGGCCGTCACTGAGCAGAAGACGAGCGGAGAGCATCTCTGAGAGGTCAGGCCGGCGGTTCCTCCTCTTCAGCTTTACTGAGGAAGACTGAGGAGTCCATGAGAAAACTGCATCAGACGCAAAGCGGCACCAGAGAAACACAATTACATCAGTAACGTCTGCTGTGTTCCAGACGTCTCAGACACAAGTGGAAACAGTGATTTGACTTTATGAAAAACATCCATTTGGATTAACAGAGGACAGAAATAAAAATCATATTTTATATAATGTACAATACTTGTGTGATGTTGCAATGACTTTTTAAAATTATACATAAATATTTTGTTCATCAAAGACACATTACATATATCAAAAGTGACAGTACAGACATTTATAATGTTACAAAAGATCAACATTTCAAATAAAAGTGGTTCTTTTGAACTTTCCATTCAAAAAAATGTAGAGTTTTAAACAACTTTTTAAAAAAGTATTTCAGGTAAATAACTCCATGTTTTTGGGAAGTTGCATCACATTACACTTGAAAACATTAACTAACCTTGCAAGACATAAAAGGTCATATTATATTATATTTATTGAGCGTGACACAGTCACGAGAGACAGCAGTGGTTCTCACTATGAAATCATTTACTGTTTTTGGCTTTTTTCCTGCATGTTTCTGCTTGTTGGCTGAACCACATGACTTTGATTTGGTGTTTAAAAAATTGTTCAATGATTAATAACATTTTACATTTAGCTGACGCTTTTATCCAAAGCGACTTACTATTGAGGAATACAATAAGCGATACATTATAAAGAGGCAAACAGACACAGGAAGTGCTTGTAATACAAATGTCTAGGCATTGTTCAGAGCAAATTCTAGCCAGACAGTGAGAGGTTAAGGAAAGAGAGCAAAGTTAAGGAAAGAGAATGAAGGGTTCTCTTTATTTTAAGATGAAGTCAAGTGATTACGGAAGAGATGAGTTTTCAGGAGTCGCTTGAAAATTGTCAGCGATTCAGCGTTCCGGGTGAGGGTGGGAAGTTCATTCCACCAGCCAGGAACGGTGAATGAAAATGTTCTGGAGAGTGATTTTGTGCCTCTCTGTGATGGCACCAAGAGGCGTCGCTCGCTGGCAGATCTCAGACTTCTGGAGGGGATGTAGATTCGTAATAGTGAGTGGAAGTAGGAGGGGCTTCGAAGTAGGCGGGGCTTCTGGAGGGGATGTAGATTTGTAATAGTGAGTGGAAGTAGGCGGGGCTTCTGGAGGGGATGTAGATTCGTAATAGTGAGTGGAAGTAGGCGGGCTTCTGGAGGGGATGTAGATTCGTAATAGTGAGTGGAAGTAGGCGGGGCTTCTGGAGGGGATGTAGATTCGTAATAGTGAGTGGAAGTAGGCGGGGCTTCTGGAGGGATGTAGATTCGTAATAGTGAGTGGAAGTAGGCGGGGCTTCTGGAGGGGATGTAGATTCGTAATAGTGAGTGGAAGTAGGCGGGGCTTCTGGAGGGGATGTAGATTCGTAATAGTGAGTGGAAGTAGGCGGGCTTCTGGAGGGGATGTAGATTCGTAATAGTGAGTGGAAGTAGGAGGGGCTTCTGGAGGGGATGTAGATTCGTAATAGTGAGTGGAAGTAGGCGGGGCTTCTGGAGGGGATGTAGATTCGTAATAGTGAGTGGAAGTAGGCGGGGCTTCTGGAGGGGATGTAGATTCGTAATAGTGAGTGGAAGTAGGCGGGGCTTCTGGAGGGATGTAGATTTGTAATAGTGAGTGGAAGTAGGCGGGGCTTCTGGAGGGGATGTAGATTCGTAATAGTGAGTGGAAGTAGGCGGGGCTTCTGGAGGGGATGTAGATTCATAATAGTGAGTGGAAGTAGGTGGGTGCTGATCCTGTGGTTGTTCTATATGCAAGCATCAGTGTCTTGAACTGGATGCGAGCTGCAACTGGTAGCCAGTGCAAGGAGATAAAGAGAGGTGTGACATGGGCTCTTTTGGGTTCGCAGAAGACCAGTCGTGCCGCTGCATTCTGAATCATTTGTAGAGGTTTGACTGTACATGATGGAAGTCCAGCTAGAAGAGCAGTGCAGTAGTCCAGTTTAGAAATAACAAGGGCCTGGACAAGAAGTTGAGCTGCATGCTGTGTAAGGAAGGGCCTGATCTTTCTGATGCGCAATGCAAACCGGCAAGATCGAGCAGTCTTTGCAATGTGGTCTTTGAAAGTCAACTGGTCATCGAAAATTACACCAAGATTTCTGACTGAGCTTGATGGGGTAATTGTTGATGAATCCTAACTGGAATCGTGAAGTCATGCTGTAGAGTTGGAGTGGCAGGGAAGACAAGAAGCTCAGTCTTTGCCAGGTTGAGCTGTAGGTGATGTTCTTTCATCCATGCCGAGATGAGCCTGAGATCCGTGCAGCTACCGTTGGATCATCTGGTCGAAATGAGAGATAGAGCTGTGTGTCATCAGCGTAGCAATGGTAGGAGAGGCCATGTGCCTCTATGATGGGACCCAGTGATGTAGTGTATGTGGAGAAGAACCGATCCCTGAGGAACACCTGTGACCAATTGATTTTCTGATGAGCTTTGGATACCTCCCCTCCCCAGAAAAGACCAACCAGTGAGATAGGATTCAAACCAGCGAAGTGGAATCCCTGTGATGTCCAGTGATGAGAGCGTGGTCAGGAGAATCTAATGGTTAACAGTGTCAAAAGCAGCAGATAGGTCCAGCAGAATGAGAATCGATGATTTGGAATCAGCTTTTGCAATCCGCAAGGCTTCAGTAACTGAAAGTAGCGCCGTCTCAGTTGAATGTCCACGTCTGAACCCTGATCGGTTAGCGTCCAGTAGGTTATGCTTTGACATAAATGAGGATAACTGGTTGAAAACAATGCAGCAGAATGAGAACTGATGATTTGGAATCAGCAGTCAAAGTAATAAGCAGTAATAAGCAGTCAAAGATGAAAGAAAATATTACATGAGTTGATGACAAGTTACATTTTTGGCTGAGCTACACCTTTTCTTATACAGTAATATAATTCTGTCAAAATATTTACAGTCTTATTTATTGCTTGCATACATTTAGGAGAAAGAAGAATGACGGATCCTTCTAGAATAACAGTGAGGCACCAATATTCCCCCAGAGCGCTGATAGATTGAGTCTGCCACAGGCTGCGGCTCGTGATGACATGTGTGTGTGTGTGTGTGTGTGTGTGTGTGTGTGTGTGTGTGTGTGTGTGTGTGTGTGTGTGTGTGTGTGTGTGTGTGTGTGTGTGTGTGTGTGTGTGTGTGTGTGTGTGTGTGTGTGTGTGTGTGTGTGTGTGTGTGTGTGTGTGTGTGTGTGTGTGTGTGTGTGTGTGTGTGTGTGTGTGTGTGTGTGTGTGTGTGTGTGTGTGTGTGTGCCGGGCTCATCAAAACAAAGACAAACAAATTGACATAATCATGAAGTTGCCGGCAGGGTGTCATTTGTGTTGCAGAAGCAAATGGGAATAGTTGGAGTTATGAGTTCCCACCTCCTCATCCATCCGTCGCCCGCTCCACACACACACACACACACACACACACACACACACACACACACACCACACACACACACACACACACACACACACACACACACACACACACACACACACACACACTCATTACATATATGCGTGATTCATTCCTGCGGCTCCGCTGGCGGGGCTTTTATGCTGTGGTACTCTGGTTTGCCCAGCACCACAACACTGGGAATACAAGAAGCATCTCATCAAGGAATAATCTTGTTAGATTTGTTAGATAATAGACTGCAGAATAGGTTTATTGAACAGACTTCCTCGCCCATGCCCTTCATTTTCAAAAAAATAAATAAACGTTTCTGATTGGATAACTTTTAATGTAAAACAGCTGATTTACAAACAAAGTTGATAACACACACCGACAGAATTCTATACTAATGCACAAAGTTGCTTGAGAACTGTAAGACTGGGCCTAAAAACGTGTAGAATTAATTCAGCGAGGATGTGAGTTGCCTGATCAATGTAGTCCATGATTCAGAGATTTAGTCTGATTTGCTCATTTGTTCAACTGATTCATTAAAAAGTGCATCAGTATAACAGCATTATTTATTTATTTATTTTCACACCCTGTTATAGGTGAATCTCAGTTTAAATGTGTGTGTGTGTGTGTGTGTGTGTGTGTGTGTGTGTGTGTGTGTGTGTGTGTGTGTGTGTGTGTGTGTGTGTGTGTGTGTGTGTGTGTGTGTGTGTGTGTGTGTGTGTGTGTGTGTGTGTGTGTGTGTGTGTGTGTGTGTTTACAGGTTAAGTAACTGCCAAAAACATGTGAGATAAGGTAAATTCACTGTAATACATGGCCTCACTATTTTATAAGTAGAGGTCATGCATTACAGTGATTTCACCATGGTTAAGGGGATTAGGTTTTATGTGGTGTCTAACAAAAACCTTTAACCGTCATACAATCATGGTAACGTAAAGGTTTGTGTCTTTCCTCATTTATGTCCTACACCACTTTTGCTCACTCATACCAAAGTATTCCTCTTAAAACAGCACACAGTGGGGGTTTCAGTTGTAAAGTATGTGTTAAGTCAGTCTGTTACCGTGTCTATTCTTTCTCCTGGCTCTTTCCCAGGCCGGGTTATGACGGATCTGCCCTCCTATCGCCATAAAAAGCCAGATCTCTCTCCCAGAGGCTGCAGGAATGTATCTGTGACTGGGGTTCGGCTAATAGCGTCCTGAGGGGCTCTCCCAGCCCTCCATTAACCATTAACTAGTGACGGTGTGATGAGGAACACGTTACAACATGTTTACGAGAACAAGATAGAGCCGCCGGCCTCCTCACAGAAGCTGAGAACAGCCTGAGATAAGGACACAGACTGGGCTCAGAGACGGGACAGATACGGCAAGAGTAAACAACGCTAATCACCTTGCATTGCTAAATCTATCGCTAGCAGATATGAGTTCATCCATGACTGCTACGTTTCAAGCTCCTGTCATCTTATCTGGGGTGAACATGTGTCTAATTGCTTCTGTAGAGTTGGGGAAAACTGTCTCCGTATATATTTTTTTAAGATATTTCTTAATGACAAAATATGTTTCAAAATATTTTTATGTAAATATACTTTCTAACAATATATTTGTGTCCACCTTTTGTATATTCTAAGAGCATTTACGGTTGTTTTTTTTATTACATTTTCAAAACTTTGCCTCCATTTTTTTCCAAACTTACACAAATCCATGAATTGCACACACAAAATGCAAAATGCTACTGCATACAAAATATGACAAACACATCTCAAAAGCATTTGCAAACACCTTTACCGTAATATTCATTCCTGTTAGATTTGTGTGTGTTACATGAAGAATTGTGTTTTGCAAAAAGTGTTTTATGACACTGAAAACTGAGAATTAGCGTATGGTTTTGCAGATTTGGTATGTGCTTCTGCTGTTTGAGTCTCAGATTTCAGAAAGTGTGACAAGGAAGGATTGTGTGTAAGTAGTTGAAAAAACTGTAAAATATATTTTGCCTTCCATATATTTCAACCCAAGAAAATACATTCACGACACATTTAAAGAATCGTGCTTGTTGTCTATAACACATGTGAGCACATAAGATATTTGGATAAAAAGAATAATGAATAAAGCCGAAATCTAAGCTATATTGTAAAATTGGAGATTATTTTCTTTTAAATATATATTGGCATATGAAAGTTGAAAGTAAATAAATTTTTAATACTAACTGTTCACAACATACACTGACCAAAAT
>CM049814.1:16008977-16013977 GCA_027422405.1 Ptychobarbus kaznakovi | reverse complement strand
TAGCGAATGCTGTCTATCTTTCAAAACTCATTTGTGGTAGTTTGTGTTTTCAAACGCTTTAGTCTGTCGGACAAACATTAGCTTGTGTAAAGAATACAAGCTAAAAACTAGAAGAGAAAACTGTCATTGGAAAACTATTTGGGATGTCCCATATCGTGTAAAATAAAAAAACAAATGGGCAACGTATATATTAAATATGTACTAAATATATCTCTTAAACAGTGAAGCTTGATAGAATACCTAATAAGAAAATATCCTACATTTAGAATAAATGCAAATATATATATATATATATATATATATATATATATATGTATACACACGCAGTATCAGTATTAATCAGAACATTAAAGTATGAGAACTATAAATAAATACAAAAATGTATAGAAATGTGTTTAATTTTAGATTGAAATTATTTGAGTTAAATCCAGTTGAAAACCCATAATTGTGTTTGTTCAAATGTTTTCATCCCTCCGTTGTGGGACATTTCTAGTCTTTCAAACATATTCCCAAAACAATTACTTTAAAAATATGTCTTAAAATAATGTTTCAGCATAAAGTTTCCATACTAATAGCACCTAAAAGAACTGTAGGATAGCCTGACTTTTGACTGTGAAGTGATTTAAGGACAGTAAAATCACAAATAGTATTCATTCTGTCAGTCTCGGTCTGTCAAAATGTGTTTTTTACAGAAGCAAATAATGCTGGATTCCTCACCTCAAACACATCGATATTCATTTCACACTAAAGGCATGATGGCTGTAAGTAAGGTTACATCTGAAACAAATTATGCATTTATAGCCTGGCCGAAAATCTCATGACCTTTCGACTTCAATTCCAGGGAAGACACTGTCTTGAAGGTCTCGTCTCTCCCACTGGTTCTCCGCTGGCAGCGAGTTTATTTCGGCACCGTCGGGCAGGAGATAAGCGGGACCCGGTCCCTGGAAAGCTGACAATAACAAAAGCCCTCTGTCAGTCGGGTCCCAGACTGGCCCGTGGCGTGTCAGAGTCAAATGTCCAGCAGATAAGCTGACTGAATAAATGCAGCCGCTAGAGCATCCCAACAACTTCTCTCTCAGAGTCGCTCCGCGCCAGGCCACTGCGTCCAGATGACATTTGGGTTTCCTCCGTTTCATTTCAGTGTCAGCATCCCAAATGCCATTTTTAATTGTGCCACCGTTTCTCAAAGCCAAAGGAGGTTTAAAGACTCTCGTCTATTTTATTTTCATTTCAGTTGTTATTGTGCAGAGAAGGTCTAAAGCACTGTCCGAGTGATTAGCAGGTCATTTAGCTTATACAAGCAAAGTGGGACTTTTCTAAAACAAAGGATACAGTATATGGCATTTCTATCAAAACACTGTTCTCTGACATCCATCTTAAGAACACAAACTTGCCCTTAAGTAATGTGTTCAAGCTTCATTTACAGTAACAACAGTTTCTCAGACATTCTGCTTCCATGCTTTCTTAAATATAACCCTTACATAGCTGTCTCATAATAACATTGCAGTGAGAAGAATGACTGTGATTCTTCTACAACGACTTTTCTGGAATAAAATCAGTTTAATGTGTTTATACAGACACTGCAATTTAGGTCTTTAAGATGTTTTGCATTAGTTGTATTGTATTTAATATTTTATTTTTTATTTTTATTTTGTATTATTTAGTTATTTATCTATGTATGTAAATAAATTAATAGTTTTATTCAGCCAGGACACATTGTAAAACATTTATGATCTTACAAAGGATTTCTATTTTTTTTTGAACTTTCAGTAACACTATTTTTACGGTGTCCTTGTTACACGTTACGTGTACTTACTGTTATAATAACAATGATTAATGCATAATTGTATGCAACTAACCCTAAACCAAACCCTCATCATAATGCGAACTATATAGTAAGTACATGCAGTTATTAAATAAAGTAAGTAAATCAAGTTATTATGTAGTTAATTAATATGCAGTACTTAAATGTATAATTACACTGTAACAAGGACACAAAATAAAGTGTAACTGAACTTATCAAATAATCTACAAAAAAAATGTTGTTTTTTTTTCTATAAAAATATGAAGCAGCACAGCTGTTTTCTCATTGCTAATCATCAGAAATATGTCTTAATAAGACCTTGCAAATATACAAATCAGCATATTATTATGATTTCTGAAGATCATGTGACACTGAAGACTGGAGAAATTATGCTAAAATTTGATCACAGAAATAAATTACAGTTTAATAGATATTCACATAGAAGTTACATTGAAATGTTATACTATTTCACAATTTTACTGTATTTTTATCAAATAAATGCTGCCCTGGTGACTACAAAATACTATCTTTGATAATTTTGTGTTGGAAAAGATGGATTAAGATATTTGTTCATGATGGTTTTGGAGATTTTACAATATATTCACATAGAAACAGTTATTATAAAATATAATGATATCTCACAATATTACTGTTTTTACTGCATTTTTACAATAAATACACCCTTTGTGACTTCTTACAGACATCAACCATTTGAACAATAATATCAATATATATTTGTCAGACAAGATATTGTTTTGCCTTCCCTTTGAACAAATTTTGGTAATTTAAACAAATCTAGAATATTGTTTTTTTTGGGGGGAAGTGTGTTGTCCTGAGTTGTTTGAACAGTATTGCCTTCACAAGCACTGATAATTATACTAGTAAGTGACCATAAATATGCCTATTCCCCTAATATTTTATCAAATATTAATACAGATTTTGTCATTATTATTTCAAAATGAATAACGTAATTCAAACACATTGGAGTTCAAGGATGATAAATGTACATTCACATATGTATCAAGCTCACATCAACCAGAGCAGCCTTCAGTTTATCCCTAATAGAGGTCAGCACATCCATCACGCTCTTCAGACACATGTAAGACATTCGTTAATGTACGTTGTGTTTTCCTTTTGCCAGAATGAAAGCGGCGGTGCCGTGTGTCACTGTCAGGGGCCGTGCGATAAGTAATCAATAAAGCCATGTTTGGTGGGTCATTCAATGACCGGAGTACAAACGATGAGGAGAAAGACAAATTAAGAGACTGTCACAGCTGCGTTTCTCTGAGATGAGCGTGACATGGGCTGATCTGCAAAACAGAGGGTCACATTTATCGTCATTTGTGTCTGGATGCGACGTGACGTCGATTCTGAGTATCTCTCAAAAGATAATGTATCGGTTAACAAGTCCACCGTCTCAGAGATCCCTACAAAGTCAACACTACACACACACACACACACACACACACACACACACACACACACACACACACACACACACACACACACACACACACACACACACACACACACACACACACACACACACACACACACACACACACATACACACACACACACACACACACTCACACACACACACACACACACACACACACACACACACACACACACACACACACACACACACACACACACACACTCACACACACACACACACACACACACACACACACACACACACACACACACACACACACACACACACACACACACACACACACACACACACACACACACACTCACACACACACACACACACACACACACACACACACACACACACACCCACACACACACACACACACACACACACACACACACACACAGAGAGACACACTCACACACACACACACACACACACACACACACACACACACAGAGAGACACACACACACACACACACACACACACACACACACACACACACACACACACACACACACACTCACACACACACACACACACACATGCTTTAGTGGAATGCAGGTCTAGACAGATAACACGATGGGCAATCAGAGAACGATGGGCAAAACAAATGGGGTCAGAAAGGGTCAAATACATCACTGTGTCAATCACTGGCGACATGAAGCGATCTCTGACTTTCCCGGTCCTCAGTGTCGATGCAAACATCATTCACTCCTTTAAGATGAACATAACAGCAGACGCCTCGTTGCACATTAGACTGACTCCCCTTTTAAAGTATTCTCACTCTTAACGAGCTCTGAGACTGATAGCAATTAAGTCACTGTAGTTGTGTTAATACTCGGTGCTCCAGCTCAATAAAGAAGAGGAAACAAGTCTTTTTATAAAACAAATTGACATTTTCTGATCTTTTTAGAGACTTTGAAATACAGTCATTAGAGTATACTGTTTTTGAGAATGTAATTTTTTTCATTAAGGCTGCTATCATTGTTGACTTTATACCCACCAAAAATACCAAAATTATTTTTAATTCAGCAACTAAAAACATTCCCATCATAGAAGAGGTGCATTGAAGTCATTGCAGTTTTAAGGTTATTTATAACTAACTTATTAAAATAAACTATTAGAAAGAAATGAGAGTCATGTCATTGACCCAAAGTCTGAATCGCGCTGCTGCTCAATGTCACATCAGCAACGATTACTGTCACTCACGACTCCTCAAAATATCAACTCTAATTAAAAACAAATATTTCTGGTTGTTGCTGCCAATCGCTGTCATTGTGAATGCTTCTTTAGGCCCCGTTCCAAATGCCTCGTCAGCCCTAACAGCATGACGCAGTGACACAGAGACTGCTGGCTGGTGGTCTTGTGTTTCGGGCACACTGTATGTAAAGGAGCACTCTTCTGAACCATAAAATTACAAATGGGACGTCCTACTGAGAACACGACAGGCAAGTGTGCCATTTGGGACAGAGCCTTAGACACAGTGTCTGAGCTATTACATGTAAGCCTATACTGTTGGAAGCAAAACTGATAGTCTCAATGCCAAGAAGTGCTTTGACAGAAGCTCTCCAAGACCTTGTAGCAATTTCTCGGACCATATGGCTTCCCTTTGAAGACAGCGACGTGGCTCCTCCTAATCCACTCGGGCTTTTGTAAAACACCCTCACTTGTCACAAGTCTCATAATTGGGCGTAAAATGTGACGAGGGGACGGCAGAAGGAGCTGATGCTTTTGTACGTCGCTCTCT
>CM049814.1:15903977-16003977 GCA_027422405.1 Ptychobarbus kaznakovi | reverse complement strand
GGTTTTGACTTGCTGTGTCTGCAATCCAATTAAAGGAAGGGTGAAGCATCTGCAGTGTAATCCTCGGATGGATGCTTTGAGCGCTGATCGTTGCTTTCAGGATGAATCATTTGATTAGGCATTAAAGTTTGCATGCTGCCGACAAACTCCATGACGAATTCGGGTCATTTGAGACAGTATTTGAGAAGCATTACTGCAGTGAAACGTGTATTGTTTTCATCTATGCCTCTGTGAGATACATGGAAGCACTGTGTTGCTGCAATACTATGACAATGGTGCTGTTCTGCGATGTAAAAAAGCAGATTCTGCTCACTCTTGCCTTCATTTCAGCTGCTTTTCTCTCACGATGCCATGATTTTGTGAGCGCCGCTCTTCATCTTGATCTGTCGGGGTCTCAGTGGATCAATAGACTCTGGAAGTATTTCCTTCTTCTTGTTTCTAATCAAGGGATTCTCAGCAGACTTTGCATCTACGCTAAGAGCAAAAAGCTGAAAGGATGAAAGGGAACAGCAGACACTGTGTGGATTTTACTGATGAAGCACGGGGCCTTAAAATCTCTCTTGGAAGTTTGTGATATTAAATGAGTTTTGGGGATGTTTGCCTTACTCGGATCACACAGACACGCACATATAAACAAACCTCTCACAGAAATGTATTTAGAATCAGAAAAAGTGCTCAGGACTTGGAAGAAAATGATTCTGATATTTCCTGGAGACATGTCGCAGTTTAAGCTGTAACCAGTACAATATCGTTTTGTAACAATTTTATGATTCCCTGAATTTCATACAATCTCATTTTCATACAACCTGCTTACATGCAACCCAGCGACATGCATGTTTAGGGGTGACGTTACGGGTCATGCTTTTTTTCTAAAAACACACTTTTTGGCACATTTTTACAAAATCGCCACATTGTAAAATAGTTATGTTTTCCCATGAGTCAGGTTGGCCATAAACCGCATACATACTGTAAATAAAACCTCTTTAAGCTGAAACATCTAAATATAAAATTAGTATTAAAAACGTTTTACTTAAACTACATTGCATGATTTTTGTGTGGTTTCATTTAATCCTACTTTTTTGTACATTTAGAAGCATTTTAGTAAATTAAGAATAGTGCGGTCATATGATTAATCGCATCCCAAATAAAATAGTTTTTGTTTACATAATATACTGTATGTGTGTGTGCTGTGTATATTGATTATGTATATATATAAATACACAGACATGCATGTATATATGTAAGACAAATACGTTTATACATTTAAAACATTTATATATTATATCAATTATATAAATATACAAAATGTATACTGTATGTGTGTGTATTTATATAAACATAATACATATACACAGCACACACAAATATTATGTAACCAAAAACTTTTATTTTGGATAATTAAGAAGCAGTTTTAGTAAGAAAGTGATTGATGAATCGTGATTTGTTTGTGAATTCATTCATGTGCATATTTCATTCACAGATTCTAAAAGACTCATTGTCCCAAATGTGGGTTTTGTATTATTAAACAGCGAAAATCTTGGCTTTAAAAGCCACTGGGCAAGGATTTTTAAAAAACATTTCGACAGACTTTTTTTTTTTTTGAAATTATAGAAGTAATGTTACATGAAGTTTTTTTTTTATAATGTGAGTTGGTTGTTGTCAGTACTACTGCATGCTTACTACTACAATGCATTGATCATCGAGTCATAAATGCTGGTATGGCGCAAGAATTGTTGAAACTGTTGCTTATTTGTATAACGTGTTTTTAAATGTTTACTCTTTAATGGAGCAAGGGTGTGGGTAGGTGTGTGTGGTGGTGTGCGTGCTGCGTGCTGCGTGTGTCTGTCTGTGTGTGTGTGTGTGTGTGTGTGTGTGCGTGCGTGTGTGTGTGTGTGTGTGTGTGTGTGTGTCTGTCTGTGTGTGTGTGTGTGTGTGTGTGTGTGTGTGTGTGGTGCGTGCGTGGTGTGCGTGCGTGCGTGCGTGCGTGTGTGTGTGTGTGTGTGTGTGTGTGTGTGTGTGGTTGAGGACACAAATTTGTATAATGACATGGTAACATAGATATTATGTAGGTGTTTTAGTGTGATAAAAAATGCTTATAAATTGTCAGACAAATGTGTGCTGTGTGTGTGTGTTTGTGTATAAAAACCATCCTATGTCCCCGTAAACATAAAAACCATGTGTGTGTGTGTGTGTGTGTGTGTGTGTGTGTGTGTGTGTGTGTGTGTGTGTGTGTGTGTGTGTGTGTGTGTGTGTGTGTGTGTGTGTGTGTGTTGTGTGTGTGTGTGTGTGTGTGTGTGTGTGTGTGTGTGTGTGGTGTGTGTGTGTGTCTATCCTAAATGCATATTTAAAGTTTCTGCATAGTTATTGCAGCTTCAAACAGCCGGTAGTTGCCACCACTGTAGCTAAAGTATAATACACAGAGGTCATGCATGCAGATCCATTCTCAGCACTTATATGAGCTAAGATTAAGTGAGACTGCAAATGCTGAAATAGCAACACACACACACACACACACACACACACAATGCTGTGGCTTCAGCATTGGCAGAAGAGATATGAGAGTCGGCACACCCTCTCATTTAGAGGCAAGGCTAAAATTACCATGACTTATTAAGAGGTTGAAAACCTCCATTGGGTGGTCATTTTGTGGTAATGCCAACTTGTCCTAAATATATTACCACTTTCAATTAAAATGCTAAATTAATACTAGGTTCGTAGAAATCAAATGAATGCCTATTTTTGCCTTTCGAGTGATTTCTTGTGAAATGAAAGAAAAGATGCATTAACAGAACCCAAATGCACTCAGACAAACTGAATATGTGCTTTTGTTCGCTGCTAATTATTCCTCAGGAAGCTATGAAAGATAACTCAGGACAGGAAGGAACACATTTGTTAAATGGACTCTCCATTGTTCCAGAAAACCACCACCCTTTTAGATATGGTGAAATTACCCAATCTCATTGTTATAGAGCTTTATTACCCCCTAGAGAGCAGAGTCTAGTCAAATACAATCGTATAGAAAGGCTGCCTTCTGTAGCATCCGCAGAAGTGGCAGGGACTCCCAATCGTGATCGGTCATCAACTGATGAGGTGCTTTTGTTTTAGAAACAGATCGCTGCTGAAGCCTGAGTGAGGAATGCTCTGTGGACTAAATGGACAGACTGTGTTTTCCCACTTAAATGCATGTTGGGTTTCTGCAAAGGATGCATTCACGAGATAGTCAATATGACCCTGATGCAATCACAATGGAAGCTGATGTGTTTATAACATCTGAGTCCCCTTCAGTGGCGTCTGATTAACATGTGCTGAGCAATGCATTTACAGTGAACTGGTCAGTGAAGTGGACGAGTGTGGCCACGTGTGATCTTTGTGATGGGTAACCGGTGAGGTCAACACCATAACGAAATTATTTCAGATTGAGGTGATGTGACAGTGTAGCATATACGGTTTTATATTACTATTTATCAATGCATAACATGCACTCTTCCATGGATCATTTTCAAATCATTTTTATCTCATAATTATGACGTAGTATCTTCAAATTTGGCTTTTTCCAATATTTTCAACTTTTTATTTCATAATTTTTACTGATTATTTTTTTCTAACCCATAATTTAAAAATTGTACCTCATAATTATGACTTAGTATTTTAAAAGTATGACTTTTAACCATAATTTAAACTTTTAATATTGATAATTTTGACTGAATACTTTTTTTTCTAACCCATAATTTAAATTTTAGCTCATAATAATGAGTTAGCATCTTAATGACTTTTTAACCCATACGTTTATATTTTTATCTCATAATTTTGACTTAATATATTAAAATGACTTTCTAACCTATAATTTATTTTATATAATGAATTAATATTATAATTAGTCATGATGAATTAGCATCTTGAAATTGTGACCTTGACTGATCATTTCAACTTTTATATCTTGTGATTATGAATTAATATTTTCACATTTTCTAATCCATAATTTTTAACATCTTTACATTTTGGCTTTATAACTCATAATTTTGACTTTTATCTCATAAGTATGACTTGGTATCTCATTATTTTGACATATCTCTTTATTTTTACTCTGTATGTCCTAATTGTGATATACCAAAGCATGGATATTAGTTATTTTCCTAATGTGGTATAACTTGGCTTCTATAGTACTGGCACAGATGCAGTAAGAAGTACGCTAGTATTGCTCCTCGACCATAGCCTTGCCATGTTGAAGGTCTTGACTTATAAATATTAATTAGAATACGTGACTGGACGCTCCAGAGCGGTTACCAAGCAACATCAGCGTGACCTAGTTAATATTCATAAGCTAAGCCCTTCCCCACAGTAGCGCGCCGCTGCTTGTGCTGGTCCTCCGGCGGTCTGTTAGCATCGCAGCGCGGCTTGAGCCTCGTCATCCTCCGCGAGGGGAAGCCCGCGTGTGTGTTACATGCTCCGGTCGGGGGCGTCAGGAACGCATGTGTCTCTCAGAACACTGACCCCGAAGAATTCGCGCAACACACCACCACATATGATGTATCGGTTTGACATCTTCTCATTAAGCTTATAGATTTAGCTAGTGGAAAATATCAAATCCGATTCAATGAATTTACATTAGGCTATGCAATTTAATAGACTGGAGGAGTTTAAATGGACTTGTCAGTCACAGAAAGTTTGTAGTTATCAAAAATAAGTAAATCAATAAATACAAAAAGCGTGCATTTGATCAAAGCTACTTTCATTTCGTGATATACGAGAACACTGGTGAATAGAGTCAGATAATGTTCTCTTCTGAATTCGTAATGTAACGCTGCCACTGTAAAAATGTATATATGACAAATATATATATATATCACTTTAAACAATTATATGTATGGGCTATGGGGTAAAATCACTGTCCTGTCTA
Organism: Ptychobarbus kaznakovi; assembly: GCA_027422405.1. NCBI lineage: Eukaryota > Metazoa > Chordata > Actinopteri > Cypriniformes > Cyprinidae > Ptychobarbus > Ptychobarbus kaznakovi. The sequence continues at coordinate 15,999,080 of CM049814.1, read as the reverse complement.
CCATAATTCTTACGACTGACTGTAAAATAAAGATTTAAGACAAAACATTGAAGTAAAACTTGTCATATAAACTTAATGGGAAGTTTTAGCTGGTTTGTTACTGGTGTCCATCTTAACCAGCTCCTTCAAAGTTCCCACCGAGTCCATTTGATCATAATATAGTTTATGATGATAAAAGACAAAAAATTCTAGACAGAAAACATGGAAAACCAACTAATCAACAGTGTAATTTATAGTGCCACATGTGAACGTCTGTTTCCAAGTATGTTATATGTTGTATGTATTATGATGTAAGCCTTTACATGTCCAACTTTTCATGTAAAGCTGAGATGGTGCTTAAAACAAGCAAATAACCTAAATGTGTTTTTTTCAACAATATAAATCTTTTGTAATCCAATAATCATTTAAAAAGCACCATAAACTCATTTGTAGGGTGGATCTTCCATCATGTGCTCGCTCGGAATCACAAAGAACCCTGTGACAATTATGAATGACTGATACATTTGATTATCTCTGATAAGGGCAATCTGTCAGAAAACCTCCTGATGGTCCACTTTTGCTAATGGTTCAGATAGCCATGAAATATCAAGCAATATGCATTTTAATGTGAACTCAGGCTTTGTTGTGATATGAGCTGATTTAGGGTTGTTTAGCCAGAAATGTCCATTCAGTGCACTCTATAGTGGGTAGTGAGGATGATGAAGGATAGTGAGGATAGTGAGGATGGTGCAGGGCAGGCGGCTCGCGGAGCAAGGCGAGCACGAGGCAACTTCTCTGAGATCCGTCAGGAATGAAGCGCGCTCTTCTCTCCGGACCCGTCCCTCGGCATCGAGCTCTGTGAATGACTGCTCGTCTCTGGAAGATTTCAGCCTACGACTGGCGGCTGCTTGCTGCAGAGACAGATGAAAGATACAAGCGGAGTTGGAAAGCAGGACTGACTCGTATTTGGAGAGGGAGACGCGATCGGCTCCGGAGCTGATGCTTATGGATTTGAGGCGACTGTAGCGCAGCGGAACATTACGGGCACCGGATCGTACTGTATATGCTGCGGGACGTTAACGGATTTGACAGCTTGTAGGCAAGTGTTGATTGTTTGTCTAAACAGAAAGGATTCGGTTGAAGTGACAAAACGAGGACACCGTTGTGCACGAACGCGAAATCAATGCGACCATGCAACTTATCTATCCATATACTGCTGCTGCGTAACGCGCAAGTCCCCGCTCAGTGCTCGTGTTTGCATTTATGGATGAAGCGCGCGCTTTAAGGCACCATGCAGCGTAACAAGACGTGCTTGCAACATATTTCAGTGTGATAAACCCTTAAAGGAAAAAAGCAGGTTGCCCCTATATGGACATATTTGTATAATACATCCCCCTATTGATCAGAATTGTGCAATATTGAACTAAGTTCCGGATTACATTGTAACAACAACAATAATAATACATCTGCATGTATTCATACTGGTGGTGACTAGTTCGTTTCGTCTTTAGTTTTGTGTTTGCATGTACAAATAGGCTACGCAAAGACATGAAAATGCATACTAAAATAATATAGTTAAGATAGAAACGATTCAAATGAGAAGCAATATCGATCAAATAAAGGGCATTTTTACAATTTTGCGCTTTTTTGGAAACGGTTGCCGTTTGCTAAATATATACAGCGGCTTAATTTGAGCTTTTCTCGTGTTGAGAGCTAAAAGTGTCTGGTGTTATTGTATTGAATCTAGTTATTTATTTTGGTCAGCAAGTGCAGTCGTCGCTTGATGTAAAGGACAGCAGCACCCACGGCGCGCGAGGGCTGGACAGTGTCTCACAGAGGTCTCTGGGCTCTTTTATACGAGAGGTTGGGCTCCATATAGGTCGGGTTTTGCATATGTGTAATCAAACCAATGAGAATCCCCTGCGCGTCTGGCACACGGCAGAGCAACAAACTCTAGGAAGAAGAGACGCGTAATTTAGGGGGTGTAGCCCTTGTTTAAGACGCTGTTATGGCAAAGCCAATCGCCAGATGTTTGTGTTCCTCACTCAGATTTTGAGACTACGCGGAGGCTGATTCGCGTATCCAAGCCACTTTTAGCCAAAGTCTAGCTACACGCGATCTCCCTCGCTCACTTTACGCACAGGATTACGCCCGCTTTGCTCGTCTATCTCGCGAAGCTGCAACGTGTTTTCTGTCATTCTTTAACAGGCTGAAGGAAATGGCAAAGGAGAGAGATCGCAGAGGAAACCGGAGCTGAATGGCAGGATGCAAGCGACCTGAAGACGCACAAAACCCCGCATTTCTACAGCTCTCAGACCCTCTCACGCCTTCTTTAGAGGTCCTTCCTTCCGAACGAGAGGAATTACCCCAATACGACCATTTAAGGATTTTATTTTTTCTTCATTGTTCAAATTTGTATTATTTTCACACGCAGAACTCAAGGACTCGAGGATGTATTGTGGATTAGCGTTGATCCTCTTTACGGGAATCTTTCTCATCGCCAGTGCTTTAAAAAACGGTGAGTGTCAACTGAAACCCAGTGACCGGGGTGTTTGATGACTTTTCCTGGGATTAGATGGGGACAGCCTAAAAACGAGGGGTTGTGACTTTATCCTGGTCACCTGCTCTCACCTGCCGCATGTTTCGGACCCCGCATGGCCAGTCAGGTCATTTCAACCGCTCCGAGATTCAGTTATTGTTGATTATTGCGCTGTACAACAAACGCACTGATTGTGCTCAAATGTGTTCACATGGTACATATATATTATAATAACTTCAATAAATAATATTAATGTTTAGCAAATGCGTATATTTATAAAATATAGTATTGTGCATTATATTATTATTTTTACATTTATTACAATTCAAAAGTATAAGCTTATTGCGTTATATTTCTTAAAAAATTAAAGCAAAGTTAATGTGCTTTCAAATATTTCAAAATGTAATGTAACCCATATTTCCATAAATACCGTGTTCATATTTTAATATACCTACGCATTAGTTGAGTATTGTGTTATTTTTTATTAATAACGTGTTATTAAAAGTTATTATAAAGTGCTACATAAAGTTTTCTGTTCGTCTAAAAAGTTTTGTCACTGACTCTAATCTCGGTCAAATTTGGGAGACTGCATATTAATATTATTTCAGAGAATCTGACGCTAGCTGTAATATTACGGGTCTGATATTACGAACTGCAATTATAAATGATCATTTTGCCCCATTATCGTGAATACTTTTAGTTAAATGTAGGTGTAATTATATGTATACACTTTTGGAAAATATTATTTAATAGGCCATTTGAGATGTTTTATTGTAATTATGTATTGTTCAGTCCTGCTCGCGCGCTCGTCCGCGTGTTTTGATAATTCATAAAGTCACATAATGTGTATCATGTCTGTCAGGAATAAAGTCCAGAAGGCTTCAAGCGAAATTTCACGGGGTCACTTGCATGTGGTTTTGTCACTTAAGTTTTTATGAGCTCATGTGTAGACGATCATGCGTATACTGTTCATTTATGAATTCAAATAATAATTGAGCATAACAAATTCTGTGTTTTTAAGAGTGATTATAGGGTCATGATTCCCTGTCAACAATATTAACCTCTACAAAAAAAGCCTCTAATGATAAAACCACAAAAAAGGTAATCTATTATTATTATTATTTTATATGCATTATAACTTTACTAGACCAAATTTAAAACATCTACTTGATTCTGAGATTATTCTTTACACTGAAATATCTTGAGTTGTTTTGGCATAATTACACATATGCTGGCAGTTTTACATTGAAGCCCGTTCATATTTTCTGTCTGAATATGTTGGTGTTTATATGTAAACATCTCCGTTAGACTGAGCCATGTGGTGCTCCTTAAGTGTGTTTGTTGTTGGTGGATATGATGAAATTCAGTGTTGATCAGCTGTAGAGTGGTTGAAAGAGCAAATAAATAAAATATGGGAGAGACAAAGGTCATGCTTCCCTCCCACATAATGACATTAAATGTAGGCGATAATATCAAGCCTTTATTTAGTGCTTAGAAATGGGTCAGAAATGACTAGAGGAGCTTTTCTCTGCTTTAGTGAATGCTTGGAGAGAAACGGCATAGTCATTCTTATGTCAAACTATACAGTAGTGGTATTGTATTAGGTGTTCAAAAATAAACCATTTAATGTCACAATGAACATGCATGGAAACCCATGTTAAAACTGTTTTGATTTTCTTATCACTGTAAGTACTCAGTGTATTCACTGAATTATATATAGTTGTGCACTGCTGGTTGGCAAACCAACATGTGAAACTGGTTTGAGCAACTGGTTGATCAGAAGGATCTTTCTTATAAACCGGTTCAGCTAGTCCCATACTGGGGTCAATCATCCGAAACACAACATAGTGTATATAGGTGAGCAGATTTACAGCATGAATGAAAGTTATCTATTCTTTTCTTTCAGACAAATGTGGGGACAATATCAGAATCACCAGCGCGAATTACCTCACTTCACCCGGTTATCCGGTGTCTTACTACCCGTCTCAGAAATGCACATGGGTGATTACAGCTCCAGGACCGAACCAGAGGATTTTGATCAACTTCAACCCACACTTTGACCTGGAAGACAGAGAGTGCAAGTAAGTGTTCAGTGTTCACTATTTAGTGTGGAGGTGCGCCACCTGCTGGCACTGCTTGGGCATCTGCAAGACGTTCAGCTGGTGTGGAGCAGAGAGCCAGCCTCGTGTGTGCTTGGCTTCTTTCAGTGCTGATTTCAAAAAAGCATTTTTTGATGTTTGTGTAAATGTGTTAACACCTGTTTGTGTTGGAGTTTCCTCTACACATTGTGCTGGCAGATCTGTCATGCAAAAGGTGAAACAATAAGGTATTGACAGCTAGTGTTTTATTTTTACATCATGATTCAACAGTTGACACGTGGTTTGGTTGCTGCAGCTTGTTTCCACTGAGTCCAGTGCTCTCTCGCTCCTCTCTTTCTCCTTCTCGTTCCGTCTGTTTCCTTTGTTTGTGCTGGCGGGTCTGAGGGACGTCATTGTACTGTCAGAGTGTGGCCGACTCTGTTACTGTATCCCATCCACCCAGATAGTCTTCCGCCTGGAGTCCTTTGTGTTCGCTCAATGCCTTGTATTAATGGCACCGTTTATCAGGATCTTTACCTTTTTATGGCTCTGTAACCCTACAGAGATTTACAGCCCCAGATGACCCCGCGCTGTCTGCTCATAGGGGGTCCGTCTCTTCTGAGAGTTCAGGTTTCTCTGCCCAGAAACGACCAGGCCCCCCTCCAGTCACAGATACGCACACACTCACAAATCTCCAACCAGGGGATACTTAGAGTGAATGGAGTGTGGATAGACACATGGTGAGGACATAATGAGCCCTCCTAATGAAATTATCCAGCAATGGTTTGCCTGTGTCCGAACAAGCCAAGTTAAAGAATCGCACGTTTAGCTCCCGAGGCAGGTCGGAGGATAGAAATTAGTTTAACGTGAGCTCTTTAAAGTGTGCTGGAACTGTTTAGGATCCTGAAGTTGTAGGGAAAACAATTGAGGATTATCGAGTGCTTCTGACTTTTTGTCATTTTTGCACTGGATACCACCCCTAAAACAACTTTTATTTTTGTCTTTTATAACTAGTTCCTCTTATTTACAGCCATCCATCCACCTAAAGAGCAATATAAGTGGATTGCAAATGTCATTTTATGCTTTTTTTTTTGCAGTCATTTTTTTGGCTTCATCCGTATCTCCGAAATGCTTTTTGTATAATTTGGTTTTGCATTTTGCCTTTGCATGTGGCCATGGTTCATAAAATAGCAGTACAAGTTATGTTAAGTGCTAACTTGAAGACACACTCATGCGCTCAGAACTGCGTTTTCTGCTAAAACTCTGCTTCAGGGCTTTCTTCCCCTCCTTAAAACGTGCTGTGGTTGTACCCCCCAAAGGCAACATATGTCATTCACTTGCATTCAGTGCCACTCTATAATCTCTGCACTTTAATCTATTATTTTAAATTGCTGTGGAGAACGGCCATTCAAACTAATTTAAAGTTGTTTAGTAATTTCGGTCGCCATTGGCTGAAAGTTATGAGCCACAGAGATTGACGCCCCACCACCTCCACCACCTCTATCGCTAATTCAATTCGGAGACCAGATAGACATCTGTTTAGTGGATCTGGTTTCTGCAGATTAGGGGGTGTTTTCTTGACTCCCAGATTCAGATGGACACACATTAAGGGCCTCTTGCATAATGGAAACTGTTGATGGCCGAAATGTCTTCTTTATCAGATGGACTGCCGAGCGAGGGAAGCTACAACACACGCTTCAGTGCGCAGCTCGCAATCTAATTAGCAACAAATGGAACGCACATGCTCAGCATAACATGTCCGTTATCAACAAAGCAAACAAGAAATGCTTCGTGTCCACTTGTGAAAAAAAACAGCTGCCAGGATCCGAGTCAACACTGGGTGTTGCACGCGTGTGATGATCTCTGGCATGTTTTGTTAGTGACTGGAACAAATGGACAGACTGAGAGAGGATTTATTATTTTGTTCTTAATTTTTATTTAAAAATTCTATATTTAAATATATTAATTTATTTATTTTCTAGTTTGATCAAAAGACCTGGCTGGACTGCATATAAAAAAGGGATGACAGCATTGTAGATTGTCACACTGGTGTATTTAGTGTTATTAAAGCAGATGGACTTCAGTGAGGTCGTAGTGTGTCTCTCTGTGTGTGTGTGTGTGTGTGTGTGTGTGTGTGTGTGTGTGTGTGTGTGTGTGTGTGTGTGTGTGTGTGTGTGTGTGTGTGTGTGTGTGTGTGTGTGTGTGTGTACTGTGTTGTGTCAGAGGCCATCCTCTCCTGATAACACATTCCTCTGACAGCACTATGAATCATTGATGCGCCCCATCCGCTGACCAAACAAAAACTGGAAACATTTCCTCCCGATTGTTACATTCCTGTCTTGAAGCGGTGAGGGGATGCTTTGGATGGAGGAATTGTTGAAACGTGGCAAAGGACAGAGTGTAGCTTTGCTCTCAAAAGAGATAAGCGTTACTGCTCGAAGCAATATTCTTTGTACCTTGTCAGAGAATGCACAACAATGGCCGGTCGGTTTAGATTTGTGCATGTGTTTGCTCTTGTGAATAGTCAAGATGGCATTCAGAGAATGCTTGCTCAAGATTGGTCCCAAAGGAGGCCACTAGAAGGCCCTTGGCTAACCCTAAGACTGAAAGCACAGCTTTACAGTGACCAACCTTCAGCGCCGCCCTGCTGGGTCAGCCCACAAAGTGCCACATGTCCTGCAGAGAGAGCAAATACACTCTTGGCTGGCCAAACAAACCACACATCCTGTATCTGTGTTGCTCGGAGACTAAGACAAAGCTGATTAGTCATGGAGACTCTAACAGCAGATGCCTTTGATTTAGTTGTGGGTTTAATTCATATAGAAGCACACTCAATGGCTATGCTACCATTCATTTGCTCAGATGCCCTGCTGTTGATGTGAAATAATGTTGTTGCCGACAAACCGAGGTGAGAAGAGAAAGGGTAGAACAGTAGATCTCACCGGTGTTTAAATATCAACACGGTCAGTGGATCCAGTGGATCAGGGGCCCTGTGGGTCTCCACTCCCCCACTGAGAGGTTCCATAGCCAGGCTGGGATGGCCGTAACTCTCCCTGCTTCTTCCAGACACCTAACACTGGCCCTCTCCACTCCTCCACAACGAATAAACACAGAGAGAGCCGTATGGCATGAACATTCATCAGCGGTTGTCACGGAAGGGAAAACCAGAGAAGTATGGAATGCAATGGACCTCCTTTCATCCTCAACGATGAGGGTTTTTAAGAGCAGGGAATGCTTTGACCTCTGGGCTATGGAGGAGGATTGGGCTGACAGAGATTGTTTTAAATACTTATGGCCCCTGTTAACAAACATAAGCATGGCGATCTATTCTCAGGGAGGGTCAGGGAAGCAATCATAGGATCAAAAGCAGCGCTGGGCCAGGCACAGAGGCAGAGAGTCGAACTCAGTGCTCCTAATGGTGCTTTTCCACTGCGTGGTACGGCACGGTATGGTTCAGTACTGCACACTTTTGGGGGGTTTTCCACTGGTTACAGTACCTGGTACCTGGTATTTTTTTAGTACCACATCGGCTGAGGTTCCAAGTGAGCGTACCGTTACCAAAAACGTGACATGTAAACTCTGCTAATCACTGATTGGCCGGAGAAAATCGTCACTGTCTGCGTCATTGAACTTGCGGCACGAGATACAACAGACCCGCTAGATTTAAAGCAGCACAGCCAGCGAAGGATCAAACGCAACTGTTTTGAATGAGCGCATCTTTTTTAACAACCAAAAAATGGCTGTATCGTTGTCTTTTGAGGAAGTACAGACGTTCCTTTTGTTGATAGTCGAGGAGCGGATCCAGCGAGAGCTTGATGGAGCGGCGCGGAATTAAAAAGTTTTTCAGGAGTCACGGCAGTAGAGGTGGCGCAACTATAACGACACGTGAATAATCCTGCCCACTCTAAAGTACTAAACTGCAGTGGAAACGCAAACCGAGCCGAACTGAGCCGTGCCGTGCCATTCTGAACCGTGCCGAGCCGAGTCGTACCACGCAGTGGAAAAGCGCCATAAAACAGGTGTACCGCTCCTGTTTCACTTCACAAAGATGGCATTTTTTCCCTTAATGGTTGATGTGCTTTGTGTCGCCGAGCAGACAGAAAGCAGACCGTAAAGCAGGGGCTTTTGCTACTGCGCTGAGCAGTTTGCTGTGTTGGGAGGTTGTTTATTGTCCCTAGACTGCTTCTAAATCACATTTGTTCTGGCTCTGCGCTGGATTCTGTGTACAGGGAAAGGAGGCAGCAGCTGTCATATGGAGCAAGAGCAAGGTGGTGTTACTAAAGCCAGTCCAGATGGAGAATGAGACATAAACATTGAAAAACATACACAATAATGCCCACATACTGTTGAGAAAAACTGAGCTGTAAAAAGATGATGTATGTCATTTCTCTCCTGAAGGTTGATTTGTGGTGCTTTCAAAACATTAATGTTTGTTTGAGAATCCTGACAAGTCTAACATAGCAACAGTTTAACCAATGACATGAGTTTGGGGTGTGGCTATTTGTCGGATCGACCAATGACGTATTTTTGTAAAACCTGTTTGAAAACGGTAATTATTAGGCCATCTAATTGAAAAGGCCTTTTAGAGGAGACCTCAACAATGTTGCATAGTATGTCCACTAGCACGTCGGAGCTATGGTATCCATATTCATTTTATAGTTCTGAAACAATTGTTGTTGGTCTGTATTTTTCACAGTCATGCTTTTTTCCCTCTTTAGCATGCATTTCATCACCTCATTTTCTCCTTGGCCCTCTAACCCTCTCGCATGACACTGAGGAACCTGAGGTTGTAAAGTGGTCTGGCTAATGAGAAAGATTAAAGCGGTGTGAATCTTTCTGCATGTGTGTGTCAGGGCAAGGGGTTTTCCGCAGCTAAAGCGCCTCACCTTGGCCCGTGTGTTGGAAGGACAGGCTGATTGAAAAGCTCTCTCTCTCAGTGACATCTGCTGTCCTCCCCGCTGTTCTGTCACTGGCTTGATTCATGTCCTCCTCGTTCTCTAGCTCTCCGTCTCTCTCTCTCAGAAAGCCTAGGCACTTCGCCGCTCAGCGTGAGCTTATCTATGAGGGGAGGAGAGAGTGATGAAGTAGGGAAGTGGGGAAGAAAAGGAAGAGAGTGTTAGAAAGTGAGTAGATGAAGAGGCGGAAGGGCGGACGGGATGAAAAAAGATTGGAAGATTCAAATAAAATACACTATAGGATGTGTGAGTTATAGTTGGATAAATGGCTCTTAGAAGAAGGAGTAACCTAAATGAATTAGGAATTAACAAAGTTGTAGCAAACCTCCTCCCTTGTTTCAGTAAAGCACAGAAGCAAATCTCAAAATTCTCCCACTAACAGAAGAATGATGAAGATCCTAAAGAGAATCTGGCAAAGGGTTCTCCAGCTTTCCACACAGAATATGTTTCCCAATACTGAAGTTTCTGTTTTCTGCTGTGAGCCATGAGTAAATCTTGTTGCTCGTTTCTGTTTTGTTCCAGCTCAGATGTTCTTCAGTAGAGCTTTACAAGTTGAATGATTAAAGAACAATTTGTTAATCTCAACACTGCATTTAGATGTGAAGATATGACTTTGTGATGAAAGTAGGTAAGAAAATCTGTTGTAAAGGAAAACTGTTGTCGAACACCACTTGGCATTTAGGTCATGTCCGATAGCTCTGAGGCCATATGTATGCTAGCACACACCTAAAAATTTAAATTGAAAGTCTTTAAAGCCACAAATATTGATGACTTATCTTGCATGCATGGGCATATTTATATTTTGTCTTATAAAATGTAACCTTAAGTGTGAAATAGCTTTGCTCATTAGCAATGGCAAAATGAAATACGACAGAGCAGGAAAAAGGAGTCATCTACAAAAAGTAAAACTTCTTCATGTCTGAGCTGCTGCATTACGCATGTAAAGTTGCAGTGGAACATAAATCCCTAATTTTGTTTAGATGAAGCTCATTAGCAGCAGGGCAAGATGTTTCCTTTCAGAGGCTCATATATCCAGAACTTACGGGAAACACAGAGAGAGAGAGAATGAGGGGAAATTACCACTGCTTAAGTACCAAGAGTTGAGGTTCTCAGCAAGATTGGTTAAAGATCTGATTCGAGACAACCTGTTTTTTTGAGCTCCCCTAGAGAACATCAGAAGGGCCTAAGCTTTAATTGATGTGGTCCTGTTGGAGAGCTAATGCACCATGTCTGCACATGCTGGCCTTGTTTAGTTTGCTGCCAGAGCCACAAATGGCCCTTTATTTTTGATTGATGGGACTCCTGCCCAGCTATGGTTCAGCCCACACTGCTCTGAGCTTAAGGGACCAGTTGGATGGGGATTTAGGTTTGACAAGGTTCAGCTCCACTTGGGCCCTACGATAAGATGGCAAATTGAGTTTTCCAGCTTCGTTGTTTTTTTTGTTTTGTAAATTTAGGCTGTGAGATCTTGTTTTAAGAACTTAACTTTCATCTCATTCTTTCTTGTTTGCTCCAGTTTGAGTGCAGACGAGGGCCGTCCGTCTTCGTTTTCACTGCGACAGTGTTGGTAGTGAGTTTGATGGCTGGAAAGAGACAGTGATGAATGGGGCAAAGGCTCTCTGATTGAGCTGAGGCAGTTCACATGCCGCTCGCCCGCCCCTTTTGTTTGCTTTTCTCTTGGTCTTGTCTTTCAGCAGGTTAGTGTTCGTTTTAGGGGGTTTGTTGGTGTGCGAATGTGGTACTTTTCTCACACTGTAATTCGCAATTAAATAGCACATGTCCCAAAAGCTGCAAACTGACCTGTATTTAAATCAACCCCTTGGTGAGATGTTCGTGGTCTTGTAATGTTTCAGCCTCGATGCCAGCTTAAGTCTGTCAGTCCCTCCTTTCCTTTCCTCTCCTCCAGTTTCCAGCAGGTCTGCTGGTCATAGCATGCATACTGAGCTAATTATCTTTCACAAGGTCTCCAAGTTGGCAGTGGCAGTGTGGGATTGTGAATGGAGAGGTCATTTTGCCCTCCAAACTTTGGCATCAGCGCTTTGATCAAACTGCCACACAACAAGACACCACACATGCGTACACACACTTTGACACAAGCACATTGCCCGGGCCACAGCAGAATGCACCGGAATTGCAATGGAAAGAAAACAACACACCACCTGGCTGTCTCAGTGTGTGCCCTCTGGAGTGTGTAATTCCAGGAACTTGCTTTCCTTTTGAAGATAACGGAAAGGAAGGAGAAAACGTGAGAATGTATGTGATAATGAATAAGGACACAGAAAGAGTAAGGAAACGAATTGTGAGATGTTGAAATAAATGTCAGAGATTTGACAAAGCAAAGAATTATCTTTTGTTCTCCTTCTTCCTCTTATGTAATCAAGAATCGGCATCTAAAGGGTGTGTGTGTGTGTGTGTGTGTGTGTGTGTGTGTGTGTGTGTGTGTGTGTGTGTGTGTGTGTGTGTGTGTGTGTGTGTGTGTGTGTGTGTGTGTCCCAATCCCTTGTTTCACTGTTGACCATGACACTATTCCCATGTGATATGATGCTGACTTGGTCAAAGGCAGCACTTTGTATCCATTCCCTGCCCCCATCTGCTGTCTACATTGTACAAGCCTGAAGGGGGGGGGGGGGCAAGACACGCAAGGAAAGCAAGTTAATTGAATTACTCCCAGTGCAGTTATAAGCATAGTTTTCCTCTGAAAAAAACAGAGAAATTAGGGGAAACTTTAAGTGACCCAGGACGTAGACCTGGGGGACCTCATTCTCTCATCCATGAGCCTGTAGCACATAATTTCTCAATCTGTCTCTTTCTGTCTACCTCTCTCTTTCTCTCATGGATGCCACCCACTGGTTTACCTCTAGTTGACCTCCCTAAGTATTCTGTTAATTACTTACTTGAGAGTATATATTAGACTGCAGTATACAATTGGGCCAGAGAGTTTAATAATGGTTGTTTTCTTTACACAAGCCCATTGTCTCATACTGTACATGCACACCCTAGTGAAAAATAAATATACTTAAATGTATTTCAAATACATTTATTTCATGCTAAGTATACTACAAATACATTTCCATATTTATGTAATTAATTAAATGCCCTGCAATTGTACTTTTAGTATACTAAACTGGTATAGTTAAAGTCTGCTAAATTGGAACAACTAATTTTGTATTTAATGCACTTTAAGTGTGCAGAAGTAGTGCTGAAGTCAAATTAAAGATACTTAGTATATTTGATTGTGCTAAAGTGGAACTATTGCAAGAATACTTTAGGTACAATTTTGCATTTAAAGGGCGATATTATACAATCCTCATCAAAAGTGATATTAAAACACATTTTAGGCTTATTAATAAGAAATGTGCATTATGCACAAGTAATACTCCAAATAAAGTTTCATTAAAATGTTATATCCGTAGGTCTCGTGTTATCTGTCAGTAAATATGTTAATAGATTTGAACTATACTTAGTATGAAATAAATGTATTTTTACTGGGGCAGTCGTCATTTGTCTGATTTTACCCTTACTCTGAATGTCACTAGGTCATATACTTGTCATCAGTTTATGGCTATGGCAAATTGGATTTGTAGGTTATTTTATTGAATAATGCAATTAGATACACATCTATAATAATCGTCTGTTCTTTTTCTTTTTTGCTGTTGGACTAGTGACATGGGTCAGACATTTTAGCCTGCGGGATATATGATTGTTATATATCTCCAAATAATTATTATTGTAATTAGCATAGCAAAAGGTATTACCTTAAAGCTGACCCGATTCTCTCTGCAGATAGTAGGAATGAATTTAGTCCTCATTAGAGGAGGCTCACTTCACCTTCTGCCCCTGCAGAATCAGCGGCAGCCCAAAGGTGGGAGACACCGGTTGACTGGGTGAATTGGGGGGGGGGGGTATTTTTAATAGAGGATAGTGCACATCTGCCCCTGACCCCCGCCAGCACCTCCCTCAAACTCAATCCACGTCCTTTTCTATAGCTTGACTTTTCATTTTCTTAACCATGGACCCATCTCCAGAGGGCTGGGGCCACTCTGGCTCAGTAATAATACCCCTATCAGATGTCAAGGTGGGACAAATGGTGGCTATTCTCTTAGTAATGGCCAGTGAAATGGGCTCCTGACAGAGACCGAATGAAGACCTGTGTCCCTTGTACACCATATAGTGCAATTTATTTTTCCATTGTCCTGTTCTTGCTCTTTCTCTCCGATGTACCAGACCAGTGACTATATACTATTTAATTTGTATTTTTAGCTGAATCCTATGTAAACATGTTATATCATACAGCACTGGTTCTCAAAACATTTGACATCAACACGACATTAAGTGGCAACCTAACCCACAATTTAAGTACTGCCTTAGCTGTATGGTTATACATTTTGAAAAATTCCACAGGTTAAATTTCAACATCGTTTATCTCTAGCAAAGTTAATAACTTAAACTGCAGTAGGTTTGCAGCAGCTTCCTCCACCATGTCATTGCTACACTCAGGTTAAATCTCTGAGGTAAAGTTAAGTCAATGTAGTGCAGTTCCTCATCATATCCTGTCAGTGGATGATACACAGATATCCATCCTGCTTTGAAGACAAAACTTCCTCAAGCTCCTTCAGCTGTGTTTATATTGGATCATTTGGGAATTCTACATTAGCGACGAAGTGTGGCACTCTGATGAAGCCTAACCGAGCTCTGTTCTGTGGCTCGCTTAGAGTATGTGTTTCACTTAATCAGTAAATGCATATTAGCCATTTTGCCCCTGGGCAGAACTCTAATTAATTGCTCTTGCTTCTTCCTCCAATGAGAACAGGATGTTAGATTCTAAATGAGGGCATTTTATGGTCTAATATGCCTTCTGTGTTTCTTCGAATTCTAACCCATAAAGCTTTCTGTTTTCCAGCAAAATTGCTTTAATGGATAATGACAGATGATGGAACGAGGGGAAACATAATTGTTTGCTGACGTGCGCTGTTGTAGAGGAGAATTAATAATGTGGTGGTAGCACAGTGCCCTCTTTGTCTTGTTGCCCACTCTACTTTTTCCTGGCAAAAATGAATGTCCAACAAGTTTGGATTTGGTTAAGAGGAAGAACAAGTGCTTTTCTCAGAGGTGTAAACAAAAAATGGAAAGCTTGCTAATGGTTGTCAAATGTGATTGCACTCAGAGTGGAAATTGCAAGAGCAGTCTTGTATCTTATGGTATACTTTCATAGTATGTATACTTTCTTACCTCTTTCATCTGGTTATCTGCCTAAAGGCTGTAGTGAAACTGCTAGTAGTGCCATCCGTAATGATTCCCTCAAAATACTGGAATTCATTAATGTGATTGTTGGGAATCTGTGTCTCTCCGAACAGCCTAATTAGCAGTGCTAATGAAAGCGGACACGCTAAATTCATCAATGTTAATCATAATTGCCATTTATGAAAGCGTGCGGCGTGGTCTCCTGCACTGCACCCATTCAAAGTTGATTAGCATCTAAAAATATGTCTCAAAAAGATTAAGCATGATGCTTAAGACCTGTGCAATTGTGGCCACTGGGGCTGGGTTGGAGTAATTTACTCTCACGGAATTGAAAAGTATTGAACCGCTTGACATGTCCACACCCTTCGCCAGCCCTACACCACATGCACTCTGTGCCACCCATTATTAAATGGTGCTTCTCTAATCACTTGGGTTTAGGGATGAAGGATGAAGGGTGGATCTGTCTCTGGGGAACATCAGACATTATTTGCACCTGTTTTTTTATGATCTTTTTTAATTCTGATGTTGACAAGAATTTGTAATTTCTCTCTTTTTTTTGCATAAACTGTACTGTATTCTTTTAAAACAAAATAATGTCCTTCTCAACAAAACCTGTTTAAACCAGTCAAAAGATATAGTAAAAAATAAACAAAAGCACCACTGATCCATTATCCAGTTATCATAATACTCAGGGCTAACTTTATAGCCATAGCCTCAAGTCATGGTCCCTCCCTCTACACACTGCAACAGTCGCATGTAAGCTAATAACTCCATCAGGGAGTGTTTTCATTCTCTGTACTATTGTAACGGACTCTGGTCCCAACCCCAGCTCCTTTTTTTGTCTGTCTCACCAACATTTTGAGTGACAGCAGTGAGGTTATTATCGTTCCAAACGCAGCTAGCGGCTGCAGGAGCCCATTACAGTAGGCTTGGTTAACGCTTGTCACATACTATGGAGAACGGTAGACAGTTATGGTGAGCGAGCTGCTACCTTGTCCCCTAAAGGCTTGAGGTGTTAAAATAGAAAAAAATCCAGCTTCCTTCGTGGAAATGTTAACCTTGTTCGGCATGGGTGTCTATGTGACAGTTTGTTGGTGTTTTCTTGCACATGATGTTTGGGTCAGAGTCCCTCAACAGCTTACAGCTTTACTTGTTTACACTTTCTTGAGGACAACGATGACTTGTATATCCTCTCAGCCATCTCCATCTCAAAGGATGAGATAAGAAAAGAGTGATGGTTTTGAAAAGGGCACGTCGAACCCTAATCTTTCCCTATGGTGATGGATAAAGTTTTCTGCTCTATTGTAGACCACTCCAGAGATTGGCGTCATCTTGGCCATATTTTATTTCTGTGAATGCTTACAGGGGGTGTAGGTAACAGGGTGTTCTGGGTAGTAACAGACACTATCAAACCCTGAGACTGTGATACATCGTTAGCTTGTGGTTGATTGTTTTAACCCCAGGCGTGCAAATAAGAGCTACCTTTCCCATCTGACCATTCTGGATTGCGTAGCCATTACTATCCCTGCGGACAGGCTTGTCTGTTAACATTGCAAGGCAGTGAAGCGAAGGTCTCTGAGAATTAGATTCATCCTTTTTGTTTTAATTTCCCCTTTGGTTTGGCAGACTATTTTCACCACTATTATGGTTGAAAGTGTGTGTGTGTGTGTGTGTGTGTGTGTGTGTGTGTGTGTGTGTGTGTGTGTGTGTGTGTGTGTGTGTGTGTGTGTGTGTGTGTGTGTGTGTGTGTGTGTGTGTGTGTGTGTGTGTGTGTGTGTGTGTGTGTGTGTGTGTGTGTGTGTGTGTGTGTGTGTGTGTGTGTGTGTGTGTGTGTGTGTGTGAAGGGGCCTCAGAGACTTCATGAAGGTTCACAATCCCTAACAACAGTCCAGTGGTATAGGCCAAAAGATTTTGAACAGTTGAAGAGGGCAAATATAGACAGAGAGAGGAGGGGAATGCATTGAAAACAATCTGTCCGCTGTCTCTTCTGGGGTCGTAAAATGAAGCAGGCGGAAACTGGGAGGAGCGAAGACCTGGGGCAGGTGGAGACATTTCTGGTCTGAGAAATTGGGACTCCATACTTGATGAGAGTGCTTTACACCTCTTTTCTTGGCTTCAGGGTCCAAACTACATTTTAAAATCGGTCCCTGCTGTTTTTTCTTGATCTGTTAATGGCGAATTCCGTTTCGCAGTTTCAGACCCCCTCAAGTTCCCAAAGAAATAGATTAGAAAATACTGTTCTACACAGACCTCTCTGGGAAAAAGTCTTTCTCCGAATGTAAAATGGCCTCTGCAGATGATTAGCAGGGCCAAGTTGGCACTCAGGATCCTCTGAGCTTCTGGAATGGTATGAAACTGTGCGCAGCCTGTGCCGAGTAGTCTTTAAAAACAGAAATGTGAATGTGGCCAGAATGCTTAAATATTTATTTTTTTGTGAGCAGCACTGGCCTTGAGGCGACTACTGCAGTTCCATCTGCATCTTATTCTAATACCTTCCACTCCAGCTTTACAAGGTCCATCTGTGTTAGGGAACAAGTGCCGTGCCTGACTAAAAAATGCCATAAACAAGATTTCCGAAGGTGCTAAGACTTTATGTGCAGGCAGGAGAAGCCTGCTGTTTTTCAAAGCCTCAGCGAAAAGGATATCTTGATGGGAGCTTGTAGTATAGTATAATGTTACCTCCGCTACGGTTGTGCAACGGTGACTGTGATTCTGTGACAGACTGCTGAAATCCGATAACACACCTTTGATTCTCACGGCACCACTGAGGAGGAAACGACTTCTTAAAACCCCAAATCTTCTGCTGGATAACGCTTGCATCAATTTTTCAAAGGTCTGGTCACGCTTGGGTTTACCTAGGTGGGATTTAAAGTAGAGAAAATCTGTGCTTGTGTGTGTGTGTGTGTGTGTGTCTCTAGGTGGAGGTATCATTCAGCAAGCCATAAAAGCAGGGAGAAATTACCAGCTGAAAGAGGAAGGATAGAGCAGAACAGACAGATCTGAACAAGACTGATGCTCTCCATCTTGAGCTCGGATGCTACTGTCAAAGATCTTCACACATTACCGCACCAAAGCATCTTCCCAAGCTGTATTGAGACCAGTCTCTGATTTACAACAAAGTGCACTCCCTTTTTTAAAAGAGTGAATTTGGTTAGGATTTTACAGCAACTTGGTCTCACATCTGTCTGTAATAGTGATGCCTTTTACTCAAGTACGGCATGTTGCTGAAGCAGTATACTTGTTGAAACTGAAATAACATCTCTATCAAACAAATATAAACCAAACCTTACCCTACACTCTAAAAAATGCTGGGTTAAAGACAACCCAGTGCTGGGTAAAATATGGTCAAACCCAGCAATTGGGTAGTTTTGACCCAGCGGTTGGGTTATTAGCCAGAAGGTTGGGTTAAACATTTAACCCAACTGCTAGGTCAAAATAACCCAATTGCTGGGGTTGTCCATATTTTACCCAGCATTGTGTTGTTTTAAACCCAGCATTTTTTAGAGCAAAGCAATAATCTAGGCCTAAAATCAAAAAGAAAGTTTTAATCTCAGTTCTAACCCATCCTAAACAAATGCCCTGTCCCGAATGTCTCCTTACACTTTTAAGTGCATGCTTTGGTAACGTAATTCCATATATTGACTGTTGGATAATGTGGGTTAGAATAGTCTCAGCAAAAGGCCACGACTTCTTATTATGGCTGCGAAGAGAGTGTAATGAAGCCTATCACCAATGGGATGAAATGCATAATTTGAGGCCTAAATATCAAGTTTTTTTGGCACCAGAAAGGAAAGTGATGTCTATGTCAAGAACAACCATCCTATCAACCAATGAGATTCTTGTTTTAGAGTTAAGGCCGGTGTTTTGAAAAAGATTCTCACTTTAGTGATCGGGTAAGTCTATGCTCATTTGAGGACAAAGGATGTTGCTCCAAGAACATGTTTAGACTTGAATACATGGGTCTATGTCCAAACTGCACCAAAATGTTGTTGACGATCAGCCTAGCCATCACTCTAGGCGTTTCTTATCTTCATCTTCCCCTCTTATCTTGACCTAACTTGATCTTGATCATTTGACCTAACTTAAGTAAGTCAAGCTCACCAGAATGCTAGGCAAGCCAGAATGATGACAGAAAACAAAAGAAGTCTTTGGGAGAGTTAATGACTGCTTTTTATGGCCACTGTGCCATAAAGGCAGTGAGTAAAAGCGTAAGTGCATTGGCTGGATTCCTGCGTAAATGTACCATGATGGGGCTGAAGGTAGACTGAGGTCTCCTGCTCAGACTGATAAAGGAGAAGAGGAGAACAGAGCTTGTTTGTGTGGGTGCAGGAGTGCTGTTTCCACAGCTGGCCTTAAGAGGAAGAGGGCAGGGAATGAAAAACAGAACGGCGTGCAAAAAAATGGCACCAAGCACAAAACAGTAGACCCAAGCCAAATAGAGTGAGGTCATAGCTCTGCAAACGTCATTTAAACAGCAAAGGCTGTCTGAAAAGAGCAGTGGGTCTGTTTATGTGTTTGCACATGGTTTTATTTGCATTATGCTGATATTTAGGTCACTGACAAATAATAAAATATTCAATACAAATCAAACAATTTACATGAACTAACCTTACCTTTTCCAAAAGATTAAAATATCAGCTTTTTTTACTTTATAACATACACAGACAATCATAGAGGTCTATAAGGGTCCTCTATCTTTCCTATTTTTGTAGTAATTAAAATTTGTACACATGATTTCATCATTCAAGTATTTACGTGACAGCACAGTAAGTTGTGTGGCGTTTTTGCAGAGTGTTTGAACTTTCTTTACCTGTCAGTTTAAGCAGATTTTCAGTCTATATGTAGCGTTACAGCAGTGGCACTCTCTTCTGCTGTGACTGATGGAGTTCCAGACCTCTTCCATCAGGCCAGCCAAGCGGAGAGACACGGGTGAAGTCATCTCTACATTACCGCCCCCTCAGGGGACCCAATTTCAGAGAGCGGCTCGCTTCTCATATTCCGTCCCTTCCATTCGCTCACATACGGTATCATGCCACCCCCAACGGTGTGAAACAAACCAACCTTCATATCACTGAATGCACAGTATGAGACGCGCCCCAATTCTAACGCCTCTTAAACCCCCTGGACACACTAACACACAGACACACATTCTGCTGTCTGCGATACCTTCGTTACATTTTCACACATTCCCTCCCATAATGTGTGGCAGGTGGAATAGACCATTTTCTTGAGCGAGCGGGGAGGTCTTCTGTTGCATATCTAGGCTAATGTGTAGATTAATAATGGACTGTATATCAGTATTTCAATACTCCTCTCAAGATAATGAAATGATAGTATGCACAAGCAAGAGTTTTGTTATGCATCCCTATTAAGCTTGGAGAAACCAAACTGTGATTCTTTGAAAAGAAATGGAACGTTCTACTCCCCATGATGCTTTGCTCTCCTTTCCTCCCATCGTTCCCGCAGTTAAGAGTGTCAGGGGTGATTAAACGCCATGGAAACAAGACCCTGCTGTCAATCATATTCCACGCTGAGCCTACCCCCAATTGAAATTCAGCATTATTATATCAGTATGTGGAGTGTATTGTCCAAACAGACTTAAAACAGTGGAGAATTCACATCAGCTTTAGTTTTTCATCCCATCTCGCTCGCTAGCTGAGGCAGGACCACCCACCCACTCTCGTCTTGTATTACAGACAAAATATGAGCGTGCATGTGTGTGTGTGTGTGTGTGTGTGTGTGTGTGCACGTGGGTTTTTGTGTGTGCACGTGTTGCCGTTTGTGCAACAGTCTTCCAAACTGTCGCCGACTCAATTATGTGGTGGCACAAGCCAATAGCTTTAGGGTTGAAATTCTATTTTGAGGAGAACTGGAGCGTGCATGTGTGTGTGTGTGTGTGTGTGTGTGTGTGTGTGTGTGTGTGTGTGTGTGTGTGTGTGTGTGTGTGTGTGTGTGTGTGTGTGTGTGTGTGTGTGTGTAGAGGCGACACCTGTTTCTTCTCACACTATAGCTGTTGTTCCACTCACATACTGTCAAACCGACATGTAAAGGGTATCACCATCTTTTGTCATTCATATGCAGCAGTTTGTCTGCCCCTTATTAGCTCTATAACATGCACACATCATGATGCATTACTCATCAAAAAAATAAATAAACAACAGGGATTTTTGTGGATGTAGAGTATTGTAAGTGTCACTGTGCTAGTATTATATGAATTTTGCATCATCTCATTAATATTCATGAGCCAGGCTAGTAAGGTTCACAGTGTGTCCCCTTGGCATTTGAGATATGTTTGTGCTTACCTCCTTGTATTTATCATGTTACTAGTGCATATCATACACAAAGCTGGCTACTAATCCCCAGTGATATTATTCATTAAAAAATATTGTATTGTTTTATTTATTATGTTTATATTGATTCATTTGAACTGATTAATAAAGTGCTTGAAACAGCATGTATAATCTAATCAAAATTGTTGTTAGTTTCCTCACAAACTGCATAAAATGCCAGTTTATTGTACATGTGTTTGTAATATGTTGATATTTATGCGATTGACAAAATTATAAAATGGAAAAAATCCAAGACTATTAACACACGCAGACATTCACCACCTAGTCACTGTTTTCATACATCTTTTTCAATTTAAGTGAAAATATTTATAATATTTAAAATGCAAGTAATAATATTCAGAACCTGTTCATTGAAACAAACTGAATAAAAACTGTACCAAAAGTTCCCAGTGTTAATGTTTATTTGTGTTTCTCTCTCTGTGCAGATATGACTATGTGGAAGTGAGAGATGGAGTGGATGAGAGCGGCCAGCTGGTCGGGAAGTATTGTGGGAAGATCGCTCCCTCTCCAGTGGTCTCCTCTGGGAACCAGCTCTTCATCAAGTTTGTGTCTGACTACGAGACGCATGGCGCTGGCTTCTCCATCCGCTACGAGATCTTCAAAACGGGTGAGTAGAAAGAAAAAGAAAGTGATAGGTGAATAACAGCTGGATTTTACAGCAATAACCATCATTTTATAATAAGAAGGATACGTGCAAGGTAGGGATTTACTGAGAGCACAACAACCATATAAGGAGAGATGTAAGCGAGGGAGAGCGCTGTCTGTTTTCTCTTTGTTAGTCCCGGTGGGAGAGCTGCTGGAGGAGAAACGATCAGCTGATAATGTGGACTTGTAGACCTTCAGGGTCTCTCTTTCTGGCATTGTCTGGCCTACAGAGACACACAGATACACGGTTGGTCTTATCTGGAGATGTCACGGCAATAAGCAGACATTTCCTGTTGTTTAGATCTGTTTCCTGTGTTCGAGGTAGGGCTAGAGACTCAGAGAATGTGAGAGAGAAAGTGTGTTTGTGTAACCTCGGACAGGTGCAGCACACAAATACTGACCTCAGGAGTCTGACCTCAGGATGAGATAGATGATGGGGGGGGGGGGATTTTAATCTTTCCGTTTGTGTGAAGTCATTCCTATAGAGGAGAAAAATCACAAAAGAGATCTCTTTAATATCTCAATTCCTAGACACCAATGAGATTATATGATGAGAGACTTTTACTGAAGTGTCAATAATATCACAAACTGTGTTGAAAACCATGATAAATACAGTAAAAACAGTAATAGTGTGAAGTATCATTACATTTTAAAAATAGCTGTTTTCTATGTTAACATCTGTTATACTGTAATTTATTTCTGTGATCAAAGCTGTATTTTCAGCATCATTACTCCAGTCTCCAGAGTCACATGATCTTCAGAAATCATAATAATATGCTGATTTGCTGCTTATTATCAATGTTGAAAACAGTTGTGCTGGAAACAGAATTTTCTGGATTCTTTGATGTGTAAAAAGAAAACATTTTAAATATCAATATTTGTAACAATAAGTCTTTACTGACATTTTTTATTAATTTTATGCATCACTCACTGCTGAATAAAGTAAACCTTCGAATGTTAGTGTATATCATAAATTATATTTATTCAATTTTTATTTGAGTTTACAGAGTTTATTTGCATTTTTTTATCATGTTTTTTTTTTATGTTAACATGTTTTGTTGTTTTATTGTGTTATTTAGCTGTATTTATTAGTTGTTTTTTTACTGCAGTTTGATTGAGATTAATTGGAATGCACAAGGAAAAAACATGATTTTTGAAAATTGTTTTTGCAAATGAACTCTTCATATACTAACATATTTTAATTTATATTTGTATCATTTATTATACTTTCAGGAGAAAAATCCGAGATAAAGTTGATATTTCACAGAACGCAGTTGAGAACTCCTGAGCTATAGCAATAGAGCAGCAATAGATACACCCCCCCCCACCCCCCCGTTGCACCTCCACACACTTTGGCTCATCAATAACATCAATAAGTCTCCCACAGTATTCCATTATCTCAGTGCTGGTTTTCTTCTTGATGTGTCTGATTGGAAATAAGGTTCCTCTGGAGAGGGCGAATGCGTCTGAAACATATCGACTCAGTGCAGTCAAGACGCTCTCGGCCAGGATGGGCGCCCCCTCGCTGGGTGTGTTCCTCCAGAAAACCCTCTTAGTGTATCAGCATGGGTGGGCCACGGGATCCCGTGTGAATGACAAATACTGTTGTTTGCAGTCCAGGACATGGGAATTTGCTGTGACTACACAAACTCTGGAGAGCGTACGTCAGCCTTATCAATTAAAGACAGAGAAGGACAGCGAGAAAGCAAAGGGAGAATGTGAAAAGCAATAGGAAGAGTGAATAAAGAAAGGGAAACTGATTTGAAAGACTTGTCAACACCGTCTGATCTGTGTGTTTATGACATGCAAGTAAAAGTACTGATTACACAGGTGTTGAAACAGGTGTGCAGGTATTCAAATGTGGGACTATTATAAGAATGTAACACTGTTTAAAATGAGATTATACTCATTTCAAGCTGCTGCTGCTACATTTGGAGAGGTAAGCTGTGGATTAGACACACATCCGCAGCGTGTGGGCTGAATCGCTAGAAGCAGCAGTACAGCAGAATATCTAATTAAAGGTACACAGTGTATTTTGTGAGTTTTGTAGAGCTCTCAGATGGCTAGACTGATTTCAGAACAGCTATCTTCAACTTCTGCTGCTTATATATGTGTGTTTAGAGCAATTAGCAATGAGAGAACATGTGTTACAGTGATTTTACTCTGCTCTGTCCTTAAGAACACCACTTAACTGTGGTTAAATCACTTCAACGTGTATTGATTGGCTTATAGCTTTTATAAAATGCCAGCAACAGCAATATGATAAAAAATGGCAGTATTGACCATAAACAATATTTTCGGCAAGCAATATAGCTGATTAATGTATTGGATGGATGGATGGATGGATGGATGGATGGATGGATGGATGGATGGATGGATGGATGGATGGATGGATGGATGGATGGATGGATGGATGGATGGATGGATGGATGGATGGATGGATGGATGGATGGATGGATGGATGGATGGATGGATGGATGGATGGATGGATGGATGGATGGATGGATGGATGGATGGATGGATGGATGGATGGATGGATGGATGATGGATGGATGGATGGATGGATGGATGGATGGATGGATGGATGGATGGATGGATGGATGGATGGATGGATGGATGGATGGATGGATGGATGGATGGATGGATGGATGGATGGATGGATGGATGGATGGATGGATGGATGGATGGATGGATGGATGGATATTTTTCCTCAAAGTTTGGTTACAGTAATGCAAAACAAAGACAGATGGAGTAGCAGAGCAGTGGAATGTTACCAGGCTTTAATATGTAATATTTATTCTTTTGGAATGCATATTAAGAACAATGGGGAAGATTTTAGACAAGTAACGAGGAGGGAAAAAACTAGAGTAGAGAGCTGATATGAAGACTACAAGAGAAAGAGAGAATAAACAGAGAACACAAAAGGAGAGAAGAATCTATTCAGGAAAAAAGTGTGAAGGTGACAAAGAAAGTGAGGGAGAAGATGAGGTGAAGAGAGGGCGAGAAAGCCTGGGAGCTACACACACACACACACACACACACACACAGGGAAGATAAGAGATGAGAATCTCTCCACCGCAGCTATCTATGAATGCAATCAAGCCTGACCCAAGCACTAACTCACACTGGACAGCATGGATATCTAACGAAGAGCTGTCCTCAAGGGGCTTTCAGACCGCTACGGTTTCACAGACACCATGTTCTTTCTCTCAGAGTTCCCTTACACCATCCTTAACAAGGGGCTTTTAGATGATTTTTAGAAACTTGTGTATCCCATCCGTAAAGAAGGGGAGTCTGTAGTTATCATGTCGACCTGTCTTGCCGTGGCATCCCCAAAATGGCCTTTCTTAGGGTTGAAGGAGACATGCGTTTTTAGTTAACAGCTCTGCAATTTTCAGTGAGAAGCGAGGCTGATGTTTCGCAAGCGGGTGGAAGGTGTGGGTGTGGGATAGAAGGATGGAGAAGTAATTTATCCTTGCTCAGAGTCAGTGTAGAAGGAGGGGACTGTGGAGGCCTGTTTCCACCTCTGAGTAAAAAACAAAAGGTAACTGTGAGAAAAAATAGGAAATTACAGGTGAGAGATAATGTTGCATTTACATTGTGAAACGGGCTTCTATATGAGATGCACCACTAATAGAAAGATGAACGCTTCATATGGCAGCTGTAGGAATGAAAGTCAAAACTTTGCTGATTTTATTGATCTTTTGAACAGGTTTAGGTCTTTCTCTTTTCAGGTAAACATGAACTCTTCTTGTGCATATAACCCAGGTTCATTGAGAAAACATGCTAATGATATTACATTGGTTCTTGCATGTCTCACAACACTTTCAGAGTGGCTTTAATAGTCTAAGAAGATTTAGCTGTATATGCAATAGATGAATGTGAATCGGGCAAAGTTCACATCAGCTCAGAAATCAAATACTTGAATTTGAAAATAATGTATAGATTAACATAAGATAAAAACACATTTTCTGAAGCAACCATGCCGCTTTATCTTGTTTCTACAAGTCTTTGAGCTCTTTTATTGTGTTTCATGGGAGGTGTACCCAAGCACTCTGTATTGCAAGTGCAGTGCTGTACCGGGTGCGCTTCAGAGCAAGTTTACTACATCAGAAAAGCCATACATATGGAGATGATTACGTCATGCAAACATCAAAATGTATTAGTTTACAAATCATGCACTATGTTAAAAGTGTTTTCAATTCATACTGTAGTATTGTGCAACGAATCATATAAAAATACATTTTTATTCATCGATAACCTGCACCTGTAATTATAATTTGTGTGAAAAGGAATAAAAGTTGTTGGTGTTTTACTGCCACTGCTGTTCATTTCAGTTGGAAACTACAGATAATTGTGTGTGTATAGGTATGATAGGCTAGATAGAGGCACATTTTTGAACCCATGAGTGTACTTAAATAGCTCTAGTCATGCCGAAAGTCTGCATCATCATCGCTAACTCATGTCTAGCTAGGCCATTCATCATGGAGATGTTATCTGAACGTCTTTACGATGGCACCTGTGTCAACACAGTAGGACAAGGATTGCGTGAGGAAGGCAGCTTGTTCATTGTGTCCAGTTTAGTTTACAAGTTTAGTTGTTTTTTACAGGCCAGTGGCATAGGTCACATCTGGCACGGCAAGCATGTCATTCTACAAGCCCGTCTTCTAAATAACCCCCCCTACATTAACACTCAGAGCTAATGAAACCCAAGGCAGAAACTGTCTTTCTGTGCATTGCCTATTCTCGTTCTCAAGAGGAACCATCAGCCGTGCTGGCCGGCTAAATGATGTGTCAGCAACTGTAGATTGTAAGTGTGCGTGTTTGTGTGTTCAGGGTAACCCCACAGCTGTGACTCCAGATTAATGTTTGTCGGAAAGTGTGGCCAAATTTTGCTTCTCAAACTCTCATCGCGCCCATTAACCTGTCTTAGCGTAGCCATGGGGTAAACGGCAAGGAAAGGTGTGTATGCGTGTGTCCAGATTAATTACTCTCCCTGCAGATATATGGAAAATAAACAACAGCGATTAGCTCACTAGACCCAGAACACCTCCAGCCATTTCACTTCTGCTTCAGCGTTACACAAACTTAGCCGTATGCCGAGGGATCTAGTAATATACAGATCTTTAGCGTTAACATAGCTGTGTCCGCTCAGGTTTTCAGTACTGTGTGCAGTGTAGCTCACAAACTACAACAAATATTAGCGTTTACAGAGAACCCTTAGATAAAGTAACAAGAATGGATACAAATATGAGTATTTTAGTTTTATTTAATACTATTATAGTATTCATTTAAAGTAATTAAAAATAATATTTAAATAACTTTTGACATTTTTAACAGTGTTAGGTTATTTTCTATATTTTTATTTAGATTTAATTTCATTTTTAGTTTTAGTAATTTTAGTACCTAAACTTATTTTATTTCGGTTAGTTTCAAAGGCAACATGTAAGTGTTTTTCATATATACTGTATCTAGAATTTCTGCTTTATTTAAATGAACATAAACTGTAGTAGTTTTAATTTACAAAAACAACACTGATTGAGATATAATGTCTAAAACAGAGGGATACAGCTTCAGTAATGTCTGGTTTTGATCAGAACTAAAGATAACAGGTTAATCTCTAAATGACGGCAATGTTTAGACATGTTGTATTGTTAGGTATACATCACTGCGGTCTCTGGGTCCTCAAACGTAACAACAGTAAGTTAATCTCAACAGAACATGAGGATTAAATCTATGACACTTTGCAGGGTTTGTTTGCACTAAGAGGAGACCTGCAAACGAGCTTTTTAACAAGCATTGCCTCTGGCCTGTTAAATAAACAGCATGTCCACAGAGGCGAAGCCTTCAGACACTTCACTGCATTGAAAAGATAAGCCCTGTGTATATACGTTAGTGCGGAAAAGCTAAATAAATCGTTCAAAAGCTAGCCGTTAATGTCAGAATTAGCGCTTAGCTGCTATGAATCAAGTCTGTGTTTTTTCAATACCCCTTCACTACTCTCTCATAAATTCTTGTGTTTAAGTGTAAAGTTAGTTCAGAGCGACTTGAAAGTATTTGTGGCTGTGAGCGGGAGAGAAAGCTGGATGGCTCTCACAAAGCTTTATTTGTTTGGCTTGAGTTTACAGGCTCGAAGCTCCCCCCCGCCCGTTTCTCATCTCAGTTTCTCCCAGACTTTCTCTTGTAAAGTTCATTTCACAACTACTTGCAAATAACTGCAGAAACAAACCAAGAGACATGGGAATGTGTGAAGGTTTTAAGCATTTGCGGTTAGCGGCAATAGCGACATGTCTCTGAATCCATATGAGACACGCATAATCACAAACGCACACATATACACAAACCCTAGAGTCCCACCGCAATCTGTAAACAGCAGTGAA
Source organism: Ptychobarbus kaznakovi (assembly GCA_027422405.1). Taxonomy (NCBI): domain Eukaryota; kingdom Metazoa; phylum Chordata; class Actinopteri; order Cypriniformes; family Cyprinidae; genus Ptychobarbus; species Ptychobarbus kaznakovi. The sequence continues at coordinate 15,970,913 of CM049814.1, read as the reverse complement.
GCATTACAAAGCCAGTCACAGTCAAGAGCCACGAAGCTACACAGTTAGTGGACCAACGATTCTCTATTATATTTCACACTCTATATTCAAGTCATCTACAGAGAGGCACTAAAACTACACAAGTGTGCCAATAACATGTTGTAAACAATACTTAATATGTATTCTTGCATTAGTATTCAATGGAACGACCTTCAAATGTCAGATAGCTAGTGTTTTGACAGTTCAGCAAACTTTAACTCTAACTGTTTTTTTCCCAAATTGTTGCTCCAACAAACCTAAATAACTAAACAAGAAAACTGAGCAGTAATACTCAGTATAGCACCGCTTTGTGGCAATGCTGTCAATGCAACATCGAAATGGATTCTGAGATATTTCTGAATTCAATGCATTTGCTTTCATGTTCTTGCTTGGAGTATGTTCTGGGTTGTTTTGCTAAAAAGATAATGTTATAGCATGCACTTTATAAATAGAGTGAGATTTGGTGCAGAGGAAATGTGCTCTTATCTTGCGAAAGGAAAATGCAATTCCTTCTTGCCCGTGGAACAGCCACAGAATTTATTCCTCTGTCAGAAGATTATCTTAAGAATAGTCTACAGAATTGACTGTGTCTATCTGCTGTTGCTGGAACTTACGCAACTCTCAAAAACTAAAGATGAAAGTTGAACGTTTTTGGCTCCATCATCAAATAGTTCCTTTGAATTTCTTTACAAGCCTGCTAAGCCTAGTAACTTTATTTCAACTTGGAAAGTTTCAGAGACACTGATTGCTGACCATTCAGCTGACAGCTTTCAACCCTAAACCCCAAAGTGTTTGTGCAATTACCCTGTCCTGTCCATGTGACATGATCATGTGTAATGGCTGACACCCTGGTTTCAGTAGGTTAGAATTGAGGCATGTAGAGTTTGGGAAGACCACATTCACTGACTGCAACTGTTTTTTCTTATTTATGAAAGAACATGTAATAGTAAATGCAGAGCCGATCCTGACTTCTGGGGGCCCTACGCAGAACGGGGGGGTGTGTGGTTGAGATAAAGCAATCTGTCTGGGTTTCACTTCGTCTTGAATCATCTTGAAATGATCATTCGAGCATTCATGTTTTCATAACCTCTGGCCAAACTCCAAAACGAACCCAAAATTAAAACATATTTTGGAATTTTTCGGGGGCCCTACGCAGCTGCGTATTCTGCTGGGAGGATCTGTTTAAAAACCAAAGGACTAAAAGTGTGGAATTTATGTCCTGCTGTTTAAAAACCAACCAATAGTGCACTAAATGTCAACTCACTTCAGCTTCAAATTCCCGTGCTGGTCATTTTCTTTAGAGCACAGGAAAAATGGAAATAAATAAAAAAGAAAGATAAAAAGAAGCAGTTAACAAGTTGCAAAATAACAGAAAATGCTCTTCAGCATCCCCTTAAAGCTGCGAAAAATACCTTCTTTTTCTTCCATCCTTTGGAGAGTTGTTTGTTAGACTGTCCATTTATAATGTTAATTATTCCATTGTGTCTAAACCCATTTAACTTTTGTTCTTTCTTTCATAGAACAAAATAGGAAATATGTAGTAGAACGCCCAAGCTGCTCTTTTACACATAAGGCAAGTGAGATGTTTTCAATGAACAATGAGTTAAATTTTGATCTGTGGCTTCAGAAGATGATTTACAACAGAAGTTGTACAGTCCACTTTTATGATGCACCCTGGTCCCCATCCAATTTTTTATGCAATTAAGCAGTTTGAGAATTCTTCAAGACTTACCCTTTTGTCTCCACTTAAACTTAAGTAAGTAATATGGGTTTGGATTTTAGCCACAGTGACATCATTGTTTGTAATCTCTGTTCGGGTTCGTGATCTTTAAACTTTTGCACCCGCGGTAATAACCACGAGATTCCACTCTACATTAGGTGCAGTGCTAACGTAATGTTGACGTTTCAGTGTTGATGATCCAGAGGTGATCCTATATGCATCACTCTGTAACAAGAGCGTATTTACTCTTAGAGATCTGAACCTATTCATCACACAACAGCTTTAGCCGAGCGACCGTCGTGTAAGTGCAAAGTAGTGATGTATGTGTGAACTTCAACAACACACTGCATCAACAAACTAGTCCACGAGGAGTTCTGGGTAAATGTTTCGACTTGCTGATATAAAAGTGTGCGTGTGCATTTCTAAAGGGAAGAGAAAGTGAGTTTTATAAAGTATGATGGCCATATTTGGCTATTTCTTAATTGTGTTGTTTTAAGCACCAACCATACAGCAGAGAGTGCATATGAAACATTTAATAAGAACAGGCTCGTATGTGCTTTTACTTTATTTTTGGTTTCATTTGGTCTTCATCATTAGCCCACACACTCAAGAAATCAGGCAGCAGTCGTATCCCGAGCAGGGTGGGCCTCCACCACGGCCCATAAAGCATGCAATCATCGAGCAAAACAACACAGACCACCATGTTCTTTCTTCAATGTTTGTTTTTTCCCTTACTCCATCTGCCTCAGTGAACAAACAACTTTTTCCTTCCTCTCGGTGTCCCCCTCAGGTCCAGAATGTTCCAGGAACTTCACCTCCAGCGGCGGAGTCATCAAGTCGCCGGGTTTTCCAGAGAAGTACCCCAACAACCTGGATTGCACGTTCATGATCTTTGCTCCCAAGATGTCGGAGATCGTTCTGGAGTTCGAGAGCTTTGAGCTGGAGCCAGACACGCAGCCACCCACTGGAGTGTTCTGCCGCTACGACCGCCTGGAGATTTGGGACGGCTTCCCTGGAGGTGAGTCATTGGAGAGATCTGTTGCTCCAAACGGGAAAATCTGAATGTTTGAAACAAAAGATCATTTAGTGGATAATGTTTAGCACATTGGTTCTCAAATACTCACACTGCAAAGGACCAGCAACAATAAACTTAAATCTACAGAATCATGACATGACATCAAATAACAAGAATGTATACTAGATCTTAAAATAGAGTTTACATTTTCTGACGAAAGCGTGAGTTTTCTATGCAAACCACACCAACACTATGCACTAGGTGATTGGGAGGGGATTTTTCCACGCTGTCAAAAACATTTGCAAACATTTTACCTTTAGGGAGACAACAGCTTGTCACAGCAGGACCCTTAAAGGGTCAACTTTGTGCCTCATCTACCTTTAAAATGTGCATATTAGGACCTAAGAGTAGTAATATGTACCCTTCAGTTACTGCTTATGAACCTTAAATAGAGTACAATATCATTAATTTGAGCATACTGCCACAGTAACAGGTTGTTGTAACCCTGAAGGAACTATTTTTGCACATTTTATCTGAGATGGCACCAGTTTTATTTCAATATTGTAAATCTGATCATATAGAAAAGTAATAGCAAACCTTTCCTCAACAAGCTGCATAAATTGCAATCTAATATAGTTCAATACTTAAGAAGGCAGTCTGGAAAATGAAACTAAACAGTGGTAAGTAATTGGGAGGGTCTCATCTTTGGCTTTCTGGAAATGGCCTTTAACAGATAAGCCATGCTATGACTAAATAACAATGCCGTATGATTGATCTCTAGGGGACAACAGACGCCTGACCTCGATCCAAAACTAACCTCTCCTAGGTATGGCCAAGTGTCGATAAGATTTGTACTCGCACACATTCTCTTACATCCACAAATGTGATGTATAAGAGTATTGAGAACATGTTAGTAAGAGCTCTTGATCCCGCTGATAGCTGTTCTCTCTGGACATTAGACTGTGGTTTGTCTCGGGCAGTTCGGGGTGAGGGACTCTGGAATGTAGACTGTTGTCATAACACCAGAAATATTCTGTTCTCCGAGATAATTACAGTTTTTATTTGTGCGTGTGTATTTGAACTGCATATACACACCCAGAAGCCCAACAGGAAGATTTCAGCTCAAAGCGGGAAGGAAGTCTACGAGGACCAGAGGTCTTATTCAGTTTCCACTTCATTATCGACTTTTTTCTGTCTTGACGGAAGAGAGAAGCCGTGAACAAATGACACCTTTGATCTGAGACCAAGCCTTTTGAGCTTTCTCATCAGTTACATTTTTTATAATTAGTTTCAGCATTCTTCTGATGATACGTTGTGAATCTATTCTCGCAATTCTGATTAAAGGAAGTCTGTTTAAATAATTATTTTTAAAAGGTTACACAAAGTCGTTTTGTGGGCAGGTCCGGACAGAATTTGCAATCATTTTCAGAATTTGTGGAATTTTCTGGATGGATTTTGGAGGAAAACAGCGGAAAATCCTATGCTGTTTGTTTATTTTGGGTTTCCTTAATTTTTTGTTTTGTGTTCCACGCCAACATCGAGAAGTGAGAGGTGTGTAGAACTTTGTGAATGATGCTATCCCACAAAACCTACAGAGCCTTTTGTGAATCCAAAAACCATGTAGGCCTGAGGAAAGTGTAGAACCTGGGACAAAGTCTGCATGCTTTATTTTAGACCCAGCAGCCTCTGTTGAAAAATCTACAATAAAAAGGTGTCCCACAAGTGCACGGCGACAGAGAAAGAGCCAAGGGGGAGGTTGAAGACAAGACTTTAAAGGGAAGGCCCTGGTGCCTTAGGGCCTCGGTGTAACTCGTCTCTACGGTTCAGACACTAGCTGCATTACCTGTGGAGCCACACCAATCAATAAGTGCATTAGTGTGGAAAGGCAGCGAGAAGCCTGTATGACTTCAAGCCCTCGGCCCACCCCTCCATCACCCACTGGCCGCCCACTTTGAGGCAGTCACAGCCTGGCAGAGGTTTCTAAAGCCCCCTCCTCCTCCACCAGAGCAGACATGCTGGATGGGTTCATGGAGAGGCTCTTTAAAATTTCATAGCTCTGTTGAGTCATGCAGATAATCCGGATGGTTCACCACACCCAGAGCTGTCTCAACACACAAGCGCACACATTTATGCACACTTGGATGCACCTGTTTCTATGAATTCTTATGAAGATTAAGATTCATGTAAACCCATAGATCTGTTTTATATAATCACACACACACACAAAGCTGGCAGATCTGTTTAATCTCTTGTACAGTAATGGCATCTTCTCAAAGAGCCAATCACAATTTCTTCTTAAGCCAATATTTCAGTAATATGTGGTACATTTTAACATAATCCCAGATCTGTAATGTTTTGTGTGGTTCTTATTTTGCATTTGGTCAGTAATTAGTCCTTTTCCTCGGGTTTTGAGATTTCATGTATATTTGTAAACCTAGGATTAATCTTGCTATTTGCATTTTTACGAGGTTAATATTTTTGACTGTGTGCAAAAATTGCACAAAAATGTGTAATTTCAGTGTAATTTAAGTTTCCATGGCTGTACAAAGCTCATGCATAATTAATAAGGCAAGCACTGGGGCCATTTATAATTGGTTGTCTGTTGCCAAACGACTTGCTTTTACATTCTAACACCGCAGTCTACCTTGGTACAAGTTTGCTTAAAGCAAAGTTTAAAAGTGGCCTTAACCTGGAAAGACATGTGCATATAGTATGAAAAGCTCTTTTCCAATACAGCTTCAAAGCATTTCCTTCTCTCATCTGAATGTACTGCATACCTCTTAATTTACAGCCTTGGTTGTGTTTGGTTCCTTCCTTCTCGTCCCCTCCAACTCCTACTCGTTTTTCTTTTAAAGTGGCTTCTGGGAAGTCACATTAAAGTGGCCCTGGAACGAACAATAAGTGCAGGAATGTATGGTCTCCACTGTAAACAGAAACCCAAGGTCATAGACACATAGAAAACAGACACTGCCCTTTTAATTTCCATCAACAACGAGGTGTAGCGAGAATGTTTTGTTCAGTCAATGCAGTTATACAAGGTCAACCAATCACACTGTCCTTGACGTTCACACAATACAGCTGTGATAGAATGGCTTGAATAGCAGATTATTGAACCTATCTAATCATGCCTCTCTTTCCACAGTTGGTCCATACATTGGCAGATACTGTGGACAAAATACTCCAGGACGGATCATATCCTACACTGGAATCTTGGCTTTGACAATCAACACAGACAGTGCTATTGCAAAAGAGGGATTCTCAGCTAATTTTACTGTGCTGGAAAGAACCGTCCCCGACGGTAAGTCACTGCAATGTTTAAAGTGCATGAAATAATTCAAGAATTTAATACTAAATTCACATGAGATGAAGTCTCCACTCATATCAGCATCCTAGAAGAGGTTGTTTGTAGTGCATAACATGCATGGATCACCATATTAAGATCACACAACCAGCCATGTTGTGTGATTCAATAATTCAGTATGCAAATCTTGTTATCAAGATTTAAGATTCAGTAGTTAATAAACACAAACTTTAGATAAACTTGTCTTGCAAATATTTTTTGTAAATTGTTATTCTGCAAACAATTTAACCATTGGTGCTCCATGGCTGATAGAGAAGCCAATTCTATCAGTTTTTGAATCTCTTCAAAAACCTCTAGAAATCACACACACACACACACACACACACACACACACACACACACACACACACACACACACACACACACACACACACACACACACACACACACACACACACAAATAATAATAACTGTTATAAACCAGGAAATGTCCAGTTTTCTTAACCAGAGTTAGTATAAGATGAAAAAATCCCTCAACTTAATTTGTGAACTTTGATATCATCTTAAAAAATCTAATTCTAGAAAATAAAAAATAAAAAATCTAGGTTAAAGGACATTATGAGAACTTTATTTTGAGAATTTTTGTAGCCTAAGTTAATGAAACACACCCTGTTGATTGGGGAATAAACCCATATACAGATGTGTACCCACATTCACATGCAAATACAACATGATATGATGACATGGGAAGTTATTAAATCCCCACGTCCCGCTCAGCTGTGTCCCTCTTTCATTAAGTGATTGTTTTAAGAGTCATGACCCATCTGCCCTGCTTTATGGGGATTGGTTTACTCTTTTTTTCCAAACCAGTTCACAAAGAGGGTTCACCTCTTCACCCCAATTTAATAGATGCTCCAACTAAACATTTAATTTCAGAACACACCACCAAAACTCACCCGCAATCACGCTATGCATGCAAACCGATCCTTAGACACTTTCTTACTCCTTCTCTATCTGTCTGTCTCACCGCCTGACGATGTCACCTACCCTTCAGAACATACCTGTTCAACATGACAAGTAGTGGTGCTTGTGATTCGACACAAATGTTCAGTATAATTGCAGCTCATACCAGTTTAAGGTGGATACATATTGTATATATCATAAAGTGCATATTGCCATTAATGTTGTGAACTGGTGTACCATGTTATATTTCAGCTTGAGCTCTTAGAACACATCAAGGTGTGCACTACATCTCTGCCCTCCCAGCTCATGCTCAAGAATACATTCAGTGTGTTCTCAGCAGGGGCTTTGCCGAACAGTCGCAGTCCATCAATTATTTATTGGCTCCATAAATTTACATTCTGTGGCAGCTTCTCTCGCAGTTCGACATGTTTACCAGTATATTGTGCTTTGCAGGAAGGAAGGATATCGCCATTGGCAATAAGTCTTTGTGCGAAGGATTTTGTCAGTGCACCGTCATAGATTTATGGTCTCTGCCGAGTCGGACCGAACAGTGACGGATGCCAGATGTAATCAGACGAGAGATCTGGTTGTTTTCAGTCATTGTTCTAAAGAATGAAAGGGTGGAAAGTGGATAGATGGCTTGAAGAGATAGAGAGATAAAAGAGAATGAGTAATGTTAAGATTAAGTTGAGCTGAGGTTTCAAGGGTAAAAGAGAGAAATTCATGAGAAGCACATAAAAGACTCAATAATCACTTTTGATTTCGAGTTTTGTGTTAGCACGAGTTGCTAAGCTAATTAAGTGATTTTTTTTTAATTAGCACAAAAAATAATTTTACAAATTTCTACAATATGCTGATATTTTGAAAACATCTATGCTACTTTGGTATATTTTTGTAAGGATATTGGATAAAATAGTATTGATACTTTTACATCCTGAATTAAATGTATAGTTATATAGGCAATTAAGCTCTCAGATTATTGTTCAAAATGCATTCTGTTATTGGTTATTTTACAAAGAATAAATGCAATGCTGCCTTACAATTTGAACAAAAGTAAGTATCTTAGACAGTAGCAAACATTTGGCAGATCACTAGGTTTTCAGGATTGCACTTATTGCTCAGTGTGAATAAACAAATACAACTACTGTCTATCTAACACGCATGCTTTCTCCATCTGCTATGTGTTTAGGCCGGGATGTTTGGGCTGTGTTGTTTGTGTATGTGTGTATCTGACCCGCTTGAACCTTTCGCTGTTATATTAGGTAACACGAGCTCACCCTGTTTCAACATGCATTTCCTTACATTTAAAACTGTGTTTGTTTGGAGTCTGTGACCTGTTGTAAATAAATTAGCATGTCTCCCACCTCAGCCTCAACATTTCCCCATCCTTCACAATCCCAGAGTCCTAAATTCTGTGCTGAAGCGTCTGGAAAAAGACCCTTGGGGGTCAAAGCATGAACTTTGCTTGTCTCAGACACATAGGCCAGCATGCCTCGAGACGAATGTCTCGTAACGTCACAAAACAATCAGCAATGCCCTTATCCTGGGTGGCATGGCATGAGGAGTGATATACAACCTGCTCTCCTTTCATCTGAAAACACAGTCATGCTAGAGGCATCTTTGACTTTACATTCCTCCAAATGCTGACGCTAGGGAAATGGCCTTCCCTTGTGCCATGTAACTGTGCACTTTCAGAAGGCACTTCGTTTATAAACCTCAAGACTTCTCTCGCTGCTGGACTTAAGAGCTTAAACTGAATGTTTTATGAATAAAGGTTTGCGTCTTAATGTGGTACACTTCCCACAGTGCTTCCATTAAACTGTGGGAAAGAAAAGTGCGTATGTTTTATTCTGGTGCTACGAGATGGAAACCTATGGTACTTTGCCTCAGAGTGGCCCATTCCCGAGAGGAAGGCCTTAGTTTGGGTCGTGATCTGATGCATTCTTTATTTAGATCGTGAAATGACATTTTAAAAACTCCCCTACCCCTTTTTTCTCTGTGCTTTCCTCAGACTTTGACTGCACCGAGCCTTTGGGTATGGAAACTGGGGAAATCCATTCCGACCAAATCATGGCCTCATCCCAGTACAACCCCAGCTGGTCTCCAGAACGATCTCGACTCAACAACCCTGAGAACGGTTGGACCCCTGCGGAGGACTCGAACAAAGAATGGATGCAGGTACTGTACGATTTACAAGCGTATACTGAAGATAGCAGTCTATTATGAATGAGTAATGGAGGAGGGATTTGTCCTTGGCAGAGAATAGAAACTTCTGTGATATTTTTTGAAGAATAGAGAAGTCGAGTCTACAGAAAAGTTTGAAACTCCCTCACGCTTCTTTTATGGTTTTTGAGTTAGAAACTTTCTCTAGCTGAGTTCGACTTCAACTTCGATCAGCATGCTTTTGCCACTGGCTCTCTTTCGAAGACCAGCAGCAACATCTGTTGAATTTTGCCCTTTGGTTGAAAGCCATGGAATGTTAAAACCCAAATGTACTGGTTCGCTCTGGCCCCAGTGAGTCGTCCTGGCCAACAGATGCTTGTAACCTTAACAAAGACTGTCTATGAGATGCATCTGGGTGTATCTAACATGATCTTAATGTCCGAGAGACAATAAGAAACCTGAAACTTATTCTAAGGAATGTGACCACACACAAGGACAGTGGCATGGACAACAGATTATTTGAGTGTGTCTATTTCAGTCGCATGAATCTGTGAAAAACTCTTGGCATTGATCATTGTGTTGATTAAGCAAACATTGCAACACTTCTGCAGGCATTTTCTTGCACTTAGGGGCTTTTCTGTGACCCAAACCTCAAGGGTACCCTCAAAACCCAGACTTGTTTTATAATCTTTGCCTGACTGGAAAGTTTGGACCAAAGAGACTCCTCAGGAGGCTAATAACAGACATGACCCACAGCCAAGTATTTGCTAGGGGAGGTCTGTTAAGCAGATTTTCCTCATTGCTATCAAAATATTGTCTGTGTTCTAAACCAGAAACTAATTGAATTAGAGGAAGTGCCTCAACTTAGCAGAGAAGAGGAACCACGGTGTTTAATTCTTCCTTTCGATGTAAAAGCGAGACGTATGCGTTTCCTGAGGAACTGTAGACAAGTTCTCCCCCAGTGGCTACAAATTCTGACCCACGTTTTAGGAAGAAATCCCACAAGTAGAGCCCTGAGGATGAAATGTGGAGTCTGATCGAGTTGGGGATTGTAACTGTTGCCGATTTCTCGAGTGCTTTTGATCATAGTAATTCAAAGTTCTTCTTTGTTTAGATGGACTCATTATGCTTATAGATTACCAGTCTCTGTCAATATGGTATTGATCGGGACTGTTGTACAGAGCACAATGAACTACCCTAACACTCTTCAAGGATGTTCTTTGAGAAGCAGTCAATAATTAGCCTCTACTCGTTTTACAGGCTATCACTTTAAGTCAAGGATTCTCATGTTCGTAAGATGACAGTATATTTATCAATGTTTGACATGTGGTATTGACATGATGTTGTGCTTTTATCTCGTATTCAGCCAATGAGAAGTTTTCAGAAAAGAAACATTCCGCTTATGGGACTTAAATTAGTCTAAAAGATCAGAGAAAATTTCTCTTCTAGCACCCAAACCAATCGGTTCCACATCATTTCACAGTTGCCACTTCATATTTTATTCAGGATAATTAAGTAGACTTTGCAACTGTTCACCCTCTTGGCTTGCTGAACTTGTTTAGTCATTTCAGACATTAATGAAACCCTAAATGACTCGCCTCCCACAGTGCAGTATCGAGCTGGAGAGAGGACGATTTTGCAGCCGCCTGGAATTCTCTAAAGGGTATTGATTAGAGGAAGGGTACTCTTTTTGGTGGGAGAAATTTCAGCAAATCAAACGTATTCTGTTTCAGCCCCCATGTACCGTGCCCCTGTAAATCCCTTTCCGCCAATCAGATGTCAAAGTTGAACCCCGCACATCTGTTTCCAAGGGAACAAAGGCGGAACCCAGCCGAGGATGAATGATTTATAATTTGGAGACGTCCTGCGCTCGTTCTCTCTCTCGTGCCTGGCACTTGTGGAGGAGTTTAATTATAACAAGCGTTATTAAAAGAGTGGAATTCTTCATTTCGCTTCCATTAAGCAACATGACCCACCACAACAGTATTTCTCCATCTAATGGCGCAGTCCACTTGGCACGCACAACTCGCTCCTGTGTCCTCCAACGCATATTATCAGTTCATTATTTATTACATTAACACTCTCGAATGTAATTTACAGCCGACATTTATATTATTCATAGAGGACTTCCTTGTTAAAAATCCCCATTTCTTGCAGTTTTTTCTACCGAGAAGGTGACAGCGTTTGTCATGCATCTTAATGCGGCTTCAAATTAGATTTAAGGTCTAATGCTCCCAGCTTGCCACTCCTGATAATTAGTCGAGTGTCAGGAGTTCTTGGGCTAAGCCAGTGAGCTACAGAGTCTTGTCCGTTTACAAGGGTTTGTGCCATGCTGAAAACCAAAAGACTGTTAAGGTCTTTATCAGATGAATTAAAGAATGGCCCAAGTCTTGCAGAGCATGGGAATCTGGTTTTGAAAACTTCCAGTGTACTGTGTTTGTGGACATGGCCTGGTTTCAATCGGAAGACCGTGTTAAAGCATGACAAGCCGAGATACCTACATCTGTACAACACATTTCGACTCTCTCTCAAGGAAGACTTCCGATTTATAGAAGACCGTAACCTAAAACAATAGATGCTGTGAAGGTTCTTATGGATGGCAGATTTTCAGTCCCGTGGAGAGCTTGGCATAACAAAGAACAGATCCTGTTTTGGTAGACATCAATGCAGTATGTGGCGTATTGCAAGTGATGCAATAAATGCACGCTCATCCACTCCAGGAGCATCAAAGCACTTTTATGAATTATGCATCTGGGGAAAAGTAAACTGTCAATAGTTGAAAGCCCCTGTCTAGCTCCTAATGGTTGAATAGAAGTTGCTCATTATAGATTATGTTCTGTTTCATTAATCTCAGCCTCGCAATCATCATTCTCGTCCTTAGGTCTAGCGAAATGCATCAGGCGCTTGTGTTTATGCGGCGGTGCTTGGAATACACAGCGGTTCATTTATAAACCCACTGCATACGTCTGTCCTGCTGTTCTGCTAAATGCTTTGATCAGGGCTTGATTCACAGGGATGCGAGGGCTTTTCTGCTTTGCATCACTGGAGAGGATGTTTACCTTCATTTTGTTCATTAAAGCATCTCTGAAAAGAGGTCAAAATGTTCAAAACAATAAGGACGATGTTTTTAAGTCTGGAACTGTAGAGTGCCAACCCGGTTTTGTGTCGGCCAGTTCAACGGGAAGCCATCAGCTTGATTGATGGAGGTGAGGAGAGAATGTGTCAGGGCCGTAGATGGAAACAATGATTGAGACACCACCCCACCCTCTTATTCTTATCCCTTGTGACACTGTCTTAAGTCGCCGACCCATTTTGCTACAAAAACAGGTCAGAATTCAAGGACCATCAAGCAGGCACTAATTACAGACTTCCTCTGAGAAAACAATTCCTCTTAGACTCTTGTATATTCATCGAGGAAGATTGAATATAACGAGGGAAAGAGCCAAAATGAGGGAGACTCGGGGGTGAAATGTCACTCCAGAAACAACACACTTGCCCGTATTCTGATTGCCTATCAACATGTGCTTTCCATTAGCGATGGTCATCTAGACGTCCGCTCTCCATTGTTTTGCTTAGATTTGTTTCTCTCTTCAATTAAAGGATTAGCTGCTGCTATTTTGAGACGGGTGCTGTTCTCCTGCCAGCTGATGAGTAATTAGACAGTGGGACTGTAATTAACATGAGAGTCTCTACTGACAAAGCCTGCAGAGCTGGTGTCAAGCTAGGCCACCCTGCTAGCATCACACCTGCGCTAGGTACATTCTTATGATTTAGAGTTTAAACCATCTTCAGTGCCTACGTGTAATTAGCTTGAAGCGTTTAAAATATCTTCTTTGATGTCATTTGCGCAATTAAATATGGATCCAGGTGTATGTTGGATACAGCTCTTCTGCTAATGTGAAAGAGGTCCAAAGGCTTGCAATATAGGATTTATGCTAAAATCATGTCAGAGGAAATCCATTTCTAAGATGGACAGGTTGTGTCATCGGTGAGCTTATTGTTGTCTTATTGTGTTTAAAATCAACAAAACATGATGTGAACATCGTGATAGCCTATGTCATACCATACCGGAAATATAGTTGTATGTATGACCATTGTTCCCTCATGAAAATTAACCATGGTTTTACTATAAATACAATTGCAGTTAAACCATGGTAACCACAAATTAACAATTTGTATTTACTTATTTATTTATTTAATTATTGATTATTATAAAAAAATTTTTGCACTACCCATAGTTTAACCGTGGTATTTGTAGTTGAACTGTGGTTATACAAATGTAATCAGTCTGCCAAACAAACATGGTTTCTACACTTTTACTGTAATAAAACTGTGGTTTTTCTCCTAAATTTAGCCATACAGTACAGTATAGCAAATTAAGCAACTTTCGTAACATATTTTAGACACATAATGTCATAGGTTTCCAAGTGAAACAGAATATTCAATGAGAAAAAAAATGCGTTGGAATTAGTTTTATCCGTCTGTAACTGATTGGATTGTTAAAAGTGACCATTATATCACAGGTGGTTGAAAGAAAGCAGCTCTTGTTTTTTTTTTTAGGTGAGGGTTCATCTCCTCAACTGTGTGTGTGTGTGTGTGTGTGTGTGTGTGTGTGTGTGTGTGTGTGTGTGTGTGTGTGTGTGTGTGTGTGTGTGTGTGTGTGTGTGTGTGTGTGTGTGTGTGTGTGTGTGTGTGTGTGTGTGTGTGTGTGTGTGTGTGTGTGTGTGTGTGTGTGTGTGTGTGTGTGTGTGTGTGTGTGTGTGTGTGTTTTAAATATTCGTCCCACTTTCAAACCATCCACCTATTAGATTAAGTTAAGAAAAGAGAAGCGCATGATCAACATTCAGGCACATGCATAATTAAAAAAATTATAAAAAGTTCTAAAAATAGCTCCAGCTAATTCCACTAGGTAAATTGAGTGATGAATGTGAGGTCTTCGAGGAGCCTATAGATCTCTCAGCTGGCAGTAATACAATTTTCATGAAAATGTGAATTAATTATACCTGTGGTTAATGGAATTTTAGAGGAGCTTTCGGAGCAACCAGGTGTCGTGGGATGGGATGGTGGGAGGAAGCTGCGGTTTGATGGATGAAGTAGATCTTTGCCCTGCAAAACCTGCCGTCCCACATTTGTGTTTGCTTTGACTGGGCCGACGCGCATCTGTCTGCTCAACGTCTTAGTTCTTCCTGGCTAACCTGCACCAGATGGTGTTTGAGCCTTAGATACACAAGAGCAGTTGTGCTTTTAATGATTGACCAAGTTGTGGATTTTTGTTGTCCACTAATATGCAAGACAAGGGTGAAAGAGAGACAAGAAAATAGAAAATATTAATGCACCATGCTATTTTTGCAGACTGTAAAATGAAGAACCGCAAATGACAAATTGTTTTAAGAAAAACACTGAAAAAATTCTGTGTAATCAACTTCCTACAAGCACACAAAGCAAAATAAACATTCTGTTGAAACAGCCACCAAACACCATAACAAGCCCATGCTAGGATGAACACAACGGTCACAGCTTTAGGAAACAAGCAGACATGTTTGACGCTTGTTTAATTCAACACAATTAGCACGAGAAGCTTCTGTGAGTTTGCACTAGGTTTAGGCAGATTAGATTTCTGCCACTATCTTCCATGCAGGCCCTTCCAGCACCCACACACACACACACACACACACACACACACACACACACACACACACACACACACACACACACACACACACACACACACACACACACACACACACACACACACACACACACACACACACACACACACACACACACACACACACACACACACACACACACACACACACACACACACACACACACACACACACACACACACACACACACACACAGGCTCTGGTGTAATAAAACACACATTCTTTGTAAATTTAATTAGCTCTGAAAAATTAAGCTGAGGTCCATACTACTTCACAGATGGACTCTGGGCAAAATGAACAAGTTTTAACAAACCAGTCTTTCCCATGACATAATTATGAAAACGTAGTTACATTTGGGTTCTTGCCAGCAAGATAAAATCATGAATTTTTTTTTTTATTTCACATTTCAGATCATAGGATGTTATATAATGAGAACTGCATTATTTTATTAGTCTATTGAGTGGGATATATTCAGACACTTAAACAAAATGCAACATCCAATAAAAAAAGAGTAGAAATCGAGAAGAATTCAAAATAACAAGCAGAGAATATGATTTGCAGAGTCAGACATTTTCCTCTGGAGACGTATGGATTCCAGTTTGAACACTTTCTCACGGTGGTTGCAGCAGACTTTAAATTGGCTTGACCGTCATAAAACTGCATAGTCACACTAGTGACTAATATAATCATTTGGCAACTTCAGATGTCGTCAAATGTCAATTCAAATGTATGTGTGGTTTCAACTGTAAGCATATTTTCTTACCAAAACTGATATAATTCATCATTGTTTATGCTTCTGTGGTCGTGCTTTTTCAGATGAAATGCACACAGTGAAGTCTGGCCTGTCTCCTTATAAGAAGAGCGATACACTTTACGAATGGCTTGTTTTCTGAACGCCAGAACGAGGAGTTTCTCAGCCAGGGAGTTCCCATGAGGAACTGGGGCTTTCCCTTAATCTCCTGTTTGTACTGTCTGCGGTAACACTTTATTCTAGGGTCTCTTAACTGGTTTCTTATTAGCATGCATATTAATAGAATACTAGCCATTTATTAGTAGTAGCTAAGCACATATCAATGCCTTATTCTACATGACCTTATTCTACATCCCTAATACATACCCTCCTATCCAATACCTAAACTTAACTACTACCTTACTAACTATTAATAAGCAGCAAATTAGGAATTTATTGAGGAAAAGTTGTAGTTAATAGTGAATAAGTGTTACCTGTTTGCTTTTAAAGGTGACGTGTATGATTTTTTTTCTTCTTGATGTTAAAATATTCGTTCCTATCTTAGTTTAATAAGCAGAGACAGCTATAAGTAAGTAATTCGTAGGTTAATTTCTCTGGAAGGTATACACTTTATGATTATGTGTTGTATTCAGAGCATTGCTTTGTTAGTTGAAGAATCTTGACCAGTCTGACATAGCAACAGCTTAACCAATGGGGTGAGTTTAAAGCAGAATTCACTTATTTTTCGGCCAATGGCAGACAGGGAGAGTATTTAGGAAACCTGTTTGAAAACAATCAGAATTTTTGTATGAAATTAATATTTTACTGGTTGTAATACTGAAAAATATAAAATAATACATATCTAATAAATATATACAGTATATTAAATCATAATTTGCATATTTGGTAAATCAGTGCTTATATTCAATATACTTATTATCAATATTATCTTATACTTATTACTAATATATTTCAATATACTGTAATATATGCATGGACCATGCTGATACATATAAAAATATATAGCAATGAAGACAAAAACTGCACTACATTTATACATTTAACAGCTTTAATAAAATACTCAAGTAGTTATTTTAATATTTATATATTTATGTATTTATTCATGTACATCTGTACATTATGAAGTGCATTATTTAATATAAAATGTCATTACGATATGTAAGTAAATATATAAGTAAAGTGGCAATTCCTTATGTATTATACAATATGTTGTAATATATTTGCACAATATGTTATTCTGTATATTTTCAATGTGCATTGAATAATTGAATATATTGATCATTAATACACAAGGGCATATATTTTCATATATTGATCATTAATACACAAGGGCATATATTTTCTTTGAGAAAACTGTAAGGCTTATATACAGTATATGAAGGATTACTGTAGTAAAATGTGTTAGATTTTTTCTTCAGTTTCTTATTGCTCTAGTTTCTTTGACTCTTTTTTCCCTCTCTTTGTCTTTCTGAAGCAGAACGTGTTTAATAAATCACAAGGCGCTCATTACTTCTGATCTGAGATCAGCTGGTGTGAAGGAAACTGATCCAGACTGTCTCTTCTCCAGCCAAGCTTTCTGATCTCAAATCGCTTCATCTTCCTGCCATGTATGTTTTAGCACAGCCAGATCAGATCAGCCCTCATTCAGCAGACTTCAGAAACAAAGACCTTATACTTTTAATATCGTTAAACTGAGTCAGAACGTACACATGCTGCACAATAGGGAACAGACAGAGCTTGCAATTAGCTCGTCTAAGATAAATGAGTTTGAGACTAGCAAAACCATTATGTTAGTTCATGTTGAGTGCAAAATGAATATGATATTTAATGAAAATCTGGTATTGGTGATTAGCGTATCTACATGGATGATATCCTGCATTATTAGCTAGTTTTATCTCTGACGGCTAAGTGCACACACACACACACACACACACACACACACACACACACACACACACACACACACACACACACACACACACACACACAATCCTGTGTATTACAGCTCCGATAATCCTGGATTTGACCAAATCACCCACATCTCTGTCCACAGTGTTTTCTCTTCCAGTAAGCCCTGACCACACTCTCCTGACCGCACGCTGACGGGGATGACATCACAGCTCATGACTTCTTTATGAAGCATTCATTTTTCAATACGGCACACGTCTGAAATACACGTTTTCCCCGACACAGTCTCTATGAAGTGAAATATCCTTCCTCATCCAATAAGCTCTTGTCTCCCATTCAGGAAATTAAATCGTCACATCAAATATGCTTTATTAAATTGGGATTCATTAAAATTAATCTTTCATTCTAATATTCACCTGGGGTCTTATGAGCTCAATATGTGACACCCGATAAGCCACGTTTAAAGTGATACTCCCTCTGTTCGGAGTAATATAGGAGTAATATTGTTCCGTCTCTCCTCAGGTTGATCTGGGATTCCTGCGCTTTGTCTCGGCGATCGGCACGCAGGGAGCCATCTCTCGAGAGACCAGCAAGAGATACTATGTGAAGTCCTACAAGGTGGATGTAAGCTCAAACGGAGAAGACTGGATAACTATTAAGGATGGCCCAAAACAGAAGGTGACTTATTTGCTCCCTTTCATGGCCCTTCTTAAAGGTGCAATGCATCCCTTTTCTGATCTAACCAAGTGCTTTCAGCCTTTTTGACTTCAAGATCCACCGTTGTCCACAAGCCCCGTGACTTCTGTTCATGATTTACTGGATTGGATTTTTAAAAGATGTTTTTACTGTCAATTTCTACCCAACAAAATATATTTAAAATGTCTAGAGTTTATTGATTTACATGACTTTTCATATATGCAGGTTTTCCAAGACAGTGGGAACCATGATTCAATTGAAAAGATTAATAAATAATAATTAAATGAATAAATAAACAAACACACTTGTTTAGGGGGTAACTTATTTATTTATTGATGTATTTGGTGTTTTGGCTTTGGCTTTAAATCATTTTAAGTCATCTTGAAACTAATTGAGAACCAATGATTATGAGTTCCTGTGGCTCAGTGGTAGAGCATTGCGTTAGCAGCACAAAAGGTTGTGGGTTCAATTCAAATACTGAAAACACACATACAGACAAAGCAAAATGATAGCTTGAATAAGTTGCTTTGGATAAAAGTGTCTGTTAAATGCATACATGTAAAAGATTAAATCAATGCTAGCATGCCAGGTCTCAGATATAAAAAGTCTTATGGTAGAATTGCTATAAGAACTTGAACAATAATACAATGTGCACATGTATGCTTTTAACTCTCCGAAATATAGACGTCCAGTGTAAACACAGTTTTTATTCGTTTTTTGAAACTAGGCAGAAAGTATTTTCTGTGGTTGATAAAGCTTTACTTGTTTTAAACCTGGAACATTCCGTTAACAGTTAAATGTTATATTTTCATATAACAATGAAATATTGTTAGAAAGTCCTGGAAGAAGATCAAGTTTGGTTCCGTACAGCTCACATTCCGCTAAACGATAAAGAGGCTTTTATTTTCTCAGACTAACATGGAAGTAATCTGTAACTAGGTACATGTCCAGAACTCCTTGGCAGGAAGCCCTTTAAACATCTTGCTGTATTGTAGCGCTGTCACCGTTACACCAATCCATGCTCCAGATCCAGACGGGAATGCAATGCTCATGTGTTCTGCAGGGCTTGTGTTTCTCTGACTCATTATGTGCCCAGTGTGGTATGTTAATCCGGCCTCTTAAACACTGAATTTGCAAGCTCTGTAAAAACTCCAACTCCAAAGCCACCACAGTAGTCTGACTGATTTTCTTTTTTCCCTTTAAGGAATGATGTCAACATTTGTGGTAGGGCTTTTTTCCTTGAAAGGAAGAACAAAAGAGTTAATGAACAGAGAGTGGCAAATGGAGAGAGTGAGAGAAGGAGAAGGTTTACCAGGTTTAGGGTGTTTGAGCAGCTGGTTGAGCTCGTGAAGGATTGAATGAGGACTGATTGATTAGCCATCGGGTGAGATGTGTCCCTCAGCACAGAAAAGTGAACTGCAGGAAGACATGCCTGTTACATTTGACACATGGGCTCTTTCTTAAAACCTAGTGAGCTACCTACGCAGACAGCATTTTAGGGATCATATAGCCAAGACAGGTTCTAATAGAACAATGAAACGCATTTGAATGAACCTCATAAAACTTGTCAAGAACATGTCATGATCATATTTTATGCCAAAATAGAAAAATAAAAACAAAATGTAACCGTTTTTTTTTTACCTTTTCTCCCCAAATTGAAATTATTACAGGAATTTCATAATTTCAAGAAACAAATCAGCTGGAATGTGAAAAAACATGATATATTTTAGTTACTGTATGACTTTTTTAATTCATTATAAAATCTGAAATCATCCTAAAACACCTTTTCTTGCAAAATGCAATTTGATTTTAATTTTAATTTTTGTCAGAAATGTGAACTGGGCCTTGTGATATTTACCTGAACCAAAGATTCTGTCTCTGTAGGCAGCTTCATAGATTTTGAGATACTTCCAGTGTATGAAGTTTATGATTTTGTTTTACTCATTTGTGAGTGCAAGATGCGCTCATGTGCATGTTTACGTCTGCTTGGCAGACTCTAACAATATAAGTTTTGAAATAGACCTGTCAAGCTCAGCAAGCCAATTAGACGCTGTGTGTGTGTGTGTGTGTGTGTGTGTGTGTGTGTGTGTGTGTGTGTGTGTGTGTGTGTGTGTGTGTGTGTGTGTGTGTGTGTGTACACATCTTCATGCCTGGAAGTAACGGTGTGCTTAAATATACCCAAAGGCCCAATTTCTATGTCGACCCTCAACTAAAGTACACTATTCTCTTTTTAGAGCTTGCATTTTTAAGGTGCGGTGCCTTGTTTCTGTCTGCCTGGCTCTAAAGTGCTTTTGTGAGGCGAGGGCCCATTTACAGACTGCTGAAACAGCAGTTCGGCAGCGGGGTTGTTGTACAAAGGAAAGTCTTTTTACTACTTAGAGCAGAAGAGCAGAGCATTGGCGTGACATTTAAAGATAGTGGATGGCTCCTCGTGTGTCTCCCTCCCAGACACACACGTTTTGACAAGTAGTGCCCAGGGACACGATTAGCAGCATGGATTCTGGGATAGACGGATGCTGTATGCCCTGACTGGGGCTTAGCAACACTTGGCCATCCTGTACAGCCTACAGTTTGACCTTGTCTAGTTTAGAATTGTGTTGAACGTACTGATATTAAAGCAGTATGCTGACAAAGAGGCTGTGTATTACAGGGATTTTACCATTCTTAGAGGGTTAACCCCCTTAACCAGAGTAAAATCGACCTGTTGCTTTGTGGCAACAGCACAATTATTATTAGGGTTTGCACAAGTGGGTTCCATGAAGTGTGTAAGAATTTAAATACATGAATACTTTTAAATCAGCTTCTTTTGTTGCTGTTCTTTAAGTGATTAAAATAAATATAGAATATGCATGTATGTAACAAGGAACACAGATTAAACAATAATTAATTTTCCAGAAATCAGACTGTGGGTTTGGGCATCCTGTAGCAATGCCTGATTGTTCCTTTGAAGTGATGTCTGTAAGGACACTGAATAAAAGACAACAGTGCTCAAACAACTGTAAAGTAACTGTAAAGTCGTATGAAGAATTGTGTATTGAAAATTATAAATGTTTCTGATCACTGAGGACACAATCTTACATACTGTAACTTATGGGCTTTTTACCCAACAGGTCAGAAGTCAATAGCATTCAAATGTACATAATTATTTTGGTAAATCAGGTGCTAAACCAACAAGTGCAATTCATTCTTAACTCTCCTCCCAGTTCAGAAAAAAATCAGAAACTGAGGGATCTTTCAAGATGTACTTAAAAACCTGTTGACCTTTACACAGTGACCTGTGAAACAAGATACTACGAACAACAAGGTTGCCTTTGCTTTAATTTGTCTTTCTTGTAACATTTGCGTCTTCCTTCGACACATTTCCAGATCCTCCCTTCACAGAGAACATGTGCTAGCTGTCAGCAAGAATCAGTGCATATGGACATAACACAGTCTGATTCATCGCTATGTCTGTTGCAACAACAACAGAAACCATTGTGTAACTGAAGCGTCAAAAAAAACATTCAGCACTAGTTGTAACCCAGACTCTGACATCACAAAGTGGCCTTTGTATTGATACCCAGTTGGCTCCAGAGATAATCTAATTCAGGCTCTATTTAGGTTGTCACATTTGAAGCCACTGATCGAAACACATTCCCGTCATATCTCTCTGTTTCTGGGGCAGACTGTTAGGTTAGTCCCAGGCCTCAAAGGTCTGTCCTTGGTGGCTCGCCTAAACAAACCATGTTAATAATTAATGTGTTTGTTCTTCGTTTGTCAGGTTTTCCAAGGCAACACCAACCCTACCGATGTAGCGAAAGCCATGTTCCCCAAGCCCACGTTGACGCGATACCTCCGCATCCGACCCCACTCCTGGGAAGCCGGCATCGCCATGCGCTTCGAGGTGTATGGATGCAAAATCTCAGGTTGGTTCCAACACAATCTGTCAACGGCACAACTGGCACACATCAAAACTGTTTAGAAGCAGAGCGTTAATTCAGATTCAGAAGCAGTGTTTTGTCAACACACCACTTCAGCATGATCTTTCAATTAAATGGTTTACGTTTTGCTTGCTTTGGAGGCAGGCGTATGGAGAAGTGTTTATTCATGCCTCTGAAAGCCATGTGCGAACCGTGCATGTGCTATATTGGAGGAGCTATTGCATTATAGAGAAGTGTTCACGTCGACAAAAAGGACCATGTATTCATGTTTCCCCACGTTTGGATGTACTTCATTCAAAATGAATGGCGTGCACAGCATGCACGGCTGCTGCTGCAACCTCTCCACTTCTACCCCAATTCTGCCTCTACCCTCCTCCCCCGAGCTCAAACCTCTCAGCCTCTCACTCACACACACACAGATGTACATATTGCACACGGCAAGATCTACACCCACCAGCCGCAGTCAGGCCCAGCTGGCCCTGTCTTCATTTGCATACTCATCTGCATGTTTTGGCATGGCTCCACCCTACAGAGCTTTGATTGCAAAGACTTTCATATCATCAGCGCCTCCCCGCTGAGAACATTTCCTCATATGTGTAGGAGGAGGGCGAGCATGTTTGCCATCATGCGCCGTCTATCAGCTTTACCTTCAGCATGCATAGGGGCTTATTTTTAGAGTCTAGATTTATCACTGGTTGTATAGGCCCTGTTTGTGTGTGTGTATGTGTGCGGTTCACCGCAGTTCTGGAGCGCAGCTGTTGCAGTCATGTTTTGGACGGTTAAACAAACCGCATTCTAAACACATCACAAGAGCGGAGGCCTCCCAGTGACATCATCAGTGTGCATCGGCTCCCTTGTGATGATGCGGCCAAGAATCTTACTAACAAGTACCATGGTATTACTACTGTATGTTTTTTGGACAAGGTTAAACATGTTTTGAAGATAAACTTTGATACTTTTTTGCACATTTACCATGGTACTACCAAGAATATTATGGTTCATGTCCAAAAACATTGAAAGAACCTGATGAGTATCATAGGAACACCATCATTTTAGGAGCAAGGTACAAGTACTATTATCAAGGTACCAAAGTATTATCAAGTGATTACCATTTTACCATGGTTGCACCAAGGCATATACCCAGGCCATGTACTTGTACCAATATGATAACCATTCATTAAGATGGTAAGTATTAAAAGTACCATGGTATTACCATCTGATACCATTTCACCAAGGTGGATATCAAGCTTTATCCAGAGGTGTAAAGTACTTGAGTAAATGTAACTAATTACTGTACTTAAGTATCTTTTCGGATACTTTGTAGTTGTACTGAGTATCAAAGATATTAACAACTTTTACTCTCTACTTCACTACATTTCTGAATGAGTATCTGTACTTTTTACTCAACTACATTTGAAATGAGTGTTGCAGTTACAAATTACATTTTGCATGGTACCTAACTTTTCTGCAGCAGTTTATTTATGCTACAAAAGATGTGATATTGCCAACTACAGGGCACTGAAAGTACTATATCTTGTGCATTTTGCCCTTACTCACCCAAACTTGTCAACAAGTTTACTTTAAGTGAATGCAAGCTGCTTAGCAAGTAGTTGTGAATCACAGGTGTTTTATATATGAGATGAAGACATGACTGCAGCTGGCAATGAGGCCGAAACCAGCACATCCAGTGCAAGAAGACTTTGACTTTTTAATTTTACTTAACATTATTTTATTTATCCATTAAACTGCAGAGACCTTTTTGAAGGTTATTGTTTTTTGTTGTTGTTGTTTTTGTTTTTGCAATTATGAGGTGTTGAGTTTTATTTTGGTTTTAGAAAATAATTGTGATTGCTCTCCTCACAAATCAGCTCTTTCTTGTTTTTGTTGCATTTTCTGTGCCTTGTCCTGGACTTTTATGTCACTTCCTTTCTCCCGTGGTGTTTGTAGTCAGTTTGTATCTTATCTTGTTCAGCTTGTTAGCCTCCTGTGTATATATATATATATATATACAGCCCTAGTGTTTCTTTAGTTCTTTGTGAGTTGTTGAATGTAATGGTTGTCTGTTTGCCTGTGGTTGTTGGCTTATTGTTTGTTCTAGTTTTTCCATGAAATGCCTGCACATAGATCCTTGCCTTTGCCTATTTTCCCAGCTTATCCACAACGTTACAGTTTTTGACTGGGATGTCATTTTGACTAGTGCATATTTAAGTAAGTAAGTAAAATACTTAAGTACTGTTAAGATCAGATACTCTAATACTTTTACTCAAGTTGTTTTGGAATTGGTGACTTGTAACTTGTAGTGGAGTAATTTTCACTGTAAGGTATCTGTACTTTTACTCAAGTATGGTTTTCAGGTACTCTTTACACCTCTGGTTTTATCAAGGTACTGCCGAAAACTCTAATCCTGGGCACTGTGTTTGTAAGCGCTGTACCTTGACACTACCAACAGAGGATGCCTGCTGGCAGTTAGGAGGTGGTCTTGTGCACAGTTCAGGTCTGATAGGCTTTCCAAATCCACACATCCATTAATAAACTTCCTCCCGCTGTTTGTAAATAAAACCATCTGTGTGTGTGGTCATCCAGCCTTTATGTGCTGTGCACAGACCAAACCAACAGACGAAACACGCAACACACATGGACCAGTCCACCCTCGGGGTGTGTCTGTCAGGGTCTACCACACCAGGAGCTTCTACCATGCATCCCATCTGAGATCCATAAACAGGTCCTGATGACAGTGCCAGCCAGTGGATTGAAAATAAACTTGGTTGACTTCCAAAACTTTGAGGTCCAACCACCTCAGTGGAGATCTTTTTCATTCAGGTCCCAAAGCAATTTGGCACGCATATAGCAAAAATTACATGCAGAGACATTTTCCAAATTTGGCAGGGTTACAATAAACCCAACTCCGTCTGTACATCTACAAACAAACAATGGAAAAATCAAAGTCACAAGCATTTGTTGTTTTAGGAGACTGGAACTCATATTTGGATTCTCTGCAGTTTCTGAAGGGGGTCACAGACAAGTGCTCTTTCCATTTCAAAACTGCAGAGGAAGTTCCCTACATCAGTACAAAGGCACTGTTGTGAATGAAAACTCTGTTCTGCTGGTATTTCACGGGACATTAGGTTCATCTGTGACTAGTCCAAGATTGTCTCTGACGCTTTCCTGCTCCACGGGTGCTGATCGTAGATTATAGTATCGCTGGCAGGTCACAAATCCCTCTGCGTCGGAGAAGGTATGGAAGTCGTGACAGGCAACACACAGTCAGTCGGTCAGTGCTGCATGTTTGATCATTTCCCTCAAACTCAGCCTGCCTTTGCCAACAAGCTGCAAAGCGTGAAAAATCCTATTATCAACGCTGGAAAAAAGGAAATCAGTTTGGAGAGATGATGGAATAAAGGGATAGATTTGAGGAAGGTGAATAAGAAAGCATATTAAAAACAAAAGGAAGGTAAGAGTGGAGCAGAATTTAGAATAAGAGCGAGAAACTGGTCAGAATTGAAAGGCAGATACACTAGAGAAAGGGTTTAATTAGGTAGCTTGAGAAAGAGAGGCAAAGGAGTTAATGCACAAGGTCAGTGGTGAAAGGAAGATGGAGAGAGAGAAACAAAATCTTATCTCTTCTGTCCACTTCATCTGTCTTTCCTGTGCAATGAATGTCTTTCCTTCTCGATTTGTTCAGCCTCTTTATGGCCCGTGACCTCTTTAGGTTGTTGTAAGAATGTTTCCCAGCTCACTGAGATGTGACCGTTTCTACCAGGTTTATCAGCCAGCATCATTTTTTATCCTCCTTTCTTTCTCTTCCTCTCAGACTCACCCACTCACAGCTAATCTAATCTTTCGTAGACACGTCCCTCAATTATCATTCAACTCTACCACTATGTTCTCAAACAACCCTCTCTTTCTCGGCGTCCATGTGTTTTATAGGCATGACAAATAATAGTACATTTGTTTTGGCACAGCAGTGGCAGGTAAGACAACAGTCTAACCGAGTGATCAGGGTTTGGCTGGTTAGCATGGCCCTGTTAGCCCCTGCTGGTGGGTGCCAAAACTACACAATCTTGGTCCAAAATTATCTTTCTCCTTTGATGGCCAGTACATTTGCCTGCAAATACATTTTTCTCTGTCTGCTGCTTTTCATGTCACACCTCAGGATAGTCACTAGAGAAGGGTTCGAAACGTCCTTGAATCTAATACTCTTTTTGTCCTTCAACAGAGTACCCATGTTCCGGAATGTTGGGAATGGTCTCAGGCCTTATCGCAGACTCCCAGATCACAGTTTCGTCCCACACTGAGCGCACCTGGGTGTCAGAGAATGCCCGTCTGCTGACCAGCCGTTCAGGATGGACGTTGTTGCCGCAGCCCCAGCCGTATGCGGATGAGTGGCTGCAGATAGATCTGGGTGAGGAGAAACTGGTCCGAGGGTTGATCATCCAGGGAGGCAAACACCGTGAAAACAAGGTATTCATGAAGAAGTTTCGGCTGGGCTACAGCAACAACGGATCTGACTGGACAATGGTGATGGATGCTACTGGCAACAAGCCCAAGGTAAGATATAGGGAAGCTGGAAGGTAGTCACATAACCTGAATGTACATTTAGAATAGTTCTGAATCACTATGAGATTCTTAAGCACTAGTCTGAGATTTGTTTAGTCTGATTTTAGGAAATGTGTTAAGAAAGTTGAGCGTTTAGCTATAATGTATTCTTCCCAAAGCCTTTTAGATGGACAGAGTTGAGAATTATAATAATTAGTCTAATGCTGTGAGCACAGTATTGAGGAAACATCCCAAATGCATTCAACAATACTACTAATAATCTTAATCCTAAAAGCAGTCATAATACAAAAACAAAATAACAGTATAGTGTTCATTTGCGATCATAGTGAAAACAGACGAATTTCACAAAAAGTGACACACAGAACGTGAAATGCATGACTTTTTGTAGAGCATAGACTATGTGCCTTATCCCCTATCAAAAAACTGGATTGGAATATCAATCCTAGAAAGCCCCTTTTAAAACCTTTATATCTCTACCTTAGTTTGAAGGACAAAAGGAGACGCATTAGCTCTGATGGCCATTAATGTTCTTTCATGACTTCTCGTCTTGTTCTGTACCTTTGTTACCTCTGGCGAGTGTCTTTTCGTCTTTCCTTCCTTTTTTTCTGTCTGTCTCCTGTGGTTCCTCGTGTCTGGGTTTTAAGGCTTCAGAAGTGTGAAGTCAAAGGCAGATGCTTTTGAAAGCCTGTGCATCCTGCTGTCGTAGACTAGAGTGTTAGCCCGCAGCCTTTCTTTTTTTTGCGCTAGCTCAGCCGTACAATATCAGAAGTAAAGTTGAAGACTTTCGTTTCTCTAGTGCTTTGTTGAATTAGAAACAGCAGTGCCCAAGTTAAGAAAAGTGTGAGCTGCGTGCCCTCTCACTCGTTCTCTTTCCTTAAAGCTCTGTTCTTTGCTTTCCCTGTCAGACGAACTTTGGGATACTCTTATTAATGCTTTCACCTTTGTCTTTTTCCATTTTTGTCTTTCCAAGTTCTCTTTCTCTGCTTGACTGCTAACTATTTCCGTTGTTCTTGGCAGATATTTGAGGGGAATTTGAACTATGACACGCCAGCATTGAGGACAGTGGAGCCTATATTGACACGCTTTGTTAGGGTGTACCCAGACAGAGCCACTCCTGCTGGGATGGGACTTAGATTGGAACTCCTGGGCTGTGAAATGGAAGGTAAGTTGAAAACTCATTCACAGACACATAACCCCACAGTCATACTGAGGAGTACTCAAGTAAGGACGCTACTGACTTAAAGGGATGGTTCACCCAAAATGTTTAATTCTGTCATTAATTACTCGCTCTCATGTCATTCTAAACCCGTAACACCGTGTCCTAACTACACGCGATGCGACAGGATTCCAGCGAAACGCAGGTTGGCTGTCCACACTACACGCGACGCGACAGCGTGACACGACAGAATCAATCAAATATCACAGCCAATCAGAAGAGTGTGTGGGCGGGCTCTCCCTGGAAGCGCACTGCTCTCGCAACGAACTGAGTATGTTTATAATCTAATTCATAAATAACAAAAACTTTTTAACATTATTAAAAGTACATACTGGGTGACTGAGACCATCTTTGTCATGGAATATGCTTGTTGGTTCGCAGTTTTAACGTACATCTTATTTACAAGATCTGAGGTAAACTATCGGTTGTTGGCTATAACGGTCTTGCAGAATGATATTCAAATTCATATTTGACACGTTTAAGTTTGAATAAAGCACATAATCAGTACCTGAAATTATCACTGTCATTAGTTTGTATGTTGTTGTTCCAGCCGCGACGTCGCGGAAATAGAAACCGTTTCTAAATTAGAAATTTTGCGTGTCGCCGTCGCGGCTAGTTAGGACTAAAACTCTGATTAACATGGAAAAGATACCTTTTATCACGTGTCGTGGCATCGCGTCGCGTGTAGTTAGGACACGGCGTAAGACCATTGATTCATCTTTGGAACTTATTTTCTGGGCCTTGAATGTAGTAGTTCCCTTGCTGTCTATGGAGAGTTAGAAAGCTCTCGGATATCATCAGAAATATCTTAATTTGTGTTCCGAAGATGAATGGTCTTACGTGAGGGTGCTTTTTAATGACAGAACTTTCATTTTTGGGTGAATGATCCTTTTAACTACATTTTCAGTCGCATTAAAAGTTGCTCTGCTTTTTCCAAATAGTGTAACTTTAGGCTAGTGTAGCGTGTTGCTTATTCCAACAATCGTTTTAAAAGTAACAGCTATTCATACACATAATGGCAAGCCAATAGACATATTGTCCAAAGCAAGTGAACAAAAGACAAACTAAATGATAGACCTTTGATCTAAAAGGAGTTTGAAGGTCCTCAAGTGTGTGGTCTTATAGTACAGATGCTATTTGATTGAATTTGGACTTATCTACTCAAGAGGACAGGATAGGGTACGGCTTAGCTTTCTTCCTAATTACTTGTCCCGCAGATGCGGCATCAAAGGATGTCTCCAGCCCAGAAAACCAGGGGCCTGTGACACTCCTAAGTAACAGGGCCCCTCACAGCTGGAGATAATCTTTGGTCCACCTGCCTTGAAGGATTACAGAAAGGTCCTTGATGTCTTCCCCTCTGTCTTTCTTTCTGAATTAGTTTAGCTCTGATGGGGTGTGTGTGTGTGTTTTCTGTTGAGACAGCGTTAAGTGGATTTACATATTGGATTTCTGAGCGACTGTGAGACTTGCTTGTGTAAGCCACAGCATCCCATCGGGAGCTTTAGTCGGATGATAATGCTTGTTTTCACTTTTAATGCCAGCACATGCAGTCCAACGCTGTGTATATAAATTCACCCCATGTTTTTCTCTGTCTTAGCTAAACCCTAAAAATCAAACAAGTGAACTCATATGCATTCCTAACAGCAGGGCGCTAAGTCCTAGCAGGAGTGTGCGACACGATCAACAATGCTGTCCAGAGCCGGCACGGTGACCTCGCTGTGACCCCTCTGCTTTAGAGACTCTCTTTAAAATACCCTCACAAATTCCACTACAGCTCCCGTTCCCCCCTCTCCCTCCCTGCTCATTTTTTCCTCTCCTTCTATCTCGGGAAAGCCCTACAGGCTTAAGGGCAGCTCATTACAAGCTGAAAGTAAACACAGGGCTTTAGGCAGATGCAGGCAAAGGCCACATCCAAAGGGGCACAGGCAGCCATAATGAGAGGACACAGCAGTTTCAGCGAGCTGTACCGGCCCAGGGTGGAGCATAACATCCTCATCCCTGCAGCCAGAGTCACGCACAGGCCCGTATCAAAGGCCTACAGACTTGGAAAGACTACAGAAAGATCATAATCATTAAGATGATTTGTGGAAGGACGTACAAAGAAATACCATAGTAGTACATTGTTTTGGACTTTCAGTAATCACCTTTAAAAATGATGAAACTGTACTTAGGTGCTGCCATGGTTTTTGGGAAGCGAGGGGATTCATCACTTGTCACTTTATTTTGTGAAAGCTATGTCACAGTTTGTATTTTAATGAATAACGAGTATCTCTATCTCTGACTCTCTCACTCTAGTTCCCACAGTGCCCCCTACTACACCCGCTTCCTCCACCACGCCATCAGACGAGTGTGATGATGACCAGGCCAACTGCCATAGTGGAACAGGTGATGACTACGACCAGACAGGTGCTAACACCCGCCTGCAGAGACTGCACCCTTACTTACTGCATCGTGCACCTTTTGCGATGCTAATCCCACTAGACTAACTGCCTCCCTTGCTTACCCAAATATCAGCTCGTCTAGTCTTTTTTGGGAATGCTAATTCTAATCACTCCTCACACTATGACCCTAAATCTCTTTGCATATAACCACACTTACCATACTACTCCTACTAAAAGTGAAGTATACTGTGCATGGTATGCAAATGTTCTGTATGCATCTAATACTGAAATAACCTACTACATTTGCCAAATGCGCTCCACTTGACCTTCCATTTCATTACAAAACCAGACAGTGATGAATGAATGGCGAGCGATATCAAATGCAATCTCAACTTCTACTTTGAGGACTGCCAAAAGTTAAGATCGTTTTATACGAAATTGGATTAAAAATGCAAATTTACTGTATTTAGTTCTGAGATGGTAATGCCTCACACTAATGTAAAACTGCAAGGTCATGTCACAACATTGTAGCATACTACAGTACAGTTTAAATAGTCCATTATCATTGAATACTACATACTGCTTCACATACAATACATTTAAAAATGGTGAGCAGTATACAGGATATACTGTGTAGTATGCCGAATTTAAAGTGCCCCTATTATGGGTTATGAAAGGTTCATGTTTTGGTTTTGAGAGTCCCCAACAACAGGTTGACGTGCATGCAAGTTCAAAAAACACTTTCACTTTCTTATAAGATGCATTTATTTTTACCTTATTTGCTCAACGACTCCCAAACGATTCATTTTTAATGCCTAAATTCTGCCTCTAATCTCCTGTGTTCACTTCAGTGCAGTCTCACAGAGTGTGTGTTGCACAGAATTACACCCCCCTCTGCTAAATGCTTAAAGTAAAGGTTCCACATGAACAGAAACGTATTTGCATGTCTCATCCGGCAAAGCTCATTTAAAAATGCTACGCAAATACAAAGAGGGGAATTAGCACAGTCAGATCCTTACCTGCTGATAATATCCAAATCAAATATTAGCCAGTGTCTCACTTTAACTATCTAAAGCCTTCTCTGTGTCTACACTACAGGTGGAACCGCTGCGCCAGAGACCACCACAGAGATGAGCACCGTTCCAGGTGAGAAAGGTACTTACCTCTAATTCTATCCCTAATTTCTTTAATTATCCAGGATTGTGCTAATGCATACTCCCTTAAAGGTGCGGCGTGTCATTTTTGCAGTGTTAGCATACTTTCTCCTATCCCAGTTCAATGTGCACAGACAACTCTAATTAAGCCAATTGTAGCTCATTTCCCCGAATAATGGGCACATTTAAAATATTTGTTTGAGTTTCATGCAGGATTACCTGTTTTTCTGAACAACAGAAACAAATGATGTACTGTATTTGATGAGGGCCAGTAAGCAATTTTCTAAAGAAAAACGATGAACAGTCTCTAGCAGCACAGAAATTACGCACTGTACCTTTAAGAAAGACTATTCTTATTGTATGTTTTCTTAGTTCTCTGTTTGGTTGTTGAGGCCATTTGATTATAGTGTGTGAACTCATAGATGAGTATGTAATCTCGTTTCTGAAGTGTTCTTGTGAAAATCTATAAAGCCCCTCTGATTTGCTAATTCAGCGTAATGACTGATTAGCCATTCAAGACTGCTCACTAATGGGCAAATGAGAAATGCCCCTTAACTGACCTTGTCTAATTAGCCAGTGTGTGTGTGTGTGTGTGTGTGTGTGTGTGTGTGTGTTGTGTGTGTGTGTGTGTGTGTGTGTGTGTGTGTGTGTGTGTGTGTGTGTGTGTGTGTGTGTGTGTGTGTGTGTGTGTGTGTGTGTGTGTGTGTGTGTGTGTGTGTGTGTGTGTGTGTGTGTGTGTGTGTGTGTGTGTGTGTGTGTGTGTGTGTGTGTGTGTGTGTGTGTGTGTGTGTGTGTGTGTGTGTGTGTGTGTGTGTGTGTGTGTGTGTGTGTGTGTGTGTGTGTGTGTGTGTGTGTGTGTGTGTGTGTGTGTTGTCCTCATCACAACAGCAAAACAGCAACACAACTGACTAGATTGAAGGTCCTAATAAGCATGTGTCCTTGTGTGTGTGTGGTCTTGGCTGGTTAACATTGAGTAGATGTGTGCGCTTTCTATTATTGGATGTGGTTTATTTGCTATGACAAGCATTCAAAACTGGTAGAACGTTCTGGACTGCGGTGAAACGTATCCTTGCACTGTCCGCCACTGCGACAGCCCCAATCCATTTAAAGATGGAAAAGAAGAAATAACTTTTAATTGGAAACTGGCATTTTTTGAAGCAGCAGTGGCTGCGTGCCTGAGCTGCGGCTTTTAATGGGAAATTCTTTCCTTCGCATTCAGTGAGCAAATACCCTGCGAAGCTCGTGGAGAATCCTGGCATTATTAAGGGAGCGGAGCGCTTGGCTTTATTAAACTGTCTAGAAAAGCAGCGCTGAGGCTGTGCAGGCACCGGCGTAGCTGACATCCTAGACGTGCTTCTGCTTTTCTGTCCATCTCAATTCTCTCTGCTCTTCATGCTTTCTCTCTCTTTGGCTTTCTATCTCTCACTCAATCTAACATCGTTAAATCCCTCCCTCCTTCTTTCATGTCAATCTCAGTTTCAAAGCTGCATTGTTTCGTGTGCTCTGTATTCTCGCTCAAGATCTATGCATGGTGTATAAATGTGGATTTGGCTTAGGCACGACAGAATTTGGAATGGATTTGGAAATGCTCAGGATTAAATGATGGTGTTTTCTACTTGTACAATAACTCTTTATTGCCATCAAGTGGACTGTAGATATAAAACATGTAGCTTGGAGATTTGTGGAGTCCAATCGATCACACAGTAGCTTCAAAACATTCAAATGTTTTCATATGAAGAGTTTATTCGCAAAAACAGATAACTCCGGTTTAAAATATTTACAAAATCAGGTTTTTTTCAAAAAACATGGCTTTTGAAAATTGTTAAAAATGGAGTTATCTGTTTTTGCATATGAACTCTTAGTACACACTACTGTTAGAAAATTGGGGTCATTTTTATTCTTTTTTTAAGAATTTACAAAGGTACTAATATGTACTCTTTAGATATGAATATGAACATTTAAGGTGATAATATGCATCTTTTTGGAGTAAATAAGGTACAAAAAGTACATTTCGAAAAGGTACCATCCCAGTGACAGCTTTTGTACTTTTTTCTGAGAGTATTCTAATAAATGCGGTTCGTTTGGGCTTTCTATTCATTAAAAAATATATATTTAATGGTTTCCACAAAAATATTGTGCAGCACAACTGTTTTCAACATTGATAATAATCAGAAATGTTTCTTGAGCAGCATATCATTATGATTTCTGAAGATCACTGAAGACTGGAGTAATGATGCTGAAAATACAGAAATAAATTACTG
The DNA here is from genome assembly GCA_027422405.1 of Ptychobarbus kaznakovi. NCBI lineage: Eukaryota > Metazoa > Chordata > Actinopteri > Cypriniformes > Cyprinidae > Ptychobarbus > Ptychobarbus kaznakovi. The sequence goes on along the minus strand of CM049814.1, from coordinate 15,937,220 downwards.
TTTAACACATATTCACATAGAAAATAGTTATCTTAAATTGTAATAACATTTCACAATATGACTATTTTTACTTTATTTTGAATCAAATAAATGCAGCTTTGGTGAGGAAAAGAGAATACTTTCAAATACATACAAATCTTTCCAACCCCAAACCTTTGAATGCTGGTGTACTTTTTCCCCCATCATGCATTATTTATTTTGCTATATTAAAATGCATTAATGTAAATAATATCATAGTAATATTAGTATTATTATTAACTATAAAAAGTAATAGTTCTAAAATAATATTGTGTGTGTCACTGCTTTAGTAATATGATATATGCATATGTTAATAATCTTTGCCTGTGTGTTCTCTCTGTAGCGTTCCTGTGGTTTGCCTGTGACTTTGGCTGGGCCAGTGATCCTTCTTTCTGTGGCTGGATGTCAGAGGACAGCGGTTTCAGGTGGCAGGTCCAGTCCAGCGGCACCCCGACTCTAAACACCGGCCCAAACATGGACCACACTGGTAAGAAAAAAAACACTGTACCATTGGCCTCACAGCACGGTAAATGTGAAACATCCGAAGCTCACGTGGTTTCTCTCCACCTGCTGTAGGCGGATCAGGGAACTTCATCTACACACTGGCAACAGGTGCTCAGGAGACAGAAGTGGCTCGGTTAGTGAGTCCGTCTGTGTCGGGCCAGGACTCGGACCTGTGCTTGTCCTTCTGGTATCACATGTTTGGCTCTCACATCGGCACGCTACACATCAAACAGCGCAGAGAAAGCAGCCAGGGCGTAGCTGATGTCCTGCTCTGGACGGTCAGCGGTCATCAAGGCAACCGCTGGAGGGAGGGCCGTGTGCTCATACCCCACTCCAACAAACCCTACCAGGTACTGAAACAAGAGAGAGCGGATGTGTATGATTTACACTGGTCATGGACCACAAAACCAGTCATAAGAGTCAGTTTTATTTTAATTGATCATTACTGAATATATAAGCTTATCATTGATGTATGGTTTGGACAATATTTGAAAATCTGGAATCTGAGGGTGCAAAAAAATCTAAATATTGAGAAAATCATCTTTAAAGTTGTTCTAAATGAAGTTCTTAGCAATGCATATTACTAATAAAAAATTAAGTTTTGATATATTTACAGTAGGAAATGTACTAAATATCTTCATGAAACATGATCTTAATATCCTAATGATTTTTGGCATAAAATAAAAATGTATAATTTTGACCCATACAATGTATTGTTGGCTATTTCTACAAATATACCTGTGCTGCTTATGACTGCTTTTGTGCTCCAGGGACACATATAGTTCAAATTGAATGCTGGTGCTTGTCTTTATTCCAGGTGGTAATTGAAAGCGTAGTGGAGAGGAAGAGTTGGGGAGACATTGCTGTGGATGACATCAAGATCTTAGACAATCTGAACATGGCCGACTGCAAGGGTCAGTTAACCCACAATACACTGAGATGAATTAAGACCGGATATTTCTGCTGCTGCTGCTGTAATGGCAAAGCTGCTCGTTTTCAAACATTGATTATTTACTGACACTAGGAGCGGCGATAGACCTAAGTCCATATTGAATTGAATGTGAATGAAAACGAGGCTGTGGAGGACAAACATGCGTTTGCACACTGTATGAAAGTCCGATCATGTCATTTTCACAACTCCTAACTTGCAACAGTTTTATAGAGCTTGTATTTTATTTTTTTATGTACAGTACTTCAACCACTCACAGCCTTGTTGTTCATTCCTGTCAAATATTAAATATGGTTCTACACTGACTAAGATCTATGTATTAAAATATTTAAATAACTATTTATCAATCATTAAAATTATTAAAATTTAAAAATGTGAGAATTTTCTTACTTCAATGACTGGGCTTACACTATATATATATATAATTTTATTATAATTTATTTCATTTGTATTTATTTTTACTACAAAATAGCTATTTCTACCCGATACAATATTTTAGAAAATATTAAAAATATAAAAAAAATATTTAAAGAAAGTTATTAGTGTCTTTTACTTCTAGAAATCACTTTTTAAAAATTATCTCATATATCCAAGATCATGACAACCTTGGTCCTTATATACTGTATAACGGCAGTTGAGGGAACAAATAAAAATGACAAATATGATTTTAATGTATAGTTTGATTTTTTGCTTTTTTAGATTATAAAGCTTGTTTTGTCTTATTTGAAATCATTTTAAGCCATATTGTGGCTCTAGTGTGCTGAGGGCCCTGGTTAATAACCACTGACTTAGATGACAATATTGAATTATGTACATTATCTGATTTTTTATGTTTCCCTTTCATAGACCCGGATGTCCCCGCAGAGCCAATTCTACCTGAAGACAACTTCAATGAAATCAGTAAGTGCTTTCTCAAATATAATGCATGCAAATGCTGAATAAATGATTGAACACTCAATTATAACATACAATTAGTGACTAAAGAAGACTTATGCACTGTAAAAAAAATAATATATATATATATATATATATATATATATATAAACAAAGAGAATTTATGTACGACTTATAAGAAAAATACTATTTCAGTCTTTCTACTTAACTATGTGAAGGTTACTTGCCGTTTCTTTGTGAAATGTACTAGTCATTTGTAAATGAGGGACATTGCATTAGACATTAGATACACGTTGGTCATGTAATGCAGATCATACAATCAAACCTACATGTATTCAGACACCTTCAACATTTCTCACATTATATCACGGTTCAGTCGCGATAGTTGAGAAAATGGTAATAAAATATGACAAGCACTCAGAGTTAAACTGTATCAGAACAAATTCATGTTAATAATGTCAGATAACTTTGATAGAAAGGTATGTAATGGATTCGGTTGAATAGCTGTCAGCTGTTACATTTAAGAACACAATTAGATAAAACCAATTTAGCTCCAATTACCAAGCAATGCTTCATTTTGTTCAGTCTGTGTGTAAAAAGGTTGCATTAGCAATTAAAGAAAAACACTTAAAAAAACACTCCACTTTTTTTGGAAATAGGTTCATTTTACAACTCCTCAAGAGTTATACCGTTGAGTTTCAGCGTTTTTGAATCCCTTCAGATGATCTCTGGGTCTGGCGGGGGCATTATTAGCGTAATGTTAGCTTAGCATAGGTCATTGAATCTGATTCGACCGTTAGCATCTCGCTCAAACATGACCAAAGAGTTTTGATATTTGTCCTATTTAAAGCTCGACTCTTCTGTAGTTACATCGTGTACTAAGACCGACGTAAAATGAAATGTGATTTTCGAGGCCGATATGGCTAGAAACTATACTCTCGCTCCGGCGTAATAATCAAGGAGCTTTGCTGCCGTACCACAATGATATTACGCAGCGCCTGAAAGTAGTCCCCAGCTAGGTAACTAGTTATGATATAGTGGGTATGGTTTACGTTCAGGCGCTGCGTAATATCAGTTGGAAAATGAGCCTATGTTGCTTTAATCAAAACATGCTCAGGTCAAAGTGTCTGAATAATTTTGGATCCCAAATTTTACTGGTAGTCCACTGTATGAAGGATTTGGGGGTATAATATGTCACAGTTCACTTTATTTTGCTATCCTCACTTACACAAATGAACTATAGTATATATCAAAAATTATATCTGATGTCTGATTAATTTTTAGTTTGACTGCTTTAAAATCCAAAAGCAATATCTAAAACATGCTTGCTGATCTGTTCTCTTCCAGTCGTGGACATCACAGACTTCCCAGAGATTGTGGAGAACCACGAGAACCATGCCGGAAACATGCTGAAGACACTGGACCCCATCCTCATCACCATCATCGCCATGAGCGCGCTGGGGGTCTTCCTCGGTGCCATCTGCGGCGTGGTCCTCTACTGCGCCTGCTCCCACAGCGGCATGTCCGACAGGAACTTATCCGCCCTGGAAAACTATAACTTTGAGCTGGTGGACGGCGTCAAGTTAAAGAAGGACAAGCTCAACTCACAGAACACGTACTCAGAAGCGTGAGGCGCCGGCCAATGAGAGGGAACCTCTCCTCAGGGAGGGCGGGGCTAAAACGGACTGCCGATGCCATCCGGTTGGAGGAGGACAAGGCTCTGTGGTTCAGTGAACCAATGGGAGGAGGAGGAGGAGGTCTGGGACTGAGCCGTGCTTTTCTCAGGAGCTGCAGTGAACAGAACCTACCAGTAGGGGACACTGTGTACAAAACATTGAATACAAGGAAAAAACTAAACAAAATGAAAAATAAGAATATGTACAGATGATTGAAATTATTATGTCAATGTTTTTTTATTATAATTTTTTGGTTGATCATTTTTACAATCGGATGCTGGTGTTGAGACCAATATATAATAATGTTATAAAGTATTTATCTTTTTTTTTTTTTGGTAGGAGGAAAAAAACATTTATTTTTATTTTAAAAGATTGTTTTGCGCTTTAAGGAGATGTGTGTAAAAAAACGAACCATATATGGCCAAGGGAAGGTAAATACCCCATGGTTCAAGGGGGTGGGAAATCATCCAGCCCTGTTGCATTCTGGGTATGGTTCAGTCAGTGCCTTTGGTACATCTTTTTTGGCCTCCTCTGTTGTTTTCAACCCTTTAGTTCTCGGTCGAATCTGCAAAACAAATCCCGGTAAATTCATAGCGCTTTAATATTGAAATCCTGCATATTGTACATAAGTTTTAATATATTTTAATGCCCTTTTCAAAGAAACGAGTAAAAGGACAAAAAAGAAAGCTGCAGTTTCCCTGTTTTCTTAGGTTGTATGTTGTAAATACAATCGTCTGACTGTTTTGTGAAAGTGAAACGTGTGCTTTTTCCGTCCTGTTTGGTTATTTTGCTACGCTCCCAAAAGATGCAGCCCTTGTTCAAACCAGATGTTGACACGCATTCATCACGGGAACATCAGTGCATTTCACAGTGGCTTCGTTGAGTTTTATTCACCTGGATTACAGATTTATAATCTTCATATCCTCAGAATGTCTGTTTATCCAGCATACCAAAAAAAAGAGAAGAAAAAATCGATCATCATTGCCTTGATTTGGGGTTTCATCAAAGCGCCATCCGTGGAGCTTGAATGCATGTGGTCTTAAATAAAGCTCTCATTTTAAGAGTGGTGCTATTAAATGTTCTCACGCATTCTGTCATTGGCCTTATGTCTGTCACAACACAATCACAGCAAGCCATTCTCATGGAGACCATCTCATCTCATCTCACCGGTTCTGGACTGCTGGATAGGTCTGATTTTAGCAATGCCGTACACATGTAGTTTCACCCATAACAGGGCTTCACTGCTGACAATGCTAATGTGTTCTACAGGTGTCTCGGTATGTTCATGTACTGTGCTGTATACACTTGATTTTCCCCGAAGACATGAATCCTCGTCGCTACATGTGTGTCAGCTGAAGCGGTATAAAGGATTCTGTGAGAAAGCATACTGTAGCATTAACGAAAAAGAAACAATGTTGCACTGATCAATATATTTGATGAAGTTTATGTGTTTATAGCATTCATTTGTAAAGAAGACAACTGAAATAAAAAAGACAGTGTTCATTTTTTTAATAGCCTATAGTTTCAGAATATGTAATATGATTCTGAAATGGTCAATTATCGAGATGTTTTCATTATTGAAAAAGGTATACAGATTTCCTATAGTAAAGCTCCCATTTACCCCGGTTATCTTTCGGTTTTTGTACTGTGGGTGAAATTTTGTGCTGATTTTTTGCTTTTGCTTTTTTTTTACAAGAAGATGCGGAAGCAGAAGAAAACTTTTATTTTCAATACTGCCTCTGTACGTTGCTGTTGTAGGAAGGAAAAAATGAATAAAAACAAACAGCAAGGCCTTAAAATGGATATCAATGTTTTGTATTGGAACATCTGCATCGTGAAAGAAAATCTCCTCCACATCTGCTCTGTCTCTGATCAAATCAGATCAAATGATATTCCAAAGATTCAGCTCCAATAAATGTGTTCTGAAACGTTTGCTCTTTTTACAAGTTATTTTTCTTTCTTTTACTATATATTTGAATCCGAATGACGTGCAAAGAGCATGCATGTGTAAAGACAGGAGCAGTTTGATGACAAGAGAAGCACTAGCCAGTGTTTAAAGTGTACTTTTGACATATTTACATCATTTATTTGACACAAAAGAAGCACTGGAAGTATTCAAATGAGGCACACAAGTGTCCACCGTCCACCAGTGATATCAGTATATTTCTGACAAGCATGAACTACATGGACTCTGACAGCAATATATGTGACCTTACTCTGTCGTTTATTGTGTTCATTATTTAATTAGTTATATTAAAGCGTAACAACGAGCATATGTAATCACTGAAGATATCCAGTGAATGTTTCTCAGGGCTGAACGTTAATTACTGTGTAGATACATGGCTTTAAAATGCTTTTGAGCATTATACTGATAGGAAAAAGACAGTTTAACGAACATGCTTGATATTTTAGCGGGGCATCACATTATTTACAGTCCCTTGTGTGTGTGTGGGGGGGGGGGTGCACTTAATTGTACTGAATGTGCACTTGTAGTCAACTTCAAATCCTAAAAGTATATTTTTTAAAAGCTGTACTGAAGTATATTACAGAAAATGGCAATGCATTAGTTTAGAAACTGATTCTATCTATTAATTAGTAGCTTATTAGCATGTATTTTACTAGCTATTGGCTGTTTATTAGTACTTGTAGAGCACATATTAATGCCTTATTCTGTATGATCATATTTTAGATCTCTTAATCCACCCCATAACCTAAACTTAACAGCTACCTTACTATCTATTAATAAACAAAAGATTATGAGTTTGAGGCAGAAGTTGTTGTTAGCTAAAAGTGAGAATTGGTCCCTAAACTAAAGTGTGACCCAGAAAAGATACTTTATTTTAAAGGGACGTAGTTACACCTTACTTTAGTAATAAGTGTAAATTATGCATAACTCCAACCCTAAACCAAAACATAACCTAAACCATATGCAGTTCAATAATAATACTCAGTCCTTAGTTGTGTAATTACACTGCACCAACATTACCTTAAATATAGTGTAACCATAATATTAATGAAATAAAAGGCCTCTAAAGTGGCCTTTCAACAGAAATGTGTGATAATGTCAAATTAAAGTTATGTTTTAATGTTTTGTCGTGCTTTAAAGTGCACTTATTGTAATGTGTTGACTAACATAAAGCACATATGAGATTCTTATATGTACTCTATATTTAGCAAGTATCTGAAAACATTACATTCAGTTTGTATTTAAGTACATTCTTTTAAAGTACTCATTATGTTAAAGTGTACTTCTTTTTTAAACGGGTAGGTTGCCACAATGAGAAACTGCTATTTATTGACATAAACATCATCAGAAAACACATGTTTGACCTTTACTACAGTGTTTGTGGCAGCGGAGCCAGCCTGTGTTGTGAAGCTCTCCGAAGCGTTTCTTTGTGTGTGACGCCTGCAGGTGATCCAGCGTTAAACACAACAGAGCTCCTCAAGACTCCAGTTTATCCACCAAAACAAAACCAATCGCCGGGATATACTACATGAAGAGAGTCGAGCTGCAAATCAATGCATTCGTTCAGTTAAACCAGCTTTAATCAACCAAAAAACACATGTATGCCAGCTCTGGTTACACAAGCTTTGCTCAGGGCAACACACACACACACCACACACACACACACACACACACACACACACACATACTCACACACACATACATACTCACACACACACACACACACACACCACACACACACAGACACACACACACACACACGCACACACACACACACCCATACTCGCACACACACCACATACAACACACACCACACACGCTCACACGCATATCACACACACACACACAACACACACACACACACACAACACACACACACTGCACACACACACACACACATATACTCGCACACACACACACACACACACACACACACACACACACACACACACACACACAACACTCCACACACCACACGATCTGACGATCATGACATACCACACACACATTAATCAACATACTCGCACAGGACGACAGTGTCTGTATTGGCAATAACACAATAACCCAAAGCTCTAGCATCATGAATTAAAAATTCATACACACACATACTCGACACACACACACACACACACACACACATAGCTGATAAACATCACACACACACAGACTCACACACACACACACACACACACACACACAGACACACACACATTGAGCTGGATTTTTTAAGGATGTTTGTACTGGACACTCTCTCTTCACACACACACACACACACAGACATACACACACACACACACACACATAGTACATACTCTCACACACACACACACACACACACACACACACACACACACACTACACACACACTCACACACACACACACACAAAAACACACTCCTCTCTCACACAACACGCGCAACACACACACAGAAGTTCATCTGACACACACACGTTTTCATGTTGCAAAATTGCTAAAACAGACCATACTTGGAAAATAAAACATTAGTTGAATAAAAGATCATTTATTATTATATCAGTCATGTGTTTTTTATAGTAAGATGGATCAATCAAAAAAGTTCTATGGATAATGTGTGCGGACAATCATATCGTGGCGGATGTGTGTGATGGATGGATGGATAGATTAAATATAAAATACGTGTGTGTGTGTGTGTGTGATGGTGCAAAATGGTGTGTGGTGTGATGTGTGTGTGTGATGGTTTTTGTGTGCGAATTTACGTGTGATGTGTGTCAGGTGTGTCTGTCTGTCTGTACATACTGGATGTCTGTCTGTCTGTCTGTCTGTGTGTGTGTGTGTGTGTGTGTGTGTGTGAGTGGTGGTGTGTGGTTGATGTGTGTGTGTGTGTGTGTGTGTGTGTGGTGTGTGTGTGTGTGTGTGTGTGACCCTTTTTAAAAAGGTGTGTGTGTGTGTGGATGGATGGTTTTATGGATGTGTGTGTGGTGTGTGGTGTGAGGAGTTGGTAGTGCGTGTGCGTGTCTTGTGTGTGTGTTTAGGCCTATGCGTGAAGCTGCGAATAACTATACGTGCTTTTAAATGCTTGTGTTCATTTAAACAAAACTGAAACAGAAAGACACAATTGTCCATTGTCTGTAGGTCAATGTGTGTGTGTGTGTGTGTGTGTGTGATTGTGTGTGTGGTGTGTGTGTGTGTGTGTAATAGATGTTTGTGTGTTGTGTGTGTGTGTGTGTGTGTTTGTGTGTGTGTGTGTGTGTGTGTTTGTGTGTAACAGAAACAGAACCAGAGGGCATAATCTAATAAAAACAGTAATTTTCCATATGAGGACAAAATCTTCGTCACATGTATCTGATGATCATGTAGCTCACATTAATCAACACTAGAGGACAGTGTTGTATTGGCAATAACACAATAACCCTTAAAAGCTCTAGTGTCTTGAATTAAAACATCATTATAGACACACAATAGCTGATACATTTTTGACAAAATATTATTTTTTGATAAAAAATTATTGAGCTGTTGTGTTTGGTGTGTGTGTGTGTGTTGTTGTGGTGTGTGTGATAGAAATAGAGCAGAGAGAGAGAGAGGGCTAAGTTCAGAGAGCAAGTGTGTGGGTGTGTGTGTGTGTGTGTGTGTGTAATGGTGTGTGTGTGTGTGTAGCACATTTGTTGTTGTGTGTGTGTACAGTATAAAACCATGTGCCTATGTAAGTGTGTGGTAACCTAAAATACAACAGTGTGTGTGTGTGTGTGTGTGTGTGTGTGTGTGTGTTGTGTGTGTGTGTGTGTGTGCGTGTGTGTGTGTGTGTGCGCGTGTGTGTGCGCGTGTGTGTGTGTGTGTGTGTGTGTGTGTGTGTGTGTGTGTGTGTGTGTGTGTGTCTTCTGTCTGTGTGTCTTCTGTGTGTCTGTGTCTGTCTGTGTGTGTGTGTGTGTGGGTGTGTGTGTGTGTGTTTGTGTTGTTGTGTGTGTGTGTGTGTGTGTGTGTGTGTGTGTGTGTGTGTGTGTGTGTGTGTGTGTGTGTGTGTGTGTGTGTGTGTGTGTGTGTGTGTGTGTGTGTGTGTGTGTGTGTGTGTGTGTGTTTCATATGTTTCAGCAGACAGTGAAGTAGTTCAGTCTTCAGGCAGGAATTCGTTGTGAAAGCTGCTTTGCTTCTTTGGGCGTCTCTTTTTCTTCTGCTTATGTAATCATAGCAACCAAGGTTTTCTGGCTCTGTTTTTTACTCACAATACAGGATCTTTTTCCATCTTTCCTTTTAATAATGCAGCCACCCAATACTTTCAACATGAAGCCATTTTAATATATCTCTCTCTGTGTCAGTTCTCTCCCTTAATTTCACTTCTCTTCTTTATTCCCTTTTCTTTACAAGTTATACTTTATTTATTTTCAAAACTCATATACTAATACGAATCCACGTTTTATTATTTGATGCAAAAAAAAACGTATACATGCTAAACCGGTACCATTAATACAGTTATAATAAATAAGACGAGACATGATATTGAAGTCAGAGGGATATGATTGTTATTACAGGGGTTGGGGAATATTAATACACTTCATCATACAGTACAAATAATATTAGTTTACATTTTATTTAACAGACGCTTTTATCAAAGCGACTTAATTGCATTCAGGTTATAAATTATTATTATTATTATATATTTTTATTATATTAGTAATTTAATCATATTACTATTACTAGTTTAATATTATAAAACATATATTATTTTAATTTACCCCTCAGGGCAGAAACATGAGAGAGCTCAAAACACCACTGGACCGGAAATAAATGATTTCTCTTATAAATATTAATAGATAATAAGTATATTTCCTTTGGACTTAATAGAGTAGAAAGTTCCCTTAATCATGTGAGTTTTCTGAATCACGATGAAGAACTGCTTATGCACTCGGTTAGGTCTAAATCACATCGGTTTCTGGTTTATTATAATTAACTGAAACTAAAATTAAAATTTGAAATAAGACGTTCACTAAAATATATACAAACTTTTTATTTTAGCACGATAATGACTAAACAACCACTAAAATAACTAAAATAATAATAAATAAATAGAATAATATAAATAGAATTTATATACTTTTTATAATATATTATCATTAGGCTATATAATATATATTATAATATAAAATATGATTTCTAATTTTATTTATATATATATATATATATATATATAGAATATATGACCAAAACCCACAATAAAATTACTAACGTTAAGACTTTATAGCTAAAATTAAATTGATAAAAAATAAAAACTGATTAAAAATATTAACAAAAACTATAATAATATATTATCATTATCATATGATATTATCATTAATACTAAAATAACACTGATCAGTACACGCAATAACTTTTTTTTACCTCCAATGAAAATAGCATGTGCAGATTTACTTCTCACATGTTATGTATTTTTATACCAAATGTATCAATAAAATAATAGCAAATCATAAAATACAGGGATTACACTTTAATAAACAAACAAACAGCGTTCTCATTCATAATCGAATCGCTCGAGCTTTGTATCGAGTGTTGGACTGAGAGGGCTCGTGTCGTCATGAGGCAGAGCGCGTGACGTCACGAGGTGTTTCCTGTAGGGGCGGGGCCTGCGTGAGCGTCTGCTGACGTCACAGTTCTTCATCCAGCGTTCGTTCATCATCAGCTCTTCTCTCCAGCGCGAACACGTCGACGATACACGCATGGATTGTTTGGCGTGATTTGTTTTGACCGACGGATTGAAGAGAAGCTCTTTTAGGGTTAAAGAGAAACAGAAGGATACACGTTGACAAAAGACCCCTATGAGGCTTCGAAAGTGAAGAGAAAACTAGTCATAAAAGCCATAAGGTAAAGTTACCGTCCGCCGAGCGACAGGACGTTTTTTCATCGGAGTGTTATTTGATAGAAAGTGTTAAAGTGCTGGTTAAATCAGACGAGAGAGTGAAATGTGTGGTAAAGTGCTGGTTAAATCAGACGAGAGAGTGAAATGTGTGGTAAAGTGCTGGTTAAATCAGACGAGAGAGTGAAATGTGTGGTAAAGTGCTCGTGTGGCTCGAGTAACGGTCGTCTCGCAGGTATTTCAGGAGCTTTATAAATACATGTTCTTCTGGTAGGTTACTCCTAAAGCCTCTCACAGACTCCTAATACTGGCTGATTTCTGGCACACAACAGGGGAAAACACTGTTTCTGTTGTTTGTTTTATGCTCCATCTGTTTTTATATCAACACATACAGTAGAAGTTACACTTGTGGCTTGAGAGAATCATCTTTATTAGCATTTTGGGCCTCTATACTATTTTTATTTGAGTCGAGGGGGTTCTTATTATTATCCGATCATTATTTGATTTATTTAATTATTTAATTTTAAAAGAAAAAAAATATTATTATATATAGAACGTTCAAAAGTGTGGTTTTACATTAAAATCTAGAGCTCAAGCTGTAGTTGTCATGATGAACTTGGGTAACACTTTTCTACTTAAACCATTCTCAGTATAGTTGCTTATTAGCATGCCTATTATTAACATATTATTGGCTGTTTATTTGTGCTTATAAAGCACATATTCTGCATGAGCATATTCTACATTCCTAATCCTACCTAATACCTAAACTTAACAACTACACTGCTATTACTAAGCAGCAAATTAGGATTTTATTGAGGTAAAAGTTATAGTTAATGGTTTGTTAATTGTAAGAATTGGACCTCAAAATAAAGTGTGAGCAGAATTAGTGTTACAATTTATTTTAGGGTCTCTTAACTAGTTGCTTATTAGCATGCATATTACTAGAATAATAGCCATTTATTAGTAGTAATTAAGCACATGTTGATGCCTTATTCTACATCCCTAAATACCGAAACTTAACAACTACCTTACTAACTATTAATAAGCAGCAAATTATGAATTTATTGAGGGAAAAGTTAATAGTGAAGAAGTGTTTTCAAATCATAGGCATTGTATAAATAAGCAATGAAATGAAAATAAACAATGAAAAGTACTTTGAGCAAGTAAACAGCTTACTTATGTAATGGATTTGCTCATCTGTTTTCTTAGGTAAATGCATCTAACCACTATCCAGTAATTAAACACACGCCATGGTGTTTATCTGGACTAACTATAGCCTACAGCACAGAATGACTGTATACTGTATCTACAGACGTTTCTCCTTTTACTGTATAACTAGGGGACATATTGGACACAAATGGAAAACACACACACACACACACACACACACCACACACACACACACACACACACACACACACACACACACCACACACACACACACACACACACACACAGTGTTGGGGGGGTAACACATTACAAGTAACGCGAGTTATGTAATAATATTACTTTTTTCAAGTAACAGTAAAGTAATTTTTTATTTACAGAAAATATCACACTTTTTCCCCATTTATTGATGACAGTGCGCCGTGTGACATGTTACTGTAGATCAAATCTAGACAAATATGAATGTGTATTAATTCATTTCACTCGCAAAAAAACAGATTCAGTATTCACAAAATTTCTTAAAACAGTGAAATCCAAACTCAGAATATGACACCTGCAATAATTAAATATGTTAAATAACACAATGTATCAAATCTCATTTTATTAACCGATGTGTTTGCTGCTGACCTTTGACAGTTCAACCATAATAATAAGAACAAATTACTTTACATTTTTATTGCAAGAGTGTTGAATCTTCTCCTGGTGTTCTTCTGTACAGACGTGATTTACTCTTCAGTCTGAGGTTTATTCAGTCACTCTTGGGTGTGAAAGGCTTTTATATTTGCTTTACAGAACTTATTGTATTAAAAACACACACCCTGCTCGTATTTAAAAAGTACCGCGAAAGTAATGTAGCATTACTTTCCATAAAAATACCAAGTAACGTAATTATTACTTTTGTAGGGAGTAACGCAATTTTGTAATGCATTACTTTTTAAAAGTAACTTTCCCCAACACTGCACACACACACACACACACACACACACCACTACACACACACACACACACACACACAACACCACACACACACACACCACTACACACAACACACAACACACACACCACACACACCGACACACACACACACAACACACACACTATCCACAACACACACACACACACACACCACACACACACACCACACATGTCTGTCATGTTTGTCTACAATCAATTCTCAAATATGACCGAAGCAAGTCTGCTTCCTAAAGCTGACATGTTCCTTTGAAACGTCAATAGTCCAGGATTCAGTCTGCATTGATTCATTGGATGCAGCAACATCCTTATTTAATCTGAAGAGGACGTCTGGCTGCGCTGTCCTTTAGAACAACCTTGCGTCTGACAGCAGAGGAGCTTTTTAATCAAGTAAATGGGCGTAAGACTCAGTGTAGGTGGATTAAATCAGGTGTGTGGTGGTCAGTAGCATCTGTTCGCTGACGGTACGTGACCTCTGACCTTCACAACAGCTGCTGGACAGACAAAATGTATTGTTGGACCTTTAACTCCTTTTGACAGATAAGTGCTGAGCAGTTGTGTCATCTCTGGGAATGAATACACAATCCTGTGTGTTGGTCGTTTAATATAGATGCTTAAAATAGTTTTACGTATGAAAGTATCACTCATGATTCTAACTTTAAACTAGTGGTTAGTTATTATTGTGAAGTTTAAGTGCAAATGCAAAGGAAAGACACTTGTTGACTTCTTTTCCTTCACTGTCTGGTCCAACATATTAAAATTCATATGCTTATTTTTCTACAAAACTAATTTCTAATATATGACTTTAGATCAGAAGCTCGTGCAAAGCATACATTTGGTCAGGTGTGTCCAAACTTGTCTTCTGTAGGATGCAGATAATAATGCTTCAGTATTCAAGCACTCTTGTCCGTTCTGATCTTAGTAAAAATATTTAAAGGAACGGATCCAGTATTGTTTTCCAGACCGTGTTTGGCAGTCGTCCTGAATCCATGGATAGGACTAACCCAAAAATATACAATCCTGATTAAAGAATAAAACAATTATTGTCATTATTTACTGATGTTGTTCTAACCCCATATCCACCTTTGTCCTTCACCCCATGACGCTTTGCATGAATAACGGAAGAAACCTCCGTTAAACTGTAAATAACCAGCAAAAGTTTTGCTCTGTGAACACAATAATAAGCATTTTTAAAAACTGAGTACAATGAGGTGAGATTACTGTACTCACCCTTCAACCATTCAACATTAAAGAGATTTAAAGTGTTAAAGCATTAATTAATTATCTTCAGCATACCATGGATAACTCCTAAAGCTAGATTGTGTCCGCAGCAACATTACAGACATGTTAAATATCACTGTGGTAATATATTACGTAACGATTACATTTCAAAGCATCTGTGTTAAACAGACCTGGAAAGAGACGTCAAACGAGAGGTTTTTAGTGCATTCTAGTTAATTATGCATGGGATATATCATAAATTAAATCTGTACTTCTAAAATAATAATAATAATTGATAGAAACATTTAAGGAATATGATTTCCCCTCATTTTTATTTAGTAAATCTCTGTTGTGCAGCCCTTTACGAAAGCATAAAAGTTATTTTCATTTGATTACATTTTAAGACATTAGTTAATTTGTTAAAGCTTTATGCATTAATTTCATTACCACCATATTTGATAGTATATTTGTATTATATCATAAAAGTACAGAATCCAGAAAAATTAAGTCAAACCTGAATTTATGAATTAGTAATGATGAATATAAGTTGTTAAACTAATATATAATCAATGATGAAATCTACTTGATTGTTTTTGATTAATTAAATTTGAATAAGCACATGCTTCCAAACATTTGTTCAACCAAAAAAACCTGTTTTAATTGTTTAAACCATGATACCGTGAAACTGTGATATTTCTGAGACGATTATCATACCGTGAATATCTCATACCATTACAACCTTACACAAGAGTCAAAGAAATGTGGGTCATGGCATCAAACCCGATGTTACATGTCTTGAAATCTCATATCTGAATATACAATAACAAGTGAGTATACAAACGTAATGCATAAGTTTCACACACAGCCATGTCGTTGGTTCTGTGGTACTTTTTATTTCGTCATGTTTGGACATTGTCTTATTTTAATGGATGGATGCAAGTTGCTTGGACACTTTGGAGACGCTTTAGTTTCTCTACCCATTTTCTGATTTGTGTTCTTCTTGTAGACCAAGTCTTGCTTTCACAAAGGTTGCATGTTGTTCTCAGTGTCTGTTTCTTTATTGTAGGGTTGTTGTAAAGCTGACTTAAATCTTGAAACACATGTGTCTGGAGGAACTCGGCTGTAAATGCCCCAACATTTCCTCTCCAAACATTTGGCCTTTCAGAGAATGACTCTTCATTAATGCTTGTATTTTGGCTTATAAATGATTACAATCTGTGGACTCTGTTCTCAAATGTATGTTTGCATGTTGTGATGAAGGAGGTCAGAATGTGTGTCTATCTCAGTTCCTCTGGTAAAATCTCTTGTTTGATGTTGGTCTGGAAAACAGGCC
Source organism: Ptychobarbus kaznakovi (assembly GCA_027422405.1). Taxonomy (NCBI): domain Eukaryota; kingdom Metazoa; phylum Chordata; class Actinopteri; order Cypriniformes; family Cyprinidae; genus Ptychobarbus; species Ptychobarbus kaznakovi. The sequence continues at coordinate 15,920,698 of CM049814.1, read as the reverse complement.
CCTGTCTAATCTGATCGACTTTTTTGTCCCCTCACTATTCCTTCGAGCCGTCCGCTCTGGTCTCATTGCTCTTACCGGTCAGCCAATGAGAAAAACCTTTCTTTGCCGGTGTACAATGTAAGCAGTATTCATGTGAGCCAGCGGAGGTCACACAGTAAATTAGCTTGAAATTGACCTGCAGTGGCATGTGATCAATGCAGTATTGTGTAGCTGGTCTCTCAACCGTTTTAACCAATCTTCTTGCCAGTCTGTCATGAGTAAAAATGCTGAAAACAACTGTTGTTGTTCATGCTGAGTGAAGGCAATAGAACAGGAAGTGCTTGCAGTAAATGCTTATATGCTAATTATTTCCATATGTTAGCAGCTACATTATTCACATTAAATTTGAAAGTGTATCATAATTCTTACTTTTAAAATGAGCATGAATGGGTTTGTTAAGGTCGGTCTTTGGGTAAGTAGATGGCCTGTAGTTTGGGGAAGTTTTGAATCAATTGTGCACAGTGAACAGCTGGTGTTGTACAGCTGTGGGTAGAAATGCAGAACCACTCGGACGCATCTGTCAAAAAAAGAAACCCAGTTACAAAGTGAGACATTATATTCTTCCTCATCTGGGATAAATTCTCACCAAACAGGAAGGTCAATCTTAATTCAGTTGCCCTCATGTGAACTACTTCCAGATCGGTTTAATGTCGCTGGAAGTCATTCATCTCACATTGAAACTGATTGGAAAGAAATCAATCTCCGAATAACAAGGTAGGGCTTTTATACTTGGACAGCTCCTGTATGGAGAATGCTGCATTGCATAAATAATTATTCAGTCTAGTCTCATTGTTTATGCGTAGGTATTTATATGTAACCAGGTACAAAAACATACTTTTTAAATGAATTAATTTTATGTATATTGTTGTTGTTTTACATTTACATTATTGACACAATGTTTCCTATTTTGATATTATGCAGTTGCTTTGTTACAATTTGTATTGTTAAAAGCGCTATATAAATAAAGGTGACTTGTTGTACCCCAATATGTTCATTGGGGTGGATGCTGAAACCTAAAATAGGGAAGGACTGACAGCATCTAAAGAGTAAACAGTAGAAACATTAAATATTTACAAAACCTTTACATAACAATTATATTTATATAGCTACATTTTCACAGTTTTGTAGGTATACGGTATTGCACATCTCACAAAACAAAAAAGTACATTTGCAATAATGTGTAAACATGCACCAATATATATTTACATACAGTATCCACCTGAAATATGACATATGTCACATGAGAACCAAAAAGCATGCGATGACATATATCGTCATAATGATTATTGGCTGCAAATATAGAATTATTAAAGATTGAATGATTTACAGTTGCTACTGAGGTTGTAGATGAACATCGCTGAATAAAAACTTGATATGGCTTCATTTGGATTACAGTGCAAGAATAAAAGATTGTTTGTGATCCTTTAATGTTGCATTTTGGGCTTATTTCATGGTCACTTTTGAGTCACAGCACATTCAGAAAACTGCAGTGGATAATAAAATATGACATAAATAATAGTTAAATAATTACATAATTTTAAGGCTTTAAAGTGCAGTCTTGACTTGTTTACCATGTAATCCTTTAACAGAATTAAGTGATATAATTTAAATTAAAGTAAATGAGTCAACTGAATTGAATAAAGCCGAATGAAAACATAATCTCAGTGATAGTCAACAACAATGATTTCAACCAATTATTTGCATGAATTAAATATTTGATCAAAAATAAGGACATGCTACATTTGTAAATACGAACATGATTTAAGTTTTGCTGTCATTACATGAATACATTACATTTTATTGTCTAGGTCCATAGGTTTTAGTCAGAGCTTCAATCTCCAGTTTTAAAATACTTAAATAAATAAATCAAAATTACAGTTATTACTGCTGCCCCAGGAAACCAATCCCCTACATCTTTTATCTTGCACATCTCGTACACTGTTTAGCTGTGTCACAAGATAATGTGTGTGACGTGTATGTATATATTTCATGTCACAGTCCTCATCTCCTGTTGGGTTATTATTTGTGATAACGACCACCTTGCTTGTTCAGTTTGGTTTTACTGCCCAAAATTGGACTGACCAAGAGACCAATACAGATGTTAGATAAAACCGATTTCCTCTAAACTATTATACGCCTCCCTAACTAACGAGATCTCTGTAATAGTAACACTTTACAACAAGGCTCTGTAGCTTAACATTAGTTAATGCAATAAACTATGAACTACGAATGAACAATAGTATTTAGCAAACACATTAACCTAATAAATGTTAGACAGATTGTTGTTCAATGTTCACAGTTAATTCAAACTTAAGTTTAACTGTACCGCTGGCACTGAACTGCTTTACCTTTGTACAACTGAAAGGTTTTGTTCAGAAGTGATATTGTCCTCTGAGTCAGCCCCTCTATTACAGTGACTCATTCATTCATATTCAATAATAAAAATGATAGATGAGCATGTGACTGCGTCATTTTCCAACCCCTTAAATCATGCGATTGACGTCGGCGATGCATCGACCAGGTGGAATATGAATCAGATCAGTTCAAGCCTGAAGGGGATTCACTATGAAAGAGAAACAGTGCATAACATTTTCATTTGTTATTTTATTGTACATTTCTCAATTAAACATGTTCATATATGTTCAATGCCAACCACTTCCTCTTATATATTCTCATATGTCATACCCACCATATATATATGTATGTAGGTATGACAAAGGTCCTGGTGGTTTGGTTTTCATGGGCAGGACTTCACTGCGAGGGGGTTCTGGCTGTTTCCCAAACTGCATGGTTTCTGGTGTGATAGGAGCGATTCCTGTAAAGCCAACACAACGGTTATAAAGGACTAGTCAGGCAGAAGCAGTAACATTACGACAGCCCTGAACCCTGTACTCCCAGCTTCAGGTCTCAGAGGCGTAATATATCATGCTCAGTGTAGTCAGTGCATTATATGTGTGCAAGCTTTTATAGAAGTCTAACTCAGCCTTCAGTTTGCTTCATTCGGGGTGCATTTGATTGATACAGCAGAAACATTGGGAATAGGGTATGAAAGCCTTTGTTCTGGTCATTGGGAAAACATCTTAGGGATTCCTGGGATGTTTTTTAGGAGGATGTTAGCGTTTGTGGTTGACTACAGAGGGGGGAGAAGATGAAATGAAGGGGTTGGGCTGAGGGTGGAACCAAGCTACATGAGTTTAAACATATATTCAACCCAGGCTCATTGGAAAAAAACGTGCCTATACCTACATTTTTGCTAAACTTCAAAAAGCACGTTCCTTTTCACACAAATTATGATTGCAATGGCAGATTATTGATTAATAAAGACTTATTTTCACGTGGTTCCTTGCACAATATTATTTTATGACCTTAAAAAACACTTTTACCATAGTGCATGACTTGTAAACTAATACATTTTGAAGTTTGCATCTCATAACCAGGTTTTCTGATGTAGTAAACTTGCTCAATAGCCCACCTGGTACAGCATTGCACTTGCAAAGCAAAAAAAAAACAGCTTAAAAACTTGTAGAAACAAGCTAAAGTGACATGGTTGCTTCAGCAAATGCATTATTTCACCTGTTTAAGTTAACACTATTGGTTACATTTATAGTCAGCTTTAGTGTAGAAAAGCAACAATAAAAATTATAGCACCTCCACTTACCTGACGTTTCTTTTCCAAGCTGCCACAAAATGTACAACAACCAGTATAATCAAATATTTCACATTCATCTGTTTTGGATAAAACTGTAGCGCTTTTATTGCCACCCACTCACTGGACATGTTGCAAAATGTTTAAGATGCAATGTAACATAACTCTGCAGAAATGTCACCACAGGCACACATTTATATTTATATGACTTCTAGCATCGAGCCAGTTGCTTGAGCTACAGTGTAACAACATTGCAGACAGTTTCTGTAGTGCTACTGATTAGCTATTCTTAGAGGTGCTAAGCCAAAATGACCGAAAAATCCCATTGATTTACATTGAAGGAGGAACCCAAGCCTTAGCATACTGACTTGAGACAGTAACACCATGTAGCAACATACAAAAAAACACTTAGCAATGACCAAAACCCCCTATCATCATAGGAGTCAAGGATGATCACATTATATCTGGACATGTACAAACCGAGTTGCTCTTTGTAGTAGCTGCACAGTGAATGCTCTCTCTTTGTTTCTTATGCTGGTGATCACATACATCTTGTTCTATTTGTGTCGTTGTTGAATTGTGGTTGTCTAAGTAATGTCCAGTACAGCAGAAAGTGGTATTGATCCAGTATGACTGTGAAGAATGGGCTTGAACTCGAGCATTAGCACGGTCAATATTCCCCTAAAGGTCCATCTTATAGAAAGAACGCTACTCTTAGATATTGAACAATATTCACAATCGATTTTGTTGTTTGAAAGTCAAGCATAAGGGCATTTTTGCAAATGCATTGTTTACAGCAGGGATTCTCACGTTTGTCAGCCGAGCCTCTTTGACTTAAAATATTAGTGTGTGGGTATTAATATTGGTTTACAGCATGCATGTACTTTATTGTATTCACAAGAAAACTGAAATAGTCATGTTTCAGTAAAAGTAGGGCCTCGGATATCTATATTTGCATTAATAGTTCAAGTATATTAAAAAAACTACCCTTGCAGATAATGTAACTTTAATGAAAAAAGACTGGTTTTTAACACGCTGAAGTGCACTTTTTAATAATGTTTAATTTTCAAGTACATTTCAAATTTGTTAAATTTGTTTTAAACTTTTTTTTGTGCTTTCATTTTAATGTGTTGACTAACATACTAGGCTCATGTAATGTACTTGATTATATATTTTTACTGTAGTGAGTTATTCAATATTACATCATTACATATGTATAATTAAAAAATTATTTAAATACATGATTATATATTATTTACATACATACACAAGTTTCGGTAATACTTCATTTCAAAGTGACCCTGTTACACACTACATGTACTTACTATAGTAATAATAATATTAAATTATTCATAATTACAAGCAATTAATCCTAAACCAAGCCCTTACCCTAATGCTGTAAATACATGTGTTTAATAATCATACTCAGTACTTATTTGTATAATGACATGTTAAAATAAAGAGTTACACTTTATGTTATGATGTCCTTGTCACAAACTGTGTACATTTAAGTACAACATGTTCTATGTTTAGTTTAGGGTAATTAGCTTGTAATTATTCATATTTTACTGTTATTACTATGCAATGTATACCCATACTGTACTAAAATTTAACCCTTGTGCACACCTTAGGACATTTTCGTTTTTTCGTTTTATAATTTTGCTGTGTTAATGCTAACTGCATACATTTTGGCTCAGTTGTGTTTTTTTATTGTAATTGTAATATTCCACCCTCATTTCCTTTAATAAATATATTTTACACTAGGTACAACAAAGCAAAACACTCTGTAACTTTTGGACAAAAATGTCCCCATTGAAACCCATTAAAAACCACAATTTTTTGTTAATAGGCTTTCATTCTGTTGGCAAGGCTTCAAAATTATAATTTTTTACAATTTCTTTACCAGATGGTGTCATTTTTTCAGGGTTGGTCTATAAAGCCAATACTGACTTATTCATATTTTCTGCTTCTGCATATTATAGAGAAAATTTGATTAATAATGCAGCTGTAATTGTGTGTGTGTGTTGGTATGGATGTCAGAGTGTGGTTTGTATGTGTGTCATAAAAACAATGTGTGTGTATGCTTGTAATATTTGAGAGAGAAACTACTGTAAATCATAAATCCAAGCACTGTGTCCCCAGAGGAGTTTTGCTGGTATCTAACGGGGAAAATGTGGTTCTGCGCCCCAAACAAAATCTTACTGAAAACTAACTTTTTGAGATATTAACCTTAAATTTTGAAACAGCTTGTTTAGATGTATGGCTTTGATTTTCTGGCAGGTTTAGGTGTTGAACACATGTTTCATATATAAAATATTAATAAAATAACTTTTTCATAATTATTTTTTAAATAATTTTCATAAACTTAAACCTGTATAAACTTTTTTTTTTGCTCTCACTTTTTTTACTTTATAGTAATCTGTCATGGTTCTTCTTCAAAATGAGACCAAACTTAAGTCTGTCCCTCAAGCATCCTATTTTTATGACCGTGTTTTTTGACATGGACATTTTTGTCCACTATGGACCTATGTGTAACTTTTTTTATTGATGCACAAGGGTTAACCATATTTCCAGATTAATAAAAGTAATACAATTACACATTAAATATATTTAAATGGGACAAAAAAGCACTCTAAACTTCAGGTAACTGCATTTAATATACATTTAATCTATGGTAAATATTCATTTAATTTCAACTAACATGCATTTAAAGGTCTAAAACATTACATTCACTTAGTATATTCCCAAGTATATTATTTTTGTAATAACTAATATTTTTTTTAAATGCTAAAGTTTTTTTTTTTTAAGCGACGAGCCATCCTGCATGAGTTTGATTCCACGTGCATACTGTAGTATAACAGTAACAATATATAAAATATATAACAAGTCTTTAGAAAAAAATGAATCTTTAATGAGCAACAGAAGCACTTTCTTCAGCGCTGCTCAACCTGGAGCTCATTACACGCTCCCCTGTTTTAACGGGACATTATCTCATGGTTGTGTTTGGCCCTCGTTTCAGGACCGAGGTTGAATGGGGCATTCGTGGGCATTAGTTCTGATCCCTCGTTCCCAGTCCAGAATAGAAACGACAGGGAAGAGAGCAGAGAAGAAAGAGTGGTTTCTGATTTCAGTGTCCTGCGAGAACGGCCGTCCTTGCCTGGTTTTCTCTTTCTCCTTTTTGTCGCTCTTCAGTGTTTCTTATTATTTGCATTTGTGACCCTGAAGCACATAAACTAGTCTTAAGTCGCTGGGGTATATTTGTAGCAATAGCCAACAATACATTGTATGGGTCGAAATTATCAATTTTTATTGCATGCCAAAAATCATTAGGATATTAAAATCATGTTTCATGAAGATATTTTGTAAATTTCCTACCCTAAATAAGTTAAAATGTAATTTTTGATTAGTAATATGCATTGCCAATAACTTAATTTGAACAACTTTAAAAGTGATTTTCTCAATATTTAGATTATTTTGCACCCTCAGATTTCCAATATTGTCCAAACCATACATCAATGGAAAGATTATTTATTCCGCTTTCAGATTATGGATAAATCCCAATATAGAAAAATTGACACTTAAGACTGGTTTTGTGCTCCAGGGTCACATTTATCTCCGTGTTATCTTCATAAGCCAAAGAAAATTACAGTAGGATCAGAAGAAAGTTGACTTCTGGTTAAAACGAAGAGAGTTTCAGAAACAGCTGAGTTTTGTGACACTATCTGTGTCTTGGACCACACGGTTTTTACCAGAGCATAGATAGCAATATCATTCCCATGATGCTCTCTGTTTAGCCCCCCCCCCCAGCATTTCTGAGTCCAGCTGTGAAACCTCATTGAACAGAAACATGTTATGTTTTAGTTTAGTTTGACACCTAAAGGGTGTTTTATAAGTTGGTTAATGTTCCCGCTCTTAATTAGGACCCAACATGTGTTTTTCTTGGCTGGATCGGGGTTATTATCGTTACCTAACGCTAAAACATTTTTGTTCATTGAAATAAAGCTGAAACAAAGTATAGATATTAAATTGAAAACTTAAGCTAAACAAAAATTAAAATTAAATTAACTTTAAAAAGTAAGTTAAATTAACAATCTTAACTGAAATAAATGTTTTAACCAAAATGGTCATATTTAAGAAAAATGTAAACATAAAAAAATCACTAAAAACTCAAATGAAACCTACATCACAATGCAAGTAAAAACTACAATAGTGTATCAATAATATTAAACTAACCTGGGCTGAATTAATTAAAAATAAGTGTTGACTTAACTGACTATTTGTTATTGAAGTATAAAAAATAAACAATAGAGAGCAGAATGAGGCTTATGCACACTTTATATTTGTATTGAAGGACACACTGGGGCTAGTTGTCACAATGGGAACCTGCTGTTTATTGAATTATTATTATTATTTTATTATTGATGCATGAAATGCCTTTAGGGGGTGTTTACACAACACCATTTTTAACTAAATTGTATGCCTTTTGGCCGTTCATTTACATAACAACAGTGTTTTGGGGGCCTGCAACGCACTTTTGAAAATGAGTTTCAATGTGCAAGTTTTTATAAAAGATATGGTCATAATCTCTTTGTAAACTAAGACGACGTGAAAACTGTGACATCATGCGTGTGCATATTATGTGCTTGCGTTGTGTTTCTCTACACAGTGATATGGCCAAACTACTGGCCTGGCATGTGTAATACCACGGTTTAGTCTTTTCACAGATCCGTCTTCACATCTATATGCACTTTTCAAAACCTTTCTGTTTTTAGCACATCGTTGTCAGTGTACCGGGAAGCGTTTCGTGTGACCTCACAGAGCTCGGTCTAATCTGGTCGACATGCTGTCTGGTGTATAAACGGCACACTGAGAGGAACCGTTTCTTAACATGCACACACTTATTAACTCACTGACTGAATTACACAAGAGTTAGTTTACTATAGAACTGACTCACAGCATAACAACTTTCAGAGGTGTTACCAAGATACTTGTGATTTAATCTGGGCCGCCGCAGTTCCCACAGTGGCTTGTTTTAGCGTTTAAAGGGAGGCATTCCTCTAAGCCACCTCATCTCTGCCCATTGAGTTTAATGGAAACCACATGCATTACATTCAGCTGGGAAGTGAAAAGGCATTTTCAGCCTCACCCTGGACACCCCCACATGAGCAGAAGGGTGTTTTTGTTTCCAGCACTGGTTATATTTGAGATTTCTTTGGAACTGCCATTGATGTAATGTGTAATTCAGAAGTAGTGGCATCAGACGTATCATGTTATGAGCGTCTGTCAACACTTTTGGATATTGATATACTATTTGTAGAGCGTGCTGGGTGCCAGAATGTCTTAAAGCTTCTCTGGGTTTGTGCATTTTTACTGTGGTTTTGTACGTTGAACTATTGCATACAGTAAAATATTTGGCTCATCTCATAACGCTTTTGGGGGAGAACTTTTGTAATGCTAAAAATAAAGTGTGTTAGCTTTGAGAACATTTATATGCTAGTATAATAGTAATATATAATAATGAACTGGAGGACACAAGGATTTGTTCAACGAGATGAACAATTTCACTTGTGAAAAAGAAGTACATACTTTAAAAAGAGCACTTATTGTGTGTGTGTGGGGGGGTAACTTAACTTAAACTTAAAGGGAAATATTTAAGTGCAAACTGAATGTAATGTTTCAGAAATGCATGTAAAATAAATAAAAAGGAAAAATAATTGTAAAGGGGTCATATGATGCGATTTCGTTTTGCCTTTTCTTTAGTGTGTTATGTAGCTGTTTATTCATGTATAAGATCTGCAGACTTACAAAACTCATAGTCTCCCATAAAATGATTTATTCTATCTAAAAGAAAAGGCTGATCCAAACACACCCCCACATGTCTACGTCACGATGTGGAGGTATTTGCGTAATGCCGCCCAAATGTTCACGCAAAGAAAGAAGGCGTGGTTTCAGTAACGCAGTAGTGATGATGCAGCCGTGTCAGGGAGACGCTGTGTTTCTATGTGAACGCAAAAGCACTTTATTTGGCTTCCGAAAGCAGATGCATTTAGGAATCATTGTTAAGATATGTTTATAACCGAACAGCACAACCCAAATGTTCGAATTTGTGCAACGCATTTTATGGACGACAGTTTCGTGATCCTAGGAGAGCACAAGGCTGGATGTGCATGAACGCTTTTTCTAAAAAAAAGGGTCAATTCTAACTTTGCCTTGACAATCTGGCGTATTTGCTGTTTCAAGTATTCGCTATTAACTGTTCAAATGCAGAGTTTTGCACAGTGTAGAGTAATGTGTGTGTGTGTGTGTGTGTGTGTGTGTGTGTGTGTGTGTGTGTGTGTGTGTGTGTGTGTGTGGTGTGTGTGTGTGTGTGTGTGTGTGTGTGTGTGTGTGTGTGTGTGTGTGTGTGTGTGTGTGTGTGTGTGTGAGAGAGAGAGACAGTATCACATCACAGTGGAGTCAGCTGTCTTAACCGCGGCTGCAAACACATACGAGCTTCATCACTGTCTGTTACCTTCTCGTCTTGAACTGATGGTAAAACTAACGACATTATTAACTCTCGTTTTATTTGGGCTTTGTAGAAAATGATGCGTTTGAGAGAGGCGGGCATAGAGGACCTACAATAACGTACAGGGTTTAAAAATAATCTGTTTTTTGAACATTAAAGCATGTCAACATATTCTGTTACACCAAATAATGATCTTTAAAATAGCATCATATGACCCCTTTAAATGTAAATACATGAACTTCAGAGTGTTTTTTGACCCTGTAGGACTTATTTATTATTTAGTATATATTTATTCACTGTAAAAAAAAGTTGTAAACAAAACAGAATATTGGAGTATGTTTTTTCTTCATCAAAATACCATGTTTAATGTAATGTGTTGCCGTTTCTATATCCCTGTTTGTTTGTTTGTTTTATTTTACTAGCCATTTTAGTTTTTCACACCAAATTTGTTTTAGTGTAAACTAAAATATACTTCAATGTAATTTCAATTAAAACTTGTCAATTTAGAATAGTTTTGCAATTATACATTTGTAATGATGAAGTAATTTAGTACACTTGAAATAACACACTACAGTACTTTATGTCAGCACATCAAATTAAGTGTCTTTAAAGCATGAACAAAATTAAACCAAAGATTTATAATGTACTAAATTCAACATTTAAAAAGTTTGTTAAAATACTAAAGAGCAAAAGTCATAAACGCATCTCTGTAAGTGGCCTTTTGTTTCATTTAATGTAATATTATGTTAATTGTAAGTACAGTTTTTTGTAAATCTATTTGAGAAAGTGCACATACACTTCTTTTCACAAGGGTTGGTATGTTCCTCTCCAGGAAGTTTTTAATTAATTATGTAATGTCCTGTTTTTTAGGATATGTCAGTACAGGAAAGAAAACATTTGTCAAGCCTTCTACTTCAATATGAGGACACTTATTTTAGCACATGATAATGTTAGCCGCTCATACGTTTTAATAGATTTCATCCAAAGTGCTCTTGAGCCGGTCACTGAACAGTGGATCAGACACAACACACGGTCTCATGGGACACACTAATCAATATGTGTTATACCTGGCCGGACAGACAGCCATGTATGCTTTCAGCAGGCTAATGTGCTCTGAATCTAACGAGAGATCACTCTTACAGCAACTACAGAGATACTGAACAGAGCCGAGTTTCATAATCATTATAGATCAAAATAACCCCATTTAGAGTCATTGTGTAATCAGATTACAATAATGAACACAATATCCTTGGACAAAATACACATGGGTAAAAACACATACGTCACAATGACAAATATTTAAAATATATATAAAATAAATAGAAAATAATCAAATATGTATTCTACATCTGGTCTGTATGTTTCCTAATATTTATTTATTTATAAACACAAACGTCACAATGGCAAATATTTAAAATAAATAATAAAATATGTATTCTACATCTGGTCTGTATTTTTGCTAATATTTATTTATTTATTTATTTATAAACACATACGTCACAATGACAAATATTTAAAATATATAATAAAATAAATAGAAAATAATAAAATATTTATTCTACAGCTGGTCTGTATTTTTCCTAATATTTATTTATTTATAAACACATACGTCACAATGATAAATATTTAAAATATATAATAAAATAAATAGAAAATAATAAAATATGTATTCTGCAGCTGGTCTGTATTGTAATACTTGTTCGTTCATTGATTCATTCATTTATTTATTTATGTACAGTGTACTTCTCTAGTATTCGACTGAGTTGAGTTTGTAAAGACGTTGTTTGTCCGCGCGAGTAGCACCCTTTGCACTATTTCTGTCAGGGAAAGAGCCGCTAGGAGCCGGTCTGAGCGGTGAATGATGGCATCTGAGAGGCGGTACTTAAACCAGCCCAGCGGTTCCTCTTGCAGGAGCTGAGAATAGATGAGCTCTGTTGGGTGATGGAGGTTTATGATCTCCAGTGAACTCAAGGTCATCATTCTGAAAATATGAGAAGTAAAACCTATTTCTATGCACATTTTGGAATATAATTTTTTTTATCCGATGAGAAAACATGCACATAAACTAGATGGAAACACATTTACTGAATAAGTTCCTCAATGCACATTAAAAAAGTCATGTGACTTTGCACAACAGGACAGCATAGCATGACCGAAAGCAAGACAAAACATTATCAAAACACACAATCTTCAGCTCAAACTGATTAATTAACCAAAGTAATCACGCCACTGCCTCATTAACAGTTGGATGGTGGATGTGTTTCAGTGGCTGTATCCGAAATCGCCCCCTATACCATCAATAGTGCACTATTTGATGAGACAGACATTTTAAGTGGTGTTCGAAACCATAGTGGATGTTCTCGAGTGCACTCATTCAATCCCACAATGCACCGCAAAAACGAGTGTACAACCGATGTACACTCAATGGCTAGAGATAACCCATAATGCACTGTGAGAGTTCCCGCGTCTCGCCAGAAGATGGCGCCGCAGGAATCATCCATTGCTTTATTTTAGAAGCGCTCGTCGTAATGCAGCGTAATACAACACGGGTACAGATGCATTGTAAATTGACTATTAGGGTTTATACATCATTTCTGTGACTGAGATAAATCCTTCAATCTTACTGGAGCGGCCCGTTTCAGATGATTATTAAACAGCAAGCAAACTATGCAAAAGCGGCAGTCCTTCTAGTGCACACAGCGTCCGAATTCACTCACTCGTTCTCATTCACTGCTTCAAGTGAACTGGATGAGTGCACTAATGTAGGGAATAGTGAACGAGGGTATAGGGGGCGATTTCAGATACAGCCAGTGTTTTTGAGAAACAGCTAGGACTAGTTTCTCCAACAATGCATTAAGTACTCATTATTGATTGTAATAGTCATGCATGCTAGTTATATAGTAGTGAAAGATATTTAAAAAATATCATGGTATTAGCATGTAGACAGAAAATAAATTACCATTATGTCCAAAAATAATGGTAATGCTCTGTCAACCGTGAAACTGTATCACGGATATATTAAGGGTCTACTTTTTTCATTTTACCCTTAATTTTTTGTTGACATAGTCCAATGATTTCAGGTTGATTCAGTCAAGTTAAATCATATATTTCTATATTCCACTGCTGGTTTTGTTATAATTGTTGTATTTTTGTTGTAGATGGACCTGAAGCTACTTCTCATATCAGCATTATTAGGGATGATTTGTTGCAGCAGCGCACAGCAAGGTAATGTAATGTTTCTAGTGCTATCTGTCCAGTGTACTGTAACTCTGTCCGACTCGGTCAGAATTAATAAGCGCTGGGTTTGTATGAGGATAACTAATCGTTCTCTCTTCAGAGCGAGCGGTTAAATACTGATGTCATTACTCAGAGCTCGCTCCACCCAGCGCGGTCGGAGCATTATCCATAATGGAAAACATAGAGTAGTGGCTCCAATTACAGCGAGCCGGAGTGATTGGAAATGAATGCAAGCTGTAGATGTTCTTCTGTTCTGCAGAGGGCAACGAGTGCATCAAAGCCAACGTGTTATCCTGCGGCGAGTGCATACAAGTGGGGGCTAAATGTGGATGGTGCACTGATACAGTGAGTAGCATTCAAATACCACGGTCAATCTGTTCCTTAACCCTCCAAACACAATATATCAATGCAGAATTACATTCATAATCATGCTGACTAATCTGAGATGTACTGATGCATGAGTCATTATTTCAACATTTCACTAAACACGAGGTTAATATTAAAGCCGAACACAATATCGGCTTTAATATAATATAATGCATCTGCTGAACACAAAGGAAGATATTGTGAAGGAAACAGAGCAGTTTTGGGGCACCATTGCAGGAAAAATAATACTATGGGAGTCAATGGTGCCCCAGAACTGCTGTTTCCTTCACAATATCTTCCTTTGTGTTCAGAACAAACACATTCATACAGGTTTGGAACGACTCGAGGGTGAGTAAATGATGACCGAATTTCATTTTTGGGTGAACTGTCCCTTTAAGTAACCTGCCAGTGCTGCAGGACCAAACAGACATAATGCCAAATAAAATGACTAAGACATCAGATATTAATAGCTATGGCAGATTTGCCAGAAAACAGTAATGACGGATGAATGTTGAATGGATGAAACCTCATTCCTGCTGCTTCTGCGTGGAAACATCTTATAGCAGTCCGTATAAGAAGATGTTTCCATGCATCATTGAGAGACTGTTATCATTGTAGTTCTTGTTATTATAGAACATTAAGTTAAACTCAATTCAAATGAGAAGTGTTGTCTTGGCAACTAGCTGAAATAAAAAAAATTTTTTTAGTTAACGTTAATTTTATTTCAAGTAACGGAAATAGTTTTTTATGATTTTAATTTTAATTGCAGTTTTAGTTAACTATAATAACCCTGGGAACAAGTACTGCAGGTACCAGGGTATACAGAGAGGATAATATTAATATTGTCTTATTAACTATGTTTATATCATGTAAATAAATACATTAATTTTACAGTTTTACGTGTATTCCATGACTGAATCAGTTTGTCATAACACAGTTATTTTTAGATTAATTAACTCTGATGATATTATTTTCTAGAATGCTCTCTTTTTAGTTATTCTCAGATAAAATTGTTCCTGTAATTTTTGCACAAAAATACAATTCTAACAGTTCATGGTTTTTAATTAATAGGAAGTGCTTATTTTTTTATTGTTTTATGTGAGACATGTACACAACCATTCGTTTTTAGAACTAAATTAATAATTTATTCATCAAGCACAAGTTTCCACAAAAATATTGTGCAGCACGACTGTTTTCAACATTGATAATAATCAGAAAAGTTTTTCTTGATATTATTATGATTTCTGAAGATCATGTGACACTGAAGACTGGAGTAATGATGCTGTAAATACAGGAATAAATTACAGTTTAACACATATTCACATAGAAACAGCAATTTGAAATTGCAATAATATTTTACAATATTAAAATAATAATAATACTCATAAAAAAACAAAGTAAACGATATTGAAGGAAACAAGAAACATGACAAAAGTAGCAATTCATAATTTTTTTTAAAGAACTACAACTTAAAGATTAGATTGTTAATTGATATAATTTTTTGTAAGAATTGTTATCTATTTTTTCTGACATGCTTTATTGACACAATACAACACAAGCAGTAAGCGCTGTTATATTGCCTGTCCACCAGGAGTTTCTGAAGCAGGGAGAGCCGGCGTCGGCACGCTGTGATGAGCTGGAGTCGCTCCGAAAGAGAGGCTGCGCCGCCGCCAAGATCGAGAACCCTCACGGGGGCCAACGGATCCTCAAGAACAAAGCAGTGACCAACCGCAAGAAAGGAGCAGAGAAGCTCCGACCCGAGGACATCACTCAGATCCAGCCTCAGAAACTCAGCCTCAGCCTCAGATCTGGTGCCAGCTCGTTTTAGTGATCCGTGCATGTCATTTAGGGAATACTAATGCATGCTGATTCGTTGTGTTGTTCCTGTAGGGGAACCTCAGAATATCAAACTGAAGTTCAAGAGGGCTGAAGACTATCCCATAGACCTGTACTACCTGATGGACCTGTCTTACTCCATGAAGGATGACTTGGAGAACGTCAAGAACCTCGGGACTAGTCTGATGAAGGAAATGTCCAAGATCACCTCAGATTTCAGAATCGGTGAGCGTCTAATCAAAACAAAACACGTGTCTCTATTATATTCATGTATTAATCACACACACACACATCTACACATGTATATATAGATATATTAATAACTCTATAAAAGCTTTTAAGGATATATTTTATATAAAATGTTTGAATGTTTATTTTTAAATATATTCAGCTCTAATTAAAAATGTCTTAAATTTACACAAACCAAAAACTTCTTATTTTTTATGTAAGGAAAGTTTATGTTTATGGTTGTCTGATGTTGGTTAATGGTCAAATGACAACAAGTGTTTTATTGTGTATAGTTATATAAATGATTATGTAATTTTTTTTTTTTTTATTATTTATTTAAAGTATAGGGCACAATTTGGTCATAAAATAGATTGTGATTATTTTGTCATATGTTGTGATTACAATTATAACTGCAATATGATCTCACAATATGATTTCTCACAGAAAATGTCTTATGCTGCTGTAGAAACATCCATGCAAAATTATCAAAGTGATAATAATAATAACATTTTAGAAATAATATAATATAATAATTGTACTAATTATAAAAAATGAAGACAGATATATGCTATTGTAATACAATTGTATTTTAGAAAATGAATATTAGATCATTATAATAATTGTATTTATCTTGTAATTCTTCACTTTCGAATGTTAAACCGCCTTTAAGTGTGTATTTAGTTAGTAAGACAACTGTTGATAAACACCTCTCATTACTGATATAATACTGAAAACCTGCGAAACAGAGTAAATAAACACAAGTCTACTGTGTATGGACTGATTGTAACAAATATGCATGAAACCTGCCAGGATTTACATTATTATAACCTATAACTAAATAAAAGACCTAATCAAAGCTCTCCT